>JAHLJT010000631.1:6318165-6738165 GCA_031308135.1 Acheta domesticus
AAAAATTTCCAATAGGAGCCAACTTATCTGGAACTCCGTTACGATGCCTATGTTCGGCATCACATCGAATTACACACTGCATCACATAGTAATTTATGTGAAACAATTTCTAGCCATTACTTCAGCGAATATGAGCCTACGTTCTTCCTATAAATTTCTTTTAGACGGCGATTTCTCTATAATAGTTCCCATAAGTACATTATTGCTTCATTGTCACCTTTGTATGCACTAGTCAGAATCCCAACGCCTACAAAACAATTCAACAAAGTAGTAGTTAACTATATCGATTTTGAACCATACACAAAAGTTCCCTCTTTGCTGGTCCACTTCAAAACTTTATCAATTATATTTTGTTTCATAAATAAGTGGAAGGCTGACTGAACCCACCCTTTTCTTTGCAGATTTTGTGGGATCTGGTCTTTTTCGTATAATGTTACGTCTTCGTACTTTTCTACACGATTCTCTTTCTATGTACTTATACCATACTTATTCCTTATTTTTTATCTATAGATGACAAACCAAACCCCAATAATTTTTCACAGTACAAAGGAAAAAAATGCATACAATTTTATAAAAAGATACAATCCACACATGTAAAAGCCAGTATCTAATATTCATCCTAAATATGTTACACTAATTTGGATACAATTATCTAACTCCATCTCAGCCTCTTCAATTTCATCTATTTTTCCATAACTGTCAAACATATTTGATAGTCGTAGCAAACCTCACCAATGGTATGAAGAACTAGCTTCTTGAAGTAAAATGCGACGTATCTCGCCTTCAAAAAGTTGCTCCATATCAGGAATGTTAATACAAAAACAATGTTACTCGAGTAGCATAACCAAAAACAAGGCAGTAATTTTAATTGATATCAACCTATGGATGTTACAAAAGTTTGCCAACATTTACTACAGCAACAGAAAAAAATAGCCATCACTTTTACAAGAATTATACTGCGATTTTTCTAGGAAGAGCTCTCAAGATAACTCAAATCCCATCTTCGCGAAGGAATATGTCACGGCATTTCGCGTCTTTTCTCGGTCTTGCCGGTAGAAGTCGCATGATCGCAAGCACTGCTTCATACGGTCGCGATTGTGCGAAGTCTAGCGGAACGACTGTGAATGATACGAAATGCCGTGACATATTCCATCGCGAAGATGGGATTTGAGTTATCTTGAGAGCTCTTCCTACAAAAATCGCAGTATAGATGTTGGGGTCTTATAAGACTCCACTGGTACTCAGTGTGACAAGTACGAATAATAATGACAGTAACAACAATGTAGAACATTTGCATACCCAATATGTGGGTAGACAATGAATCAGGAAAAGTCAAATTTTTTCAGATTTTTTAAAGTATTGGAAACTGTAAAAAGTATTAGAGAAACATGTCGTGGGGTCACCAGAGACCCCATGGTATTAGAAGGGTTAAAAACCAACACATCGTTCTTTATACGGCATTAAATGGGTAGAAACGGTACCATTTCGTAAGTAGCTCAGAGGTTTAGGAGGAGGCCGACATATAGCACTACACTCTCTGAGTTCGAGTAGAGTATTGACAGAGCATCGGATTACTTCGAATGCGCTCGTTAAAATGAAATACACAAAGAAAAATATTTTGAAGAATAGTATATTCTTCAATGAGCGTAGAATGATAGCTATTATTCACGAATAGATGTTTACGACACGCGCTCCTACGTCGCTCGTGTCGGAATTTCTACGAGTGAATAATAGCCATTCTACGCGAGTAGAAGACTATACTTTCTCTACGACCTGGAAATATTCAGAATTGATTTTGAACAGATTTTTATGTTTCATTTGAAACTTTTGAATACATTAACGAAATACATAAAACATGTCCGTCTGCGATTGCTCTAACAACGTACATCGCAGAAGGCCATGCATAAACAATTAAACGAACATAACATTTTCAACGAAGCTTTAACGGAATATCAGAATTACCTACATCAAACAATTGTAATATGACAGGACAAATACAGTCATAATAGCGTACTAAGCCTGAATTTATTTGCTAACAAAATTGATGGTAAAATTACTGCAGTTAGAAATATTTATCACTGATTGCGTTGACTCTTCAGCAAAATTGACATCAGTAGTAGTATGCGAAGTTGTTGGTAAGGAATTTTGCATGCTTTTATTACGCTCTACAGATTCCAATATTTTGTTTACAGTATTCATTTTATTTGCCATAGAATCATCAATGTAGCATTCAGCTACCGACGTACTTTTCCAGCCGCCGTGTCGTTTGAGAGACGTGATATCTCCACCTGCATCAACTAATAAGGTAGCAGATCTACGGAAACTATACTGCGATTTTTGTAAGAAGAGCTCTCAAGATAACTCAAATCCCATCTTCGCGATGGAATATGTCACAGCATTTCGCGTCTTTTCTCGGTCTTGCTGGTAGAAGTCGCATGATCGCAAGCACTGCTTCATACGGTCGCGATTGTGCGAAATCTAGCGGAACGACTGAGAAAGACGCGAAATGCCGTGACATATTCCATCGCGAAGATGGGATTTGAGTTATCTTGAGAGCTCTTCTTAGAAAAATCGCAGTATATGTCCAGTGTATAAATTTGCATTCGGTAACTTTAAGTACGTAGCTATTTGTTTCCCCATAAGTCCAAATTTATTGATACCAATTTTCTGCACCATGCACATCCCGTGTTGATAGTTCCAAATGTAACGAAAAGCACGAGTACAACAAGAAACAACGAAATTACTTGACTACTGCAGTTCAAAAGAAGCGCGAATCGCAAAGAGAAAGCAATTCTGCCCGTGGATTCCGAAAATTCGAGGATTGTGATTGGACGACAGGCCGTGGATAATAACTTGGAATTCACAGCCATTGAGGAATGGATGTCATTCTTCGCTTAAGAACACACCAGGAATGCGTACATTATTTAATGGTCGTAGAGAAACGATATTTTATGCACATATATGTGGTGAAAAATTTATTTTCCTTCCATTTTGTTGGTGGAGCCATGTCACACTGGTACTATCCTACACGCCGCCACTGCGTGTTTCAATCCATTTGATCTTTCTGATTACGATTTTAATACGAGATAATGTTAATATCCACAACCGTGATTTACTAGTGGAACATGATTTAGAGGAGTCATTAGAATTGCGAAATTATGTTTCATGTTGGAAAATTATTTACTTCTCCCACGGTTCAAGTGCACAATACAAAAAATGAAAAATATTTGCGTCCATGAAGAAGATTTTGAAATCTGTGCAAAATTGAATTTTTTGCGACACCACATGGTAAAAGACCGTGCTATGAAATTGGAGGAACTATTAAGAGACTTGCCACTCGAGCCAGTCTACAACAGCCTTACGAATACTTCGTAAGAAGAGAAAGCTGTTATCGTGCGCCGGAAAACGGGGAATTTTCACCAGAAAAACTCATAGCTGTCTGATAACGAAAAAGTGGTTAAATCCTGTTCCTAAATTAAAAAAAAATCCTCTAACTCGCGTTGTAGCCAGAATCCATGTTTTGATGGTTTTTGAAGTGAAGTGGTTTGAAAAATCGAGTGACTGCAAAACGTCCGTCTGTCTGTCGGTCTATGGTCAACGCTAGCGCCTAAAGCGTTCGACCGATTTACTTCGAAAGTTATATTCCCCAGTCGTTTTGCCTGATGTCGTGGTTCCTGGAATATGGAACCAATATTTTGATTTTGGGTTTACTTTACAAGAAGCCCCTTGGACATTTTCAAAAAATTGGCTCAAAATTTTTTGATTAAATTTTGTTGTTGAATATGTTTGTTGTTGTTGACGTTTAAGGGCATGATGCAGGCATCATTTTCGGTGATATCCTCGATTTTTCGAAAATTGCAAAAAACAATTTCAAAACTGCAAAATTTAAGATAGAGATTTTTGCCTCGCCCAAATTCGGTTGTACAAAGTTAGCACATTAAATAATGTCATGTACAGTTTTTTGTAAAGGTAGTTTTTGCGTAATTTGCGCTTGAAATTTTCGAAAATTGTTTCTCAAAAACTGCTCCAAATATTTTCTTTAAATTTTCTTTACATATGTAATAAGGGTCGGTAAAAAATATGGAGTTAGTCTCTTTTTTGGATGTAGCTCCATGGTTTCGAAAATGCTAAAAGAACGTGCACATTTTAAAAGTAGAAATTTGGAGATATAAATTTTGCTTTAAACAAAGTCTGTTGTAAAAAATCAGCTATTTAAAAAAAGGTCATGTACAATTTCTTGAAAAAATTAGTTAGTTTTTCCTTATTTAGTGTCAGAAATGTATACAATTTCAAAAATTATTATTTTCTGAAAATCCGCCCGAAATATTTTCATTTAAGCTTCTCCTGGTATGTGAAAGCGTTTGGAAATAAACTAGTGCTAAAAATGGCACATACTTTCTCGCAGTTCTTAGTTTTCTAACCTCTTTACTTTGAACTCGGTTTTAGGTTATGAATGATTCTATTCCCAGATACCTTCTTTGGTCGCCCAAAGGACATTTTTTCACATTCTCTTGATTTTTCGGCTTCCTAATGCTAGAAATAAAACCACCATGCACTTCTTATTATCATATAAGCGTGAATACCGAGTATTACGAGGGTGGCCAAGGTTGCTAATTGGCGAGCACGGACTTCGTTCTTCGGAGCACGGTGTAAGAGGGAAGTGTTCGGAGGGAAGCTTCGCCGGTTCGGCTCTTGGTCAGGGAGTGTTATTTGCCACAATTCCCTGTTGGCCCAGGAAATAATTGAGAACTCTAGAAAGTTTATTGAACACCATTTGAAGCAATTCTAATCACAAATATTATTAATTACAAGAAATAAATTGGAAGTGTACGTATGTGGTTTTCGAATTTTCAGCTTTTTAACAATTTTTCACATCTCTTCTTGGTTTTGTAAAACGTATGTTCCATCAAATCAATTGTTTATTTTTCTGTGCATCTGTATAAAGCAAAGCGTAAAAAAAGGAATATATCAACATTAAATGTAGGGCCATTGTATCCACTAGGCTGCAGCCTAGGGCCCGGAACTACTGGGGGTCCACAATTTGTATTTTTTCTCAATTTTTATAGGATTTTAATTCTAAGAAATTGCTATGTTAAAAAAATCTCTTTGAAATGACTCTTCTCTTTTGAATTGCATATGCTTTCTTTTAAATCAAATTGATAATTCGAATGGTTTTGATAACTAGAATGGCCATTCATTACCTTCTAAAATTAACTACAAATCTTGGCCTTGAATAATTAATTATTTTCTTGAAAAAAAATCTAAATGATCAAAAATGCGTTCACGTCCCTGTATGCTGCCCTCTGCTTGATGTCAACACACCAGACTGATGTTCCTAAGCTTCGAACCAGCTCCCTTCCGTAAACTGCTCGATCGCTCCACTTACGCAAACAACAACGCCCCCGCGCTGTACTCCCTGCTGTACCTTGTCACCGTTCTTCAAAACACATAAAACTCATATCAACACGTCGCGCGCTCCTTCCGCGGCAGATCGAAATCAGTTCATATTTTGGTAAAAAAAACAATCTGTTCATTACGTGTTGCAGTCTTTTAAAAGAAACTTTTAAACAAAATTCACATTTGCTCAAAACTCGAAAATAATCGTTCAAAATAGTTCCACTCGCGAGCACAGTCTCTACGCGTTATACTTAACATAAAAAAACTTAAAACTTTCAAATTGCACTGACTAGCATAGCTTCGGCGTGCTGTAATAGTTCTAGAATCCAACTCCGTAAATTTCGTAATTTTAACACAAACTTTAAAAAATCCAAAATATTCTAATCACGGACATAGCTTCTGCGTGCTGTTACACATCCGGGATTCATCTCCACATCCATTGTTGTTTCGTAGCCTCTATAATTTTCTGCCAAACAAAAAACGTTGGCTGGCATTATTGACATGTTCACATCAATGTAAAATAATACTATTTTACTTATTTTTAGAATTTCTGGTTACTTGACACTATTCAAAATTCGCCATTAAATCTCAATGTCACAGTTCTGTTCTTTAAATGACCGTTTTCTGTCCTGTTACGCCGAAAAACGCTTATTTCCATATCATCTTTTTCTTTGGATTCATACACACTCAAATGTTTCTGTTTTGCTTCTGAATTTGGAACTCGAAAAATTTAAATTACAATCTTCTCCAGTGTCCTAAAATTCTGGTATTATTTTCAGAAATTCGCCGAAATTCAAATGTACCGCCTCGTAATTCCTACTTAGTACGGCAAAATTCATTAGTTTTAATTGAAATTTTTGAAAATATCAATCTGCTTCATGAATGATGTCAGAGCTTGAATTATTTATTTCACTAAAATTGTCATAATAACGTAACCCGTGGTTCGATTTTAATAAAAGAAACACTAAAATTCTTCTTTATTTGGGAGCTATCTAATACTGATGCACAATTACGTTTTTCTCCGGGCATTTCAGTAAATGAAAAGTACTGTTTTTGCGCAACATGGCCATCGTTTGTTTATTTTATACTCCGTTCTAAAAACATAATCACCGTTTCGGTACACTCCATTCCACTTTATTTGGTCTTTCTTTATTAAATATTTTAAAATTTGCCTTAACTCAGGAATGATCCTGGATCATTACAATAATGTATAAACTATATTATTATTGTTTAATAATATTTATTAATAAATATTCAAAGACATAATTATATTGGGATATACATTAATTATCCTAGGGCCCAAGGGCCCATTACATTTTACACCCTAGGGCCTAAAATAATTTAAAAATGGCCCTTATTAAATGTAAACAATATAACCATTACCCATGAGACCAAGTCAGAGATCCCTTAAGGTTCCGAAATTATTATTATTGCTTGTTCTTTCTCGCCTTACGAATACGTCGTAAGAAGAAAAAGTTACGTAATTGTGCGCCGGAAAACGGCGAATTTTCCAGCACACTGCGCTTGTGGGGCGTAGTGATATCAGTGTCAGCATGTTAACTCTGAGGTTCGGGTGTCGGAATGCAAAAAAAAATTGCTGATTGAAAACACTTTTGCTGGTTTATGTAGGTGTATGCTATTGCGGAGCATTTAGAAATAATGCAAAAATGTATGTGCCTTGGTAGCACTCCGTGTTGAATTTGACGTTTTGAATTTGAATGAAAAAATTTTTCTATGGTGAAATTTTTTATACTTTAACCCGAAGTATTTGTTTTTTACATGAATCCGACATTTACGATTTTATGCCTCGATGTCTCGACCCGACTTCGATCCATACGCGTTTATGTGGCGTAGTGGTATGAATGCCGGCAAGTTAACTCTGACGATTTGAGATAGCGTCTCGGGGCAAAAAATAGTTTGCCGGTTTGAAACACTTGCTGGCTTATGTAGTAGTATAATATTGCGGAGCATTTAGGAACAATGCGATTTAGTATGTGCTGTGGTAGCACCACCAGTTTGTTCTTTAAATACACACATCACTGTGAACATTAAACGTCTAGGTATCAAATTTTAAAGCCAATAACTAACTTTAAAAATACATTATTTCACAACTTTGTCACCAACTGAAGCTACAGTAAACTTACTTTAGCTACCGACAGTAAGCGAATATATTTGAAATGAGTTGTGAGGGACAAGAAAATTTCAAAAATTGTGAAATTGTGAGACAAAACATTACTAACGGACGCAAGAAACCCGTCCGTTGCAGCAATCTAGTAATCCTTGCACACTGGTTCGTAAAAACATAATATTTTTTTAAGTTACTGAGATCCCACTTTGATATTTTCTGTATCATCAATCAGACTCTAAAGCGTTTATAAGTATTTTTTAAAATTAGCTCATCGAGTTTACAAAAATATTAAATGTTAATTTTTTTCAATTGAAAATTCAGGATTTGCATGCCTTCAGATTTTGGGCTGAGAGAATGTGTCTAATTTTAGTTGGAAGAAAGAGAGCACTTATTCTGTCCTTATTACTCTTCGACGAACTGCATCCACTACACAGGAAAGAGTAAACGCCTGTCTCTTGGTACATGGTAGTCACTTTGAGTATTTACTCGTTCAGTTTTTTGTCATTTTAAGGAAATTATATTTTATTAGTATTTTTAATAATTTTATTAAGATTTTCTTATTTGCTTATAATGATTCCATAATAATAGTACATTATTGTTATAAATAATGAAGAGTTTCGCGATATATTTTTCTGTTTTCTCTCCGAGTTGGCTCTCAGTAAATAATATTATTGTTACGTTGCTGTTAATAAATCCATAAATACGACATACGTTCCCTTCACATCTTCAATATTACAGTTTTGTTTCTTAAACATGTTGGACAGAATCGTTTAAAAAGACGTAAATTAAAAGATCTTAAAACAAATGTGATACTGGTCTTTCATCACCATGGAGCGTGTAACCAAAGTCAGTGTGCGACAACTGTCTAGATAGTGGGATCAGACTAATGCAAAATAGAGGGGATAGCGAATCCCCATGGAAAATTTTAGTTAATCGGAATACTTCGTGTTTCTACTACTCCCCTTCCGCTGTGTATTAGTAACCTGGTACTCCACAACTTCATACTAGCCTTGCAAAACTTAATAATGACTCTAGGATGAAATCGATAGATCTCCAGGATCTTCAAAATCCAATCATGTGGTACACTGTCAAAGACCTTCTGGTAATCGATCCAAGCCATGCTTATATTACGTTTTCGTTTCTTTAAATTATTCAAGGTGATTTTATTCAGTAGCAAGATTTCCTTACAGCCCTAGGAACCTTTACGACATCCTTTTTGTTCAACTGGCAACAGATGGTTCTTCTCTAGGTGTTTATACATTTTGTCGGCTATGGCTGCAGTTATAACTTTGTACATTACTGGCAGGCAAGTGATTGACCTGTAGTTCTTCGCCAAAGAGCTGTCTCCCGCTTTGGGTAGCAAATACGTGATGCTGCGAGCAGTGGCGTAGGCTCAATGTATGCGAGTGATGTGTTACATCCCCTAGTTTTCCATCACTTAAAAATAATTTCAGTAAAGTATTTTACTTTCTTCTGTAAGTATCTCCCTCTGTTTCTCTATTAACTCTCGCCATTTACGTGCGCGGTCCAAGAGGCGTTAGTCCTCTCGCCGGATGTGACGGGCTGAGAAACATCCCTTGAACGACCTCACTTCGTTGGCGAGGTCATTGAACTCACGGCCATACGATGTGTGCAAGCTGCGTGGTTCGACTGCCGGAGATGTGCTTCTCACATCAAAGGCTTCTCATTGGCTTTCGTGTATCCCCTCCCAATAACCTCTCATACCCCCTCCTCTGATGCAATCATAATTCGGCCTGGAAATCCCAGAAGTCACGTGCACTATTGGGACCGGGGAGCGGGGGGCAGACGGCAGGACTGTCTTTCTTCACAACTCAAGCAAGTCTGCCAACTATTTTTAAGCACATTTCAACCTGATTCAGTACAGCTGGGTAACTCGATGTGTGTTAGCAGACCTGACAAAACAAGATCACTCTCTTCACGTAAGAAAATGGTATGACAGAGACAATCCGTGAACTCGTGCGATATTATTTCGTTCGTCATGTGTGTACTGCGTTCTAGCGTAAATGCTTTTTCCTACTTAATGTGCGTTAAGTAGACTAATTTGCCTAATTAGTGATGCGTTCTCTCTCCTATTCCGAAAAACTTAAGGTAAATAGTGATGGACAACAAAGACGACGCGAATAGATCTCGAGTTCAAAAATTAGGTATGTACTTTTTCGTGGTTATTTTTTTAGTTTTATTGTTTGTTTATGTAAGTTAGTGCATGCAATGGGAAAATAATGATTTTCAAGGCCTTGATTCAGAAGGTATCTAATTTGAAACATAATCTTCTAAAACACTGTAGAGTGAAGTAGGATGACGCAGACTTTAAATATTTGGAATTATGTGTTCAACCTGTAATATCATGATCGCATCCCCATGTCTAGAAGTCAAGAGACGCCACTGGCTGCGAGTGAGCCATTCGGGGAGTTCCATAGTTCCATCTAAAAATTTATTAACAGGCTTTGCTAGATGAGAATGTAATGCTGTTATTATTTAATCTAATAAGTTCTGATCCTATCAATCCCGGGGCATTTCCAGTTTCCCATGTTCTTAATTGCTTGGCAGACGTCCCCTTCCGAGAATTCGTGAACACGTTCCACTGTTTCCAAGAGTCCATCGGCAGCATCTTCAGATTGGAGCCAAGATGCGTCTTGGGTTGTAGGATCTGGTTTCCTCCCAGATTCCTGCCTGAAGTGTTTCGACCTCATCGTTTCAAAGAGGGGCAGCATTGCCCTTCGGTTTTTGAGTCATACTGCGATAGAATCTCTTCGCGTCTGTTTCAAACAACCGGTTCTGTACACAGAAATCTTCTCTACGTTCGTAACGTCTGATTCGTTGAGCCCATGCTTGGATTTTCTCGTTTAGCTTCTCAGCTACCATTAGCCGTGTGTCATTTTGATTTAGAAGATGCCTCGGCTAATAGTGATATTTCACGCCGTGTTTCGGCTATCCATTTCATAATTCTTTTCACCCATGAAGGTACGGAGCTATTTACTCTGGCTGGCTGGTGGCCATCGGTGTTCTTGGCTGGCCCGAAAATTATTTGAGATACTAGATATCCAGTTGCACGTACGATATGATTGCTTTCAGTAATATGTAGATCTCTACTTGAGGTCTGCACAACCTCATTTAAGACAGAATTCGTTGTTTCTATCACTCTCTTAGCTTTAGCATTTTCGTCGGCATTACTAAACCCTACGGGATTTTCACTAACTGCTGAAGGCAGCCTCCTTCGCTGGCTAATGCAAGGTTCGGGCCTCCACTCTCATCAGTGGCCTGATGTGCCAACCCAGTTTCTCTCCTGTACCCTCCATGGGCCGATAACAAAAAGTCCAAACGTTCATGGCCCTTTCCTCTCTACTTCCCACTCTCCTCAAAATGGAGTACTTCTTCGTCGGACCCCTCACCTTCAACCTATGCAGTAAGGGAAGCCCTATCAGTAGCTAGGCTACCACTGACATAGCTCTCAAACTCATGGGGGTACTCAAGCTCCACCACCAACTGCAACGTCGTGTACTTCCTAGGTGGAGTTGTTGTTGTTGTTGTTATTATTATTATTATTACAATTCTGTCTTTTAGAATAAACTCAACTGAACAACACCATGAGCATCAAAGAAAACCTCCAGCACAACTTTGCCTCCATTGGGGTCCCTAGGCAGTTTTTGTTTCCAATGAGGTGATTTGGATTTTGAATTGCATGACTCATGTTTACGCAAAAGGCCATACAAGTCGCTCCAAATTTCATCTCCAGCAATAATGATGTTCCAAACATTATCATCTTGGTCAGTAATTCTGATAAGATCCTGAACATTCTTGTTTCTTTGTTTTTAGGTGACAATATTTTTGGAACTAGGAACTTCTAGACATGTAATGCATGCTTAAATGTTTATGCAGAATAACACGAACTCTTCAAATTGACATTCTACCCTCTGGCTGCAATCTTTTCAACATTCTTTCCTTGAACACCTCTAACAACGTGTACATGCTCACCAATAATTTTATTTGTGACAGCTGCTGGCCACTCTGCGAGTCACCTTCAAAGCTTGCAGTCTTCACTGAAACATTTATTGCTGCCATTTACCTGATTTTTTTTTTCATTGATACTGCATCTTATGCTTCTGGGAGCATTCTTAATGTTTCAGGACATTTGTTTAGTACGTCACATAACGTTATACTTGAGCATTGCTCTGTAGTTGACATTATCCATTACAATAAATGAACCTACAAACACCAATTGCCTGGCTTATGACATTACTTTTTTGTTATATTTTTTTTTCAGTCAAATTAAACAAATAAAAATAAATTAACATTTATTAAAAATACCAATACAAAAATATTACTACAACAAATTATTTATTTACAACTAATATCACACCATTTGTTAGCTCTTCTGCAGAGCCAATGCAGCAAATTTCTTTGCAGAAGAAACTGCATCACTGAGTAGAGTAGACATTGCATCTTCTTTCACATATTTCTTTTTCATATTGAAAACTTCTTCACTATTTTGACCTCGGGGGGCAAAACCTTTGGCCTCAAATATAGAAAGGACTTCTTCCATCCACAATTTTGCATTGAATTTATCAGAAATAAATTTCTGTAAACAAAGGGCACACATACCTGCATTATTTATGAAACTAAGATTAATGAAAGAAATTAAGATTCTAAGAATTTTCTGTTTACCTTAGGAACGCAACACCTTGCTTTTAAATTATCACCACTGGCAGCAATTAATAGCACAGGAAGATGTGGGCACATCTTGGTGGCTTTTTGAAGAGGAATATCATCAGCTGATGATGAACACTTTAAAAAGTGAACCACAAAAGGTTCCGATTGCAAATCTCGTAGAACTATTTGCATTTCATCTTCTAAATTCTCTCTGAAAAGATTATATTAAACAATAGAAATAACTTGCACATGGTGGTAGAAAGAAATTTTGTACCTCAAGGTTCTAGAATTATTATTTGAAGATTTCTGAAGTAAAAATTACAATTTTTATAATATGGAGGCAGTCATTATGGAGGCAGTCATTTTGATGGTAGACGATATCATTCTGTGGTACCTTTTTCACAATAAAAATTTGAAAAAACATTTCCTAATTACTTTCCCGTATACATACTATACACGGAGTAATATACGTAGTACAGGGAAAGTTATGTAATACTGCGCGAAAAAAACGGCAAATTTTCGGCTGGAAAAAAAATC
The DNA here is from genome assembly GCA_031308135.1 of Acheta domesticus. Classification (NCBI taxonomy): domain Eukaryota; kingdom Metazoa; phylum Arthropoda; class Insecta; order Orthoptera; family Gryllidae; genus Acheta; species Acheta domesticus. Next base: position 6,330,896 of record JAHLJT010000631.1, read on the forward strand.
ATTGCCGGGCCCTGACACGGAGAAAGTGAATAAAACCAGTTGCTAAATTAAGAAAAACAATCCCCGAACACGTGGTGTAGCCAAAATCACTGTTTTATAAGTCCTTGATACCGAAAAACCAATCGAAAGGAAAACGTCCGTCTGTAACACCACTAGCGCCTAAACCACTCGCAGGATTTTCTTCAAATTGAAGAACCCTCGTCCATCTGGCTCTAGACGAAGCTTTGAGATTTCGAAAAACTTTCTTCAAAATTTGGGTGTATTTTACATAAAGCCCCCCGGACAGTCTCAAAATTTTCTCAAAACCGGCTCCAATTGTTTTCTTTGAATTTGTTGTAAGAATACAGTAAAATACACTGATAGAGGTGGCATAGGTCCGATTTTCATGGTATCTCAGAATTATCGAAAATTGCAAAAGTTTGAATTTTTTTCGGCATCTTCTTCCAACTACAAAATTGAAGGTATTTTTCCTTCAAATAAAATTTCTTCTCCAAAGTAAGTTCTTTCCTTAAGGTCATGCATTTATTTTGAAACGTTTAGTAGTTTTCGCGCAATATTGTGTGCAATATGTATAAGTTTAAAAGATTACAAAACAAGATTTTCTCAAAAAGGGCTCCAAATTTTTTCTTTAAAATTTTGGTAGGGATAGTGCCTAACGTATTCTGTGAGATGACATAAACGTCATGTTGCTCTATTCTTTTGTTTTTTCAAAAAATATTTTTTTACTTGCATATCACGTCGTTAGTATTTACATCTGCGGCGATTTGTTCACATTATTATATTTACGAGTACATGTGCTCTAAATAATGTCATACAATGTTTTTCGAGAATTCAACCATTTTCTGTGAAAACTAGCTCAAAATTCCGCATTTTCAGAAACTCTCAAACGGCATTATCTCATAAATGGCTTCAAATTTTTTCTTCAAACTTTTGGAACGGATAGTGCTAATTGCACTCTTTAATATGACGTAAAGTTTATTTTAAGGTATTTTTTCGTTTTTTCAAAAATTACACAAATGTAACTTTTTGAAACATCTCTCGCATCTTTAATATGCACATTACATGCAATTTGTTAACACTATATTTGTGAGAATAAGTGCTTCAAATGATGATTTTTTGAAAACTCAAAAAATTTTCAGTGAAAAAGAGCTTCAAATTTTGCATTTTTAGTAGTACTGAAATGCCATTTTCTTCAAAACATCTACAAATTTTTAAAAGAAAATTTCCATTTAGGATGAGGTTTTTGTTTTCTTTAATATTCTAAAATTAATATTCCCTTTCTACCATTAGGAGACAGAAAAATTAAGAAAATGTCAAAAAAATTTACTTTGGGTGGCGATAGATGGCAGCTGGCAAGCATGTGGCAAAATCTAAATAGCTAGCTCAGACCCAAGGAAATAGAAAACTAGTATGGAAAGTCTGTGCCATTCTGTAGCACCACTAGTTGGTAATGTAATCTCAATGAGGAACAAATTGCAAGCAACTGTCATGTCCACTTAGTATTAAGCATTTCATAAACTTTTAGAGAAGTATACTGATTTAAGAAAACTAAGAAATATTTTGATCATGGAACAAAGTAATAATAAAGAAATATTCTTCATCTTTGCCTCAGTTTTACTGGTAATAATGAATGAATGGTAATCTTGCAATGTTAATTTTAATACATACACACAGAATAAGAAAATTCTCTAATAAAAAATCTTCAGTGTTTTTACCTTGAAAACGTTCTCCCATATTGTTTTAGCTTTTTGCTCAACCCTGCAAGTTCATCAAGACACAACACATGTACAGTGTGAGGCAAAGTAAGTTTATCTTGTGTTATTAACTTTTGCATCATATTCTGAATATTTTGTTCAGCAGTTCTGACCTACAATCAAAATACTCATGCCAAATAGTTGCAAACAATGCCAATTAATATGAATAAATTTCACAGAAATATGTTCTTGTATATCTTACCTCTTCAAGTGATGTTGAAATATTTTCCATAAGAGAAGAAACAGACTTTTTGAACTCAGATACTTTGTCTAATACATTAATACTTTCTCTTCTAGCATCTGCAGCTTTACTGCCAGTGACAGCAGTTAAAGTGCGCGTACCAGCAGAAGGAGATTTAACAGATGTTACACAGAACTCACCAATATCAGCAGTATTTATCAAGTGTGTACCACAGCATGCCTCTCTGCATAAAATAATTTTTTTTCAATTTTAAATTGTCCTAGCAATTGTAATGGTAACAATTCAAAATAACCACTTTTTCTTCACTTCAAATTGTCATAAGAAAAGGGGCACAAATGAATTCTAATTACATTTTGATTCCCCTTCAAAATAATACTCCAATTTAAAATAGGAAATACATAAATCCTCCATCTAACAGTTCAGGGGCGACTTTTGATGACCTAAAACTGCCAAAAATGATCAATAAAATGCTCTTGAAATGATTTAAAAATTCCCTAAAAGCAAGGAAAAAATAATGTAAAACATTTGATCAAAAGAACTTCAGATGAACAACCCAAGCTGTTGGATATGTTACTTCCTTTTGCTCATGTGAAGTCAGTGAAAATGTCAGTGTAAAAATTATGAAAAAAGGTAAAAAATGATTTAGTAGAAATCATCAAAATATGCAAAAAAAGGCCATTTAAAATTGGGTCATTTGCTTATGCCATTACATAAAATTAATGTCTATACTAAAAAACATTGTTCTACAGTGAAAGAAAAAAAGAGACATTTCATTAAATTCACCCCCTCCAGCAATAGTATATCCAAATAAATAAAAGTATCCACTGCTTTGACATTTCCCTCTAGAATATACTAACGGGGTTCACTATTTTCCCGTAACATTTTCCTGCCTTCTCCCAATTTTCTAATACATTATTGATACTTCCCTGACTTTTCCTGTCAGTTTAATTTAATAAATATGAAGAGTTACAAATGTTTTGAACTTCACATGACAATATATTTTCTTTAAGTATATGATTAGCATTATTATTGTATTATTGTTACATTCTGGTAGAAGTGTACCCCCGCCAAGGCTAACGTACCACCATGCCCCACTCCATTCCGTCCAATTCCGTGAACTCGTCTTCACGTCCGCTGGCATAGTATATCGCGGACAAACTACAGCCTTTGACAGATGATATCGCGTCGAAACTCCTGCAAAACTCCTCCACAGTTCGAAACTCCTGCAATTCTATCGAATTACTCTACGAGAGGCGGCTACAGTCTGTGGATATCCTGTCTCTCTTCACCATAGTTCCAGTAGAAGAGGCAGGCAAAATCATCTGCAACAAGTTACAAGCACGTGGGCTCCTTGCAGAGTGGGCCGACCTCGCACAATTCTGTTTGTCGTCTCCCTTCTTCCAATTTGGGGAGAGGGTGCGCCGTGGGTTCACCCCTGTCGCCTATTGCTGGCAACCTCTTCATGGAGGCTTCTGAAACAGGGGTCTTGGACAACGTGCGCCTTAAACCCAGTAATATGTGTAGTGGTGTCTCTTGTAGCGAAACGCCGAGCCAACTTTCGAACGTCGAGTGACATGGACTGGGCAGGTTTCTCAACACAGCTGAATTCTCAGCTTGAGCAGAAATCCCTAAACACGGAAGCTGAAATTTACGAAGCAGTGAATCATTTCACTGCAATGTCGAAATCGGTTTTCAAGGAAAATTCAACTGTCACGCGAGTAGAGAATTCTGGCCTTGAGCTCGTAGATGAACGAAGAAGGATCTTAAGAGATCTGCGCAGAACTGTTAAAGTTCATCGCCACTACGGCAATCCCGTTGACGGAAAGCGGGCGCGCAGATTAAGCAGAGAATTCCGTTCATCTTTACGAGATGCGAGAACTGCTGAATGATCTGAAACTATTTCAAAGTGCAATCTTCATGAGAGACACATTTGGGATTTATCTCGAGCGCTGGGCTGTAAACCGGGAGTAAACAGCCCCATCCAGATCAACGCGAGGACGGGGGCGCCCGGTGCTCCACCATCTACGTCTGTTTATGCCTGGGACGACGCGGCAAAGAACGAAATCTTCGCGAATTCACTCAGGCTGCAGTTCCGTGCGTTCGACACGGGCGCCGCTGCGCCGCCATTAATCACCATTGTAACAAGTGGTTGGGGCGCACGGCTACCTACTGTGCCACAGGCCCATTGGCCCTCCTCTCTTCGGCGCACCGAGTGACAGGGAGAGAGTTTGAGGATAAGCTGAGAGCTTGAAATCGTAAAAAAGCTCGTGGCTCAGATGGTGTTTCTGCAGCGCAACTACGCGCTCTGCGCTCTTCGCGTCTTTCTCGGTCCAGCCGCTAGGACTGGCATGATCGCAAGCACTGCTTGATACGGTCGCGATCATGCGATTCCTAGCGGCGCGACTAAGAAAGACGCGAAATACCGTGACATATTCCATTGTAAAGCCGGGTCTTCAGAGGAAGTTAGAAAAACCGCAGTATAGAGATGGTCACAGCTCCGCGCAGCAGCATACGCTTTGCACAGAGATCGGCCTCGCCCTCGAGAGACGGCAAAATTTGCGAGAGGTCTTTCTGGAAAGGCGGTCGGCTTTCGACTCAGTTAACTACGTATATTCGTCCCACACAAGCCGAGGCGAGCGAGGGAAATGTGTAGCTTCACTCGTAAGAGTGAAACGGTGAGCTTGGAGGGCGCGCTTCTCCCAAGGCAGAGCGAAGAGAGATCTTTGGGCTTATTACTTGACAGCTGTCTTCGCTGGCATGGGCACGCTCGGTATCTCGCGGCCAAAATCAAAATTCGAACCCTCCTTCTAATACCTCTTCTTCGTTCTCCCGATACACACCTTTCCTTGAAGCGCCGCTTGTTCACCGCGTGCGTACGCCCCTTGTAGGCGTATGCATGCGAGGTTTTCGCGGCTGCTCCTCCTCCTACTCTGCGGCCTACTCAGGTCGCAGAAAATAGAGCGGCGTGCCGCATATTGCAAATCTTCGACCTGACCGCACACCGAAAACCGCTGACGTTTTCAGAGTTTTTGCTGTGCGAAACCAGTTTCCGGCTGAGCTAAAGAAGCGGGCGAAGACGGCGCTCGCATGGGCGCTGGGGCCGTCTGCGTCACGCGTCCTGCGTGAGACCGGCAGAGCAGCGAACAGCGGCGTGCACAGGGCCTTTCACAGTCGAAAGAGCCCTCAGCGCGCCGCCTGCACCGCCCCCGCACGAGCTCTGAGCTGTGCGAAGCGGGGGCAAGTGCATGGGAGGCGATCGCCGCTCACTGGAGTCGGAAACCGCGTCTCGCTGAGCCGGGGCCGTCTGGCAATGAAGACGTCGCGGGCCACGGACGCTTGAGAGAAGTCGGCGCCGTGGCGAATAGTGTTGTAAATAGTATAAAGTGCAGTGTGAGTATGAATGAGTGAGTGAGTAAATGTGTTATAAATAGAGCTTAAGAATGAATGAGAGTGCATGATTATAAGATAAAAGAAGACAAGAACAACATTAGAGAACTTTTAAATTGAATAAAAAAACAACCGCTAGGCATTGTCCAAAATGGCATTATAAATAGTTTTGAATTTTAATATAAGTAGTTTATTTCAGATAGGCCCTTTCTCTGATGCACAAGCCTAATCGGCTGCAACCAAATTGTATCTATTCAATTAATAAATTCCCGTCTCTCCAGTGTAACTGGAGGGGGAATGGGATACACACTCGCCCGCGCGCGCGCGCGCACACACACACACACACACATACACACACACATACACACACACACATACACACACACACATACACACACACATACACACACACACGCACACACACACAGACACAGATATATATAGCCAAGATCCTTCACATGACTGGCCGCGGAAGCCTATGATTGCACTAAACATAATGATTTGAAACCGGTAAAATTGCGAAAAAAGTGCTTTATATGTATTCAAACATCAATACATTTCAATGTTTAAATTTTAGGAATTAAATGATAAATTTGTATCAAGAATGAAAAGCAAAAGTTAAACCCGTGACACACAAATATTCCACAGAAGCAACTCTGGAAGCAATATTTTCACAACCTTTGCCCTTTGTTACACGTTTATTATAGTAGAACACAAAACAAATAGAGAACAACAAAGTTACGAATCATAACCAGTAGCTTTTCATATTGAACATTCAAATGCATCAAGTATCCCAACTGCCTCTGCCCATGCCTTTCTCCCACTAGGAATCTAGAATTACGCTTTCCTTCAGAACTTTACATCTCACACTAGGCCGCAGGGACCAGAAGGTACCAAGCTACTTTTGACATTCATCCCCTTCGTTGCAATGGGCTGGCTTGCCCACCTCACTGGACAGCTGCATTTTGGAATTGTGGATCTTGCTGATTTCGACAGATGATGAGGTATGAAGACTATGAAAATCTTTGTCATCCAATTCACACTAGAAACAGCAACAAACCTCTTGATGCATATTTACCCTGGTGGGTTGCAGAATAATTACCTTTTATATTGAAAAATGACAAATAAACAAAAAATAAAAATCCCCAATTTCTAAGATAATTCCTGACTATTCCAGTTCAATGAAATTCCCTGACAGGAAAATCACTCCTAAACTGAGAATGTTGATTATGATGAAGACTTAGAATTTGGACCTTAAAATGACACATGCAATTACACCTGCAAACATGCATGACAAAAGAAAAATCATGTATGGAGTGTTTTATGTGTCTCTTGATTTAAATTTACATTACTTTTTTTATTTTAAATTTACTTGTTAAATTCATACTGCCCTGAAACTGCAACATTTAGGAAATAAGTGAAATAATTAAAATAAGGGAATAATATTTAATTAAAAGAACACTTCAATGAAATGAAGGGATAAATTTACTTTTCCTATCAAAGTAACCATGGAATTATGCAGTTTTCTGCAGAAAAAAATGCTATTGTAATGTGCAAAGTTAATTTCAAAAATTTATATTCCCTCCTTATAAACAAAACTCAAACACAAGTAAATTGTAACAAATATTTTTCCAAATTTCAATGACAAATTCACAAAATATGAGAATCAGAAAGTGGTTTCACTATTTTGTCACAATTATGTTGAAACTTAATAAATATTTTAGGGAACGGAACTAATGCCTACATCAATACTAACCTTGACACCAAATTTTTATCAACTATTTCAATAATATGTACTTCATCCTGAGGGTACACTTCCCCTGGTACCAATGTTACTTTATTTGTGATATACAATTCTTGAAGTTTCTGACCATTCACAGTTTCCCGTTTAACAGGAACTGCTGAAGACACAACAGTCTGTACAAGTTCTTCTACCTAAAAATAATATTTTTAAAAGAAACAAAAATTAATCAGTAGCATAAAAACCTAATGTAATTAATTTATTAAAACTGTGAAAGATCCAGTTCTCTGATCCTCTTTCCTTTATCAAGGAAAAGTGTTGTAAAGAATTATTCTTACTTTTTTGACATCCCTGGAGTCAAATTGTTCCCCATACACAGCAAACTCAAATGTAAGGGAGGAATCGGTCACTTGACTAGATTTTTGGCATGTAACAGTTAGCATTTCATGTAAAGCAGCATTCACTAGATGTGTTGCTGTATGGTTACGCATACAATCCAAACGCTTTTCCGAAACAACTTCTAATGTTACTTTATCACCAATGGAAAGTGAACAATCTGTAACAAACAGTAACCAAATTCTGTATTTGAAAGATGATTCAACAACCCTAAAAAAATGACATATTTAAAAAGAATCTCAAATTAAATATACAAATTTATCATACCTTCAGGTATTTCAACACTGTGGAGAAGATAACCTTGAATATTAGTCACCTTATTAATACGAATTCGTGATCCATTTCTCAAATTTAAAAATCCTGTGTCACTTATCTGTCCTCCAGCATCATGATACAGATTTGTTTGATCAAATATCAAATCACAAGTTAGTCCTGGAATACCTTGTGAAACACAATGATTTCCACACACTATTCCTAGAATTTGACTCTCAAGAGATGGAAACACATAGTCTTTTTGTTTGTAATACATGTATTTAAAACTGTCATCTGTGGGTAGTAATTTGTGTTCTTTTGCATATTTCATCACAGTTGCACTAACATCATTCGCTGAACTGTCCACTTGGTGCATTTCCCTACTTTTCTTCCTAACGCCCTGGAGAAGATCCTGGAAATTGGCGTAGTCCATTTCCAGTCCAAAGTGACTACTTAGAATTCCTATTGTTCTCATATCAAGGCCATATGTATCATAGAGTTTGAAGACCAAATCTGGAGGAATTGACTTTGTGTTACTTGCTATAACTTTTTTCAATTCTTTGAAGGCTCCAACAATACCTGGTGTCATTTCAACATTCAATTCATCTAAGTCAGCATGATTTTGAGCAAGAGCTTTCCATTCAAGCAATACTGTTTTCTGTAATGATTTTAAAATTTCTTCTTCATGGCAAATTATTAATTGAATCTACAAGTAAATCAAGATGGCAATCAGGAAAAAATTACAAAATACACATTAAGAAAAAAAAAAAAAAAAAAAAAAAAAACAAAGCCCTATGCATACAGAAAGTCTTGCTCTGTCAGTGTTCATGACCCACAATTTATTAAAGAGAGAAGGTAAAAATTATTTTCTTAACTCCTAAGAGCAATAATTTAATACCTATTAATAATAAAGATAGATCTGATTTTAAATTCTTAATGTAAACAGAACAAAATACCTGTTTTAGTTTTGCTTCCACTTCAGGATATGCTTCAGCTAAACTATCTGCTACATAGTTTGTTAGTTCTGGAACAAGGCCTCTATCACATTTAAAAGTACTTTCTGCAATATCCAGGGCCCTTCGCAGAACCCGCCTCAATTTAAAACTAAAAGAACATGAAAAAGCATTTAGAAAATTTTGTAAAACAGTACAAATAATTCCTGAATTTAAACTTTAACTAGCAGTTAAATGTACTAAATTAACTAGTAGTTAATTAGTAGTTAAATGTTGTGCCTCGTGACAAGATTTATACATCACTATCTCCCATTCTTAGGAATGAAATCCTAGTTTATCTGAATTTCTAATAAAGAGCATTAGAAACTGAACAATGAAATTTTAAACTGAAATAGCAATTTATCAGCAGGCTATATGAACTAACTCACTGTCTTAGTTCTCTACATTAATAAATATTTAATATATTAATTTAAAATTATACTTGTGTAACCATACAGTAAAACCTGTCTAAGGCAGAACCTGGATAAGGTGGGAATATGCCTTTGCTGGAAAAAAATCCAGAAAGGACTATTTTCCCATGCAAAGTACAATGGATAAGGCGGAAACCTGCATAACATAGAAATGAAAAGGAATTTTCAGTACAACAGTAATAACAATTCTGGATAAGACAGAAAACAAACCTTATTTTAAAATTAAATATCAAATTGTAAGTGTGGCGACATCAAGCCATGAGATACTCAGAGCTGTCCTCATCCGTTTTTGAGCTACCCTTGTCCAAAAATCTTATTTCCCACACTACTCATGTGAAATCCACTGTTTATTTGTACTAGCACTGACCTTCACAAGCCCATATGAAGGAAGGAGAGTCGTGAAGAGTGACCCTTTCACAGTTCTTGAAATGTGTGCTTTTGGTTTGGTGATTCTATATGTTTACTGTTGTTCAGTTCGATGAGTTGAAGATGTTGCTTATCAAATGTTTATAATGTCAGGCAGCAAATTGAAAATGTTAACTCTTGGAGAGAAAATTAGATTAAGAACACAAAGAAAACAACACTTCTGTCAAGGTTTTGATAAAGATATTTAAAGTTGAGAAAACTCCAGTGTATGACACCTTAAAAACAGACAAAATCAAGAATGAGTGATTTAAAAAAATTATAGATGTGTTCCCACAATATTCATGAGTAAATGGGAAAATAAACAAGGCCTGTATCATTAGAAGAATTTAACTGTTCCTTCCAATAATGAAGAAAATAATATTTATTTTACTTTTACGGATTTCTTTGTTTTATTAGACTTCATAATGCGTTTCTTTATGTCATTTTCTTTGTCTCTCCTGGGATGTCTTCTTTTCTTAAAAATGTAGTTTTTAGGTGACATAAACAACTTATACAACCTATTCTATCGTTGAACAATTGTTTTTTCTGAATTGACAGTTTTTCAAGCAACAGTAAATAATCTGGATACCTGTTCATGATAGAAGAAAATTTTGGACCCAAACGATTCCAGCTTGGACAGGTTTTACTGTAATAACAAAACCAAACTTTAATTAACGAAAATTATTGCTTTTGAAAACTCACTTTTGATCTGGAAACATTCCATCAGCCAATGCAATGGTTATCATTCGGATATGATCAGCTAATATTCGATAATCTGTATCAAGTTTACTCTTTCCTCCAGTGTACGTAGGTGCTCCAGAAATCTATATAAAGAGATCATTCTAATAAACTGAAATGCATATCATAGAATAGTATGATCTGAAAAATGTTTAGTATAGTTTTTTTTGTAAATCAATTATTTGCCTTAAATAAATAGAACTGGTTAAGAATTTGAATGCAGAGTGTAAAAATTATTACAATTCACACAAAACCTTCAGTCACACTTTTGCACAAAATAAAAACAAAGAAAGAAAAACTTGTCATGTCAATTTTAGATCAAAGATTAAATTAGATTATTTTGTGTTACTGGGCACATTAACTGCTGCAATCATTAGTCCTGCAAGGGTAATGCATGTTTTATCAAGGGAGGTGTCAGTGTTCTTTCACTACTGGATGACGATATCTGGTGCTGATCTCACCATGTCTCACATGTTAGCTTTTGAGGTTTTCTCTAACCAGTTATCTCCCACCAGTAGGGCATCGCACCAGTCAGAATAAACTTGAAGCTGCCAATTGGTCCCCGGATGTGTGTCGTAGTGCAATGCACATAAGTGTAAATGTGTGTAAGTAAGAGAGGAGGACAGGACAAGGAAGAGAAAGGCAATGGTCTAATGTTCGATTATTAAGGTAATGCTCTGGCATTTGCCTATATTTGATGGAAGAAACTAAGGAAAACTGTACATCAGAACAGCTGGATTTTAGAATTCTCCTCGGGCAGCAGTTGAATTCGACCTAGCTATCTAGCTAGTCTCAAAAATCCTGTCACTTTCAGGACTCGACTTTTAGAACCTTCCACTCAGAGGCATTGCAGTCACATCAGTTGATTTATTTTTTTTATGCATTGTAATGAACATCAGTTCTACTTCTACCACTACAAGCAAAAGGAGTGCTCAGCAAAATATGCGCACAGTGAAGATACATTTATGGCCAGAAATAAAACAAGGGGCCATCTCAGTATTTTCTCAATGGATCAGGGAGACTGGACAAAAACCTGATCGAGATGGGGTCATTGACCTGGATGCTGAAGTACATTACTTGTTACAGGTGTAATAAATCTTTTTTTTAAATGTACACAATACAAATGTAAACTTATTCACTATAAATATTGTTTTATTAAAATAAACATTATTTTTCTTTTGGATAATCAGTAGTCTCTAATTGTACAGAAACAGTAATGTAGCAGAAAAGATTTTACTTTTAACTTAAATTTGTGTATCGACTTTAATTGTTTAATGTCATCTGGCAATGCATTGTAAAGTAACATACATATACTGTCTGTAGATTTCTTGTACTGAGTTGTTGATACTGACACTTGATGCTCGTAATTTCTTCAATGGGTGTTGTAATTATAAATATCAATATTGCATGGAAATATGTTCCCTCAGTCATTTATGACAAATATTACAGATTTGTAAATAAATAGGCAAGGCAATGGTCGGATTCCAAGCTCAATGAAATGAGGCTTGCAGGGATCACATGGAAGGCATTTTTTTTTCATTATTTGAATAATTTTCTTTTGCAATCTGAAGGTCTGAGTACTACAGGATAAGCTTCCCCAGAATATTATGCCATATTTCAGGCGGGAATGCACATTTGCAAAATAAACACAACAAGCTGCATGAAAGCTGACACAAATTTGAAAGAATTCTGAATATGTAACATAATGATAATGATAATTTAGTGTTTAATTCCATTATAAGTACATTCCATTTGAGATTTGATTGAATTGAGAGACTTTGAAATTTTGTTACCTCAACATCAGCTAATTGCATATTGTTTATTTTCAATGAAACATGCGATTGCTGATTTGAAATGCAAAAATTAATTCATTGAAACAGTTTTTCTTTCATTAACAATTAATTTGTTATTATGAAACCAATTTGAAACTTCTGAAATCATACTATTTATAGCTTCTTTTTTGCAAAGGACATTTGTGTCATCGGCAAACAGAACCGTCCATTTTTAATAGCATATTGTTTTGGCATATTGTTTACATATAACAGAAAAAGGATAGGACCTAAGATAGAACCTTGCGGGATCCCATGCTCAATTGGCAAAGAATTGGAAACATAATTATGTAATGTCCTTTCGTGCCGACATGGTATTTCTACTCTTTGAGTCCGATGCTTATCCAATCTAGGGCAATACCACGAATTCCATATGAAGGTAATTCATATGGAAGGTGACAGCAAGCTGTTACGGTTGGTGCCCTGAGCCACCTAAACTGGTCAATTCTAGATTAAGAATTGAGCCTATTATACATAATACTTCATAATAAGGTTTAATATTCACTCATATTGATAATTATGAGTGATATTATATACAGGGTGAGTCAAGTAACTTTAGCACCTCCTGTAACTTTTGAACGGTTGAAGATATTGCAATGCAGTTTTCACGGAAGTGAATGAGGGAATGGGGCTAATTGATATGTGTATTGATTTCTCTTTTATCACTTGTATTTTACGAGATATTTGAGGTAACTTTGTTTTTTCAAATAGGACTATACATATTTTTTCAGTCTGTCATGACAAGCGCAAAAAGACGAATCCAAAGATATAAATATTGTTACATGTTAGATAAGCATTTTTTTGAGTAATTGTGATTTTTTTGCGACTAGTGTTTAACGGATATTTTCATTGTAACTGTCAGCCCCACAAGGTCACGCAGCGCTTCCCCAGCAAACGCGGGGTCGGGAAAGGGAAGGGATTTTAGTACTTGAGGATACGAAAAATATTCACAAAACTGTTGCATTTTTTCCTGAACTCTCCTTTCCATCCTGATCCATTTTCAGATATTTTGTGTTTCTTAGGGATTGAAAATACGGATTTGTCTTAAGTAGTATTTATTGAAATAAGATTATTTCTAACCCTAAGGTATTATTATATTCTTAATAACATTGAAATTGTTTGCTTAAATTATGCAATATTTTTTGTACAGTTTTTATTATTCTTATTGTGCTTTGTTTCAAGATCCCATTAATACGTATCTTATGAAACCCCATTAAATGGAGTTGAAGTTATAAACAATTTTATTATGATACAAACTTATGAAAAATCCTTATTTTCCATCCTTTAATCCCTTCAATCAAAGAAAGACGAAAATCTGAAAATGCGGAAGGATGGAAAGCACAGTTCAGGTAAAAACTGCAATGGTTTTGTGAACATTTGGAATATGTTTCGTATCTTCAAATCTCCCTTCCCTTGTCCGGGTGCGCGTTGCTGGTAGAGCGCTGCGTGACCTTGTGTGGTGGACTATTCCAAATGTCCGTTAAACCCCAGTCGCAAAAATCAAAATTAATCAAAAAAATGCTTATCTAACATATGACAATATGTACATCATTGGATTTGTCTTTTTACGGCTGTCATGGTGGACTGAAAAAATATGTATAGTTCCATTTGAAAAAACAAAGTTACCTAAAAAATCTCATAAAATACAAGTGATAAAATAGAAATTAATGCACGTATCTATTAGCCCTTTCCCCTCATGCACTTCCGTGAAAACTGCATTGCAATAACTTCAACCGTTCAAAAGTTACAGGAGGTGCTAAAGTTACGTGACTCACCCTGTATATAAATATGAGTGAATATTATACCTAGTAATCATTTTACAATAAATTCACTCATTATAATGAGTGAATTTATTGTAAAATAAAAACCATACCACATTCAGAAGAAGAAATTAATTTTTAGTGGCTTATTGAGAGGAGAAAGCAGTAATGCATAAAATGCAAATAACTGAACCCAACAGAGGCCATTCAAAAAGACACTATCATAAAAATGTATACACATTAACATTACTATTTAATTGTCCTGACATTTATAGTTTAATATTAACAGTATAATAAATATTTTAAAAATTGAAGTTCGAAATGTATTTTAACAAGTTTTCAAGTCATAAAGTAATTTGTGTGAAAAAATATGGCAACAATGTCCATTTTTCATCACCTCCCTCCTCCGTTGTTCTTTTTTGTTACATTTGTGGGATCCCCCTACACTTAAAATGTAAATGAATTTTTTGAATGACCTCACATTGTTTTGGTAACTATAACAATTGTTTTGGTAACTATAACAACATAATAACTACATAATAATACCCACGATAATAACATAAACAATGTATTTAATTCTTTTACCAATAAAAAGTGTAGACAATAACTACAATAACTTAACACACCAAAATATAAAATAAAAGAAGAAAAACATAAGAAAGAGAAAAAAGGTAGGTTATATGACAGAAATTTCAAAAAATTTCTTCTCCTTCTTTATTGTTTTTTGGTATGTTTAGCCCTTCAAAGTGATGCCTAGGGAGGACACAAGGAGGAATTCCAATGTCAGTGAAGTGAAAAGGGTGGTGTATGTCAGGAAGTACTGGACTCTTAGTAGTGGTTAGCGAAACCTTAGTGGACTCTTATGGCGACTTAACATCATGGTATCCCTCTGCACTGAGGAGAATCTTCAACAGTTAGGTTTGGCTGCCTGTGAATAGAGATGGAACGAAAATGCCATCTCACAGTGGTATTCCACATTGAAAAATTAATAGTTGTTGTCATTGTCTGCAGTTCATTACAAACAAAATTTTACTAATGTTTCTTAAATCAATACAATAAATGATCAACAGCACAGTTACAGGTGCTATTAGTGAGGGAGAAATATGTTATTACACAAAAATTCATTACCTTCTGAATAGCATTGAAAAGTGGGATAAATAAATCAGTGTCATAGTTTGACTTTTTGCCTTGCAAAATTGCAACCAACCGTTCCAGGCCCATTCCAGTATCAACATGGAAACATGGAAGTTTCTTCAAACTACCGTCAAAGCCCCTGGAAATATAATATATATTACAAGAATGCTATAAAATCATGTAATATTACATCACAATTCCAAATCAATTATTATGTACTGAGAGAAGATAAATAGTAACATTTTTTTAAGAACACAGTCTCATAGCTCATGTAAAGAAAGATTACAACAAATAGCATGTACGATTGAAGAATTTTCAACACACATTCTCTATATAACACATGTAATATTATGGAGAAAAGACTATTTGATCTGCATAAATTCATATATTACTTAAATGAAGTAATATTTGGATGTTAAATGAATTAATATAATTTTAAAATTATGTTTTAAATGGAGATACATTGGTTTCAAAATTATCATAAATAAATATATATTTGAGTATCTCATTTTAACATCCTAGATTGCAACATAATTTATGAGAAAGAAAATAATTCACACAACAAACAATACCAGATTATGTATTGCACAATTCCACTAATGTCCACAGTAGTCATAACCAATAATGAAATCATGGATTCTAACTATCAAAGAATACAAGCTATAAAAACAAATTTATTAAAAAGAGTCAAATATTGCTCAATATTATATCACATATTACATAAAGGTATCAGATCTGGCCTAAACATTTATTAAATGAAAAGGAACAGCCAAGAAAATAAATAATTGATACCACACATAAAAAGGCTTGGTGGTAAAAGAGCAGTAAAATCAATACTAATTCTTCCTAATGATTTTCTTCTTCTTTCAGAACATTCTTTCATTTTTATAGTATTAACTTACTTTGTTATTTTCTATTAATTTTACAAAACCTAGGCACAAAAAGGAAAAAATGAACTGGATGTCTATAAGATTATCTGCATTTATTTTATGATGAGTTGCAAATTAATGAAGGCTCTGTATGGTGACAAAGCTTTATTAACAAAGAGATTTCACTAATAGAAATTTTTCAAACTGTTTGACTGAATGAAAAGTTCAGAGTAAAGGTGAAAAGTTATGCATACCACATACCGATTATACTGAATGAAAACCAAGTTCCATAATTCCACAACATCATCAAAGTCCCGATTTACACGGTCAGAAACATTTCCTCGACCATGTTCATGATCATAATGAATTTCTGTGCAAGGACCACAAGGTCCACTAGGGCCCATCTCCCAGAAATTCTCTTTTGGTCCAAATGGTATGATTCGCTCAGAAGGTACTCTGTGAGTGTTTTCAAATGAGAAAAGTACTTCAATTTAGAGTAGAAAAGAACCTTAACACTATGCAAGAATACAAAAATATTGTTTCCCAGATCTGCAAAGATTTGTATCAATATAAACAAAATTAAAACCAAAATAGACTACTATCTGAAATGACACTTCTAAAATTACAGCCTTAACAATTAGGTTCTTTAGAATATTAATGAACCAAAATATTATACCCAATGCTCTGCCAGATAGTTTTAGTCTCTATATCTGGCTCAATTCCCATTTCTTTATCACCGCCAAAGTAAGTCACATATAAACGTTCTTGATTAAGTCTATAGGGCCCAGTCAATAATTCCCAAGCCATTTTGCACGCTTTTTCCTGGAGGGGAAAAAATAAAGAAAAAAAGCTTGAGCTGGATCTGATAATCTACTTTAGTAACAAATTAAAAAGCAATAAAATTGAATTACACACCTTGAAATAGTCACCAAATGACCAATTACCTAACATTTCAAAGAATGTGTGATGATATCCATCACTTCCTACACATTCTAAATCATTGTGTTTTCCTCCAACACGAATACATTTCTGACTATTTACGACCCGATTATATGGCGGCTTGTTATGGCCAAGAAATATACCTTTGAACTAAAATGTTTTGAATTAAATGCAGTAAATAAATATTAAGTTACATTCACAGAGTGCATAATAAAATAATCAATAATAAAATATTAAATATTGAGCCAAGAATGCAACAGACCTGATTCATTCCTGCATTCACAAATGGAACAGATGGGTCACAGAATGGAACAACAGGACTTGATTTGAGAAAAGTATGATCATAATTTTCTGTGAAGAATTTTATAAATTCATTCCTTATTCTTTTACTGTCTACACCTTGACCTTTAGAGGTTACTGAGAAAGAAGCTCCAGATAGTAAAGAACCCAGCCTTGTATGTAAACGCTTCATTTCGGTATTATAAAATTAGATAAGTGATGTAAGAGTTTATAGATTTATTTGACTAACAAGCAACCACATATTTCACTCAATAACAATTGTTAACATTCGTGAGTAATATATTTAAGTCAAAAGCGGCCACTTTGACGCATGTAGACATTCAAGTGTCAACATCGATGCTCAATTTTCTCTGATTTTCTCGTTGGAGCATCACGTGGACAGAAAGGGCGCTGTTGGGGCGCTGTATGCCCATACTGGCCCATACTACGCCCATGCTTTTTTAATACGGGTATCGTACAGATATGGCGTAAAGTATATGACACGAAGTGGTATATGAGAAACCGTGGTTTATGGTTTCCATAAGATCGACTCGACAATATTCTGAGTTGACGGGCGTCGGAAAAACGTGGGAGAAACGTATTCTGGAGGGCTGTGCGACAATCTTCCCAAAGAGTATTTACGAAGACCGGACCAGACCGAATTAACTTTACGTGAGCAATTGTGCTGTATACATGTCAGTGTTGTCTATTTGTGAAATTGTATGGGACCGTTTGGGTGTGTTGACCAGAGAGTATAAGTGTTGGTGTTGACAGTAGTCTGACAAAAAAATAATATGTGCTTGCAATATTAATATTGTTGTTTTTGTAAATGTTAGACTAAATTTACTCAAGAGCTAGAAAAGGGGAGGTGTTTTAGTTCCTGGGATTGTCTAACACATTTTATTAAACTATTACTATTGTAAGCCAGACTATTACATTGCAAAATGATGCGAATTCAATGGTTTACGAAAAATATACTTTCAAATTTACGAGGAACATTAAAAGGACAAGAAAGAGGGATAATGACTTCCTCTGTTCACCAACTGAAAGAAATAAAAGAAACCAAAGAAGGTAAAACACTTGTTGTAGAAGGAGTAAATGTGTCATCACCTCGTGAACCATACTTGATTAAAGTACCACAAGGAGACGATAAACCATGCCCAGTGTGCAGCCTGGGTTTAGAAGTTAAACATACAGATGTATTGATTTTAAGTCAATTTGTGCGGCCAGATGGGTGCATGTTGCCCCAGCGAATCACTGGGTTGTGTATTGCACAACAGAGAAGAATAGGAACATTAGTGACTATGGCTCAGAAAGCAGGACTTATGCCTAATTTAGCACCAGATTTTAGCAAAAAGGATCCAAAGAAGAGGTACAAGTGGAAGAAGTACAATACATATTTTGATGAAAAAACTATTTCTGTAGCAAGACCAAAATATCTCAAAAAGAGGAAGTAGAAATGTTTGTATTATTTTTGGTTTGTAATGGAATTGTCACCAAATAATTGTAAACAATAAATTTACTTTCTTGAGGTAATAAGATTATCATCACTGCTATACATAATATCTGCACAAATTTTCTTGAACTTTAAAATATTTACTCCTTATAATGAACAGTTGAAAAAGTAGCAATGAGCTTTGTTAGTTAATATTGTATAACAATATTTTTGTTTCTGCAAAATACTAGGATATTTACTGCAATGGCTACAATTTAATTTTCCAATTAAATGTATTGCAGTGATTGACCATGTAACTCAGTCCCCCTCTAATGCTAAAAGAAAACTTGAGCAGATATCACTTCATCTCTTCCAAATGCTTCCAAGCTGATTGGCTTCTGTCAACCTCACCTCAGTCAATCCAAATCCGTTTGTAGTCTTTCCTCAACTTGTTGCCCGAATGAATTTAGACTGCCTTGCTCCACAATTTTTGTACTTTAACACTAATAAATTTTTTTGCCACTTTTAATTAAATTCAGTAGAACTTATCCCGTTCTATTTCCAGCAACTTTTTAACCTAAAATTGTTTCTGATTGCGAGTGTTCTATATTTTAACAGAATGGTGGTACATTTTGTCAGATTGAGATTATTTATCAGATGTGTAGTAACAATTCCATAGTAAATCTGTAGGTATAATCTGTTATTTTGTTTTAGTAAATTGTTAATTGTGTTTAATTTTGAAATCTTATTTGTTTTCTTTGTATTCTTTTTGTGGCTCAATTTTTTTTCAAATAAAACTATCACAATTTAAAATTGTCAAACACACTGATCTGTCAATCAACTTAGTTTTTTCTCAACACACTAACATTGTTAATAGTAGGGTCCTGATTAATTAAACTATTTACTTGATATCATCAGGAATGAAATATTTGAACAATTTTGAAATTGTATTTTTATTGATGTATATGTTTATTAAAAATATTAACAAATTATTTTATAAAATTGTTTACATTCTCTACATTTGTTTATCAGTTCTTACAAATAAAAGTGGAGTTGAAAATTATTTACAAAATCAATCTGTCACAACTTACAATCCTTATTAAACAATGTTACAATCTTATTAAGACATGGGATGCTTAATATACATAAAAGACACCAATGTAAAGAGTATGATAGTGTTGGTACATTTTGACTAATGCTGTTATTTTTTTAAGCAGAATGTCTTTGTTGCATGTAATCATAAATTTTAGGGTTTATTAATCTACACAGTGATTTGTGTCAGATCCTTCCTATATGACTTACTTAATGTGATAAGTAGGGTACAGATTTTTGTGTACCAAAACTCATAGAAATATGATACAAAAATGAAAACGTGGACTTAATTGTATTAATATGGAGATTAAATTATTTTATACCAGTAAGCCATATTGAAATAAAAACGCATTTAATTCCTAATTCTGTAAATTGTTTCCAAATTTTCTTGCATCATTTTTTTTTAAAATTTTATTTGCAAGATTGTTCTCATGTACAAGAAAATATTTCAACTTCCTATGAATTTAGATGTCAGTGCTGAGGAGCTGTGACTATTTTTGCTGTGTAATAGTAATTGTAATAGTGATATACCATTTAAAACTTCCATTATCTTTATCAGTTCTCACACCTGGCTTCCCCTCTTTGATTTTCTTAATATTCTCCCTTGTGGTCCTGGTAAATTGTTGGAAGAGGGCAAGAATTCCATTTTACTGAAGTGGTCAGCTTGATATTTTTCTGGAGTTTGATTGTCTTTAATAGTGTGAGAAGTGTGTGCCAATATGACTAAATATACTATTACATATATATTACATATGAAGGGCTTAGTGCATGAAGGTGTTAACTCAGAATTTCGTGATTTTTACTTTTATCATAAAAACAACATTTCTGAGAGTTTCCTATTAGTTGCTGTATTAGTTTTTATAAAAATCACAATATTTTTCAAAATATTTGATGTGAAGAAGGTGTCAACTGTTCAATTTTTATGTTAATTAGTATTTTGAATATATCTCTCTCTCTCTCATATATATATATATATATATATATATATATATATATATATAGACACACACACACATACTATTACAATGTCTTTGAATATGACAATTCGCTTTGGATCTCTTTGTAGGTAGCAATTCTTGTGAAAATAGTGCTAGTGACATCTGGATTTAGTAAAGGGAGTACCGTTGTAATATATTAGATGTGGCTGTAAATTATTTTGTCTTTCCTCGTGAAATACATGGTGACATTGAGGGGAAAACTGTTCTCCTGTAAATTGACCTATTTCGGTCATTTTTCTTCTGCTCGGATGTCATGCAGTTACATCACTGAGGTAGAGAACAAGGAGAGTTATTGCTGCTTTCTTGTCACAGAGTCCTTAGCAAGAGCCTCTGATCATGAAACTGTTTAACACAATCAGAAATTGTGTGTGTGTGGTTTTTTTTGTATAGCTTTAAGGACAAAAGATGCAAATATGCAAAATCCACAGTCTAGAGATAAGAATTAATAATTTTGCTGGTATCCATGATGTATTTGCTACCTTAGATCTTTGTCACATGGGCATTGCATTTACATGTAAGTAATACACATTGTAAATTAACATAAGTCTTAAATGGAACAGCCAAGAGCACTCATGTGCCACATACATGTGTTAATCTATGATGCGTGTTACTTAATGCACATCAACGCAACACTTGTGACACAGGACTCCGTGTAAAACTGACAAATACATGCATTGAAACATTTGGAATCACACTTGACACCTTTCCCATTCCTTTGAATATATAAGATATAATTTTGGAGATGTATGAAGATCTAACTTCTACACTAACATACCTGAGAATACTTTGTTTGAGGATAAAGTTCTGATTCTGAGAATGGTTGCAAGTCAGAAACAAAAAAACAAAAATTGTAATTATATCTGTCTGACCCTAAGATTGATGTAGATATATCTGTACTTATAACTGATATCAGATGTGAGGTTGCTAACAAAATCTCCACTTTCTCCAGAATTACAAAAAAGTTGTTTTTGTTTCTAGTTTTGTAGAATTGCTTATTATCCAAATTTTTAATTCAGGGTTTTAGTCTCAGTTGTTTTTTGTGACATTTTAAATAAACCCAAAAATATAGTTAAATAATAATCAGGATTGAGATTGCCATGTTCTCTTTGTGAACTGAAAAAAGGGCAAATAAATGAAATTTATAGGGTATGTACTAAAATATATAAAGCAAAAATGGCTTGAAAGAACATTCCTTGCATTTACAAGTATTGAAACAGCTGTAAAGGAAATGGTGATGTCAAGAGAAGCTCAAAAGTTGCTGTGCAAATCTTTTACTACAGTAAACCAGCGTTAACACGAATTCCAAGAGATTGAAATAATCATTCTTGTTATAAAAATTGTTATATGATTTTTATACATATAACATTTATACTCATGTTTCATTGGTGGGACCCAAATTGTTCCTCGACAACAAAATTCCTGTTAAGCAAGTGTGTGCTAACAAGGGCTAACTGTAGTTCAAATTCTGAAGAATTTACATTGAACGTTTACAGCAATGAAAATAAAACCAATCTAATTTAAAAGTATAATTTTGGGGTATAAGTGCTGAAATTACAGTTTTTATTGATCTGTCCTCTAAAGTTTTTGGTAAAAATTTTGGTATTTCAAATGTTTATATGAACTCATTTTTATCACAACCTGTTTTGTTATTTATTAATATGAATTTCAAACCAGTAACTTATGTCAGTGATTCACATTTGCTAAAGAGTCTAAATTTTACAAAATTTGAATGGATCAAAGTACATATTTAGGACTTACGCGAAATGGCACTCAATGTTTTGACCATTCTGTGTATGGTTCAGTGTTGATCTGCAACATGGGTCCAACACGATCGTGAGCCGTAATTTCAATGCAACGTTTGTCGGCCTTATTTGCCTACTTAAATGAATTTATGATGGATTTTTACTTTTTCGCCTTACGAATACTTCGTAAGAAGAGAAAGTTACGTAATCGTGCGCCGGAAAACGGGGAATTTTCGCCAGAAAAAACTCTTATAGCAGGGGTCTGGTAACGAAAAAATGGATAAAACCTGTTGCTAAATTTAGAAAAAAAATCCTCTATCTCGTGTAGACAAAATCCATGATTTGTTGCTTTTTAATACTGCAAAATCGATTGACGGCAAAACGTCCGTCTGTCCGTCTGTGGTCAACGCTAGCGCCTAAACCGTTCGGCCGATTTTTTTGAAAATTGATATTTCCCGATCGTTTTTACTCGTCTCAAGGCCTCTGGAATTTGAAACCGATATTTTAGTATTTGAGGGGACTTTACATGAAGACCATTTTGAGATTTTCAAAGTTAAAAGAAAATGGCTCCAAATTTTTGGATTATATTTTGTTGTTGAATAGTGCGAAGAACGTTGAAGGGAATGACGTAGGTATCATCTTCGTTGATAGGCCTAATTTTTCGAAAATTGCAAAAAACTGTTTAAAAACTGCAAAATTGAAGATAGCGATTTTTACCTCAGAAAAAGTCGGTTGTACAAAATTAGCACTTCAAATAAGGTCATGTACCATTTTTTTGAAAACCGAGTAGTTTTTGTGTAAATTGCGATTCAAATTTACAGAAAAAAAATTCTCAAAAACTGCTACAAATTTTTTCTTTAAATTTTCTGCACGTGTGTAATAAGGGACGGTAAATATATAAATAAACTAGTGATGCTATAGAATGGAACATACTTTCTCGCGGTAGTTATTTTTCAAATGCCGATCAGCGGATAAATTATTTGGAGTAAGCCGTTCACCGCTGCCTTTCTTGGTCATGTTTGAAAGACACGTTTTTCGCATGTTGGCAATTACCGGCTTCCTAATGATAGAACTGATACAATTACATTTTGACTAAAATATAAGTACTTGGTCCGCATGTCAG
Organism: Acheta domesticus; assembly: GCA_031308135.1. Lineage (NCBI taxonomy): Eukaryota > Metazoa > Arthropoda > Insecta > Orthoptera > Gryllidae > Acheta > Acheta domesticus. The sequence continues at coordinate 6,354,394 of JAHLJT010000631.1, forward strand.
TTCCGTGGCGCGGCTGGTTAGAGCACCTTCGGGTTGAGATCTTCGATAGGGGAGATGCCAAGTTCGATCCCCAGATGGGGATTTTAATTTGATGAATGTGATATTGCAGGAAGAAACATTGAAGAGTGTAGATGCTTTATTGAAAATCATTTGAAGTACTTCTACTCACGAATAGAATCAATGCAGATAAATAGACAGGCCGTGTCTGTGTTTTCCCTAACTGCATCTTTTAAACAATTTTTCAACTCTTATTCGATTTCTGAAGCGTATGACATGTGAAATCAATCGTTGTCTAGTATATATCTGTATGAACCAATTTAAGTAAAATTATGAGCATTTTAACGTTAAATTGTAAAACAATATAACCAGAAGGCCTGCGATGAACTTACATATCCCTAACGCTTCCAAAAATTATTATTACTTTCTCGCCTTACGAATATTTCGTAAAGCGGTTCACCGCTGCCTTTCTTGGTCATGTTTGAAAGACGTTTTTCGCATGTTGACAATTACCGGCTCCTAATGATAAAATCGATACAATTACGTTTTGACTAAAATATAAGTAATTGCGATAAATGTACTGGAAATGTCTGTATATATTTGTTAAAAATTTTAACTTTTAACAATTTTATACTTCTCTTCTTGGATTTGTAAAGCGTATGTACCATCGTATCAATTGTTTCTTTATCATGCATTTACCATTTTATAGGTCGGTTCTATTCTTTCATGCCTCTGACACAGGCGGTGTTGGTGTGGCGTAGTGGTATAAGTGCCGGTTCGTTGACAGTTTCGGATGTCGGGTCTCGGTACGGAAAACGTTTGCTGGTATAATACACTTTTGCTGGTTTATGAAGTAGTGGAATAGCAATATGGACCGTACAGAAGCAGAGCGAGAAAGTTGTGCGTTGGAAGCACCACTAGTTTTATTATGCAGTGATCACGATTTGAGCAAATCTTGAGATGACAACAATGTGACTTTAAATAGTGGTCCTCATATTTTGATATGAAACTATTCGGCTTGTAATTCTTTCTATGAAGGGTGGCTGCCCATTTTATGAAAAATTTGACAAAAATTTATTTGTTGTAGAACAAAAGGGCAAAAAGAGAATATTCTGCAAATTTATTTAGGCTCAAGTTGTATTTAAAGAGGCTTACCAGGGGAAACAAAAATACTTGGTTCATGAACTTCAAATATTCACTCTGGAATCAAAGCAATTCAGACTCAAGCCAGCAGATGTTGCCAATGCCAGATCATGGTTTGAGTGAACAGGATGGGTCTTTTCTGCATCTCCTTTTGTATCTTTCCTTTGCTGGGATGTGGGGCTACAAAATTTAATTTCACCCAGGGTGCCAATAACCCTTGCTAATAATGCTTAATAAGTAGTTCACATTGGATTTACGAATGGTATATCCTACCATGTAATAGTTTTCCAAACCTGAGAAGGTAGCCTGAAGGAAAACCTGGCAGAATTTGTTAGCACAAAATAGTTTTAAAATTTCAGGACAAACTAATTTTATTAGTAGATTGACAAAAATTTTCTAAAAGCTCTTTTCTTCAAGGTTCTCTTACATTCAGATATTTTTCTTAATTGGGACCATTTCTTTGTAGAGATTTTCTTTTCTTTTCCCCCCACTGCTTTGAATTATCATCTATTTAACATTTCTTTGGAAAAAAAATATAGGGAAAAAAAAGGAGCACTGCAGATTTGAAAGAATGAGTAACAATGTAAATGATATAGACTGAAGAATTATATTAATGTTAATTCTGTGAAAAATGGCCCAGAATGAAATTTACTTAGTTTTTTTCCCTTTAATATTGTTTGACAGGAAATAGAAAAGCTGAATTATTAAGAAATTATTTTCCTAGTAATGAGCAAATTTATTTCTATATTATTTACATGTAGACATATATTTGGTAAAATAAATGTAAAACAAGTACATGGAAAATGCTTTTACATTAATACATTTTTGAAATGATAAATTCTTAGCTTAACACTAAAATTTTGTAAACTGTACATAACATATTTTTAATATTATTATGTACTTGACTCTGCCTCTAAGATCTTGCTAAAAAACTTGGGAATATACGGTACCATCCACAATAAATCACTGATCATGCCATGTGAAGACAACATGTGCTATCAGGAGGTAGATACCAGCTCCTATAACACTAATTATCGTAACAGGAAAACCGAGTCTAAAAAAGAAAAAAGTAATTAATAATGGAGTTTCTGAAATAGAAACTGAATTAATTAAAAGTTTATGTCTTCTGACACCATAGGTTTTATGTTCTCTTAAAAGATTGTATTCACAACAAAAGTATTGTAATAATTGAATGCAAGTAATGTTAAACCAAGCATATCCGGAATAATATTTGTGAAATACATGAAGGAAAAGAAGGTCTTCATTGCTATGCTTTTAAAATTTCTGTTATTCAAATAATTTTTAGATGATCATTTTGAATTAACTATGTTTGTCTTAAGTTCATCTCTGGTCAAGCATTTTTACTACCTTTTTCATGGCAATTATTTTGCAATTTGTACTTACTTGAAATATTGAATAAAAGTGAATTTGTAACCATGCTGTTCTGCAACTCCAGCACATACCATGTTTGCTGATGACCCAATGAGAGTTCCATTTCCTGCAGCAAAATTTAGCCAAGCAAGAAAATCTATAAAGTTTGCTGGGAGAGCTGTGAAGCTAGTAGTACATACAAAGGAGATATGAAATTACAATACTCTTTTTACATCCCTTACAATTTTTTTTTTACTGTATAGAAATCATTGTGTTTGAAATAGTCAGAAATAAAAGATTTTAATGTGTTTAAGAAGTGTATTGAAATAATTAATAAAACATTTAAAAGAAGAAAATTGCAACATTGTGACTATCTTCAGAAATTTAGAATTAAAATAAAATTCAAACATTACCTCCAAGACAAGCACCGAAAGCAAGAGCCCATACAAGTGGCTGCAAGGGCAGATTAATATCAGTATTTTGTGCCAGTGATGTAACTATGCGTATCATCATGGTGGTAAGAGGAATATTATCAACAAATGATGAAGCAATTGCTGATATTACAAGAATGAAAACTATTGATCCACTCAGCCTTGCATTAACTGGCAAACTTAAAACAAATCTCTCCGTCATTGATCCCACCAATTCTATCAAACCCAAACGAGATAATGCCTGTATTTTTTTTGAAAGAAGAAATATTAAAACTCAAAAAACAAAATATCACATTATTATATTCATTTTTAAGAAACATAAACCTAGGTTTACCTCCATTAATACAAAAAGAGCTGCAAAGAACAGTAGAGTACCCCATTCTATACGGTTAAGCACACTTTCCATTATTTCATTGTCTGCAGTTAAGAGCAGTAGTAGAATTGCTCCTAAAAGAGCTGTCCACCCAAGTGACAGCTTTAGTTGAGGTACAGAATGCAGAAAGAAAAGGAGAATGACAAAAAATAATGCCAGTCCAGATTTTATTAGAAGAACTTTGTCTCTAATGGGATACTGAAACAAAGAAGAAAATTAGAATGTCTATAAGACCACATAATCTTTCCAAAATAATTTATTTTGCACCTGTAGTAGTATGTTAATGTTTTTACCTTTGCTTTAAGTTCTTCAAGAGTAGCTTTGTAAGTATCTATTGCAACACTGGAAAAGAAAAAGAAAGAAAAAAAATTGGTAAAATAACTGCTTTTGCAACATCAAACAAGATTTTGATGCAATATTCTTACCTGCCACTATTCAATTTGCGTTTCAAATCTGTTGTTAATCTTCTCACTCTCAGCAGAAGTGTTCGGCGAACAATATCTTCATCTTTTGAATAAGTAGACAAAGAGGCTGCAGCTCTCTTCCAAATTGCAATTTCATGTCTTAGTTCTGGAAGAGACCATGTATTGTTACAGATTATGTATATGAGAAAATTACAATAACTTATTGCATTTGTATAAATTTGTGTACCTTGAATATCTTGAGGCTCAGTGAATCTTAAATCACTTATGTTTTTGAATTTTAGTCTCAAGAAGACATTAATTGATATTAGGGCCAAGAAAACTCCAACTCCCATATGAAGGGTGAAAACACCAAAGTCTATTCCCTGAAATCAGTAATAGGATTCTCTCCCATTTAGGTGAACTTTTACAAATGCACCATTCAACTTCAGGACATTACTTACAGCAGCAATGATGTCAGGATGTGATGCAATAATTGCATTAGGAGGATCCCCAACAGGTGTTAATGCCCCTCCAATGTTCGAAAACATAGTCATAGACATAAGTATAGGGACTGGATTCAATTCAGTCACCTCACATAGTCTGAAAAAAAATGTACAAAACAATATAAAAAAAGAGGGATGAAGTTCGTTATAAAATTTAAATAAAAAACTAAATCCAAGATGAAAGGTTTTTCCCTCTTCAAAAATATTAAACTTTAAATAGTTCAAAGATAAATGTATCTGTGCTACCAATCGTCCAAGTTCACTGACCAGATGGCTTGGTATATTCAAAACATTTTCTCATCGAGATCATGTAATTCTGTCACTTGTACCATCTGACAGGCTTTTGTTTCACAGACCTTTCTTCTTGAACATAAACATTCATTTGTAATACTTTTGTACAATGCAAATTTTTTTAAGGTTTTATTTCAGTGACATCTTAAATGGGTCTCTCACATAGCTAAAACAAGCAGAAGTCTTAAAATTCTAACCTATTGAATTGGACTGTTCTGCAAAAATAAATTATTTTGACAAGATCGTTGTTCTTCAAGCTACAGAAACATTTAACACTACACCACACCACTCCACTTCCTACTTAAATTACTACATAATGAATTAAAATTTGAATTTTTAATAAGAGGTCCAAACCAATTAGGTGTTTGAACACTTAAATAATTAAGGAAATAAAATTATTAATTCCTGGTCAGATTTACCTTATTGTCACAGGTGTCATAAGCAGCACAGTTGTTACATTATCCAAAAATGAAGAAAGAGCTGCAGTGAAAAGGCATAGTGTGTTCACCAAAGGCCATACTCTCCCATTTGTAATCTAAATAGATGAAATATTAGAACATTTGCTGTAACAATTTCTAGGAAAACTTCAATTTCTAGAAAGTAAAGTATTTACCTGATATGCATATACTGCCAAGGAGTCAAAAATACCAGTTTCAGCTAGAATTGCCACCAAAACCATCATGGAAAATAGTAGGAGGAGAGTTTCAATATCTATCCAAGAGACTAATTCATGCATTGTTGGTCTCTAGCAAAAAACAAAGACATTTTAATTCAAGGGGATGAAGGAAATGGTGCAAATACCCACTCCCCCCTCATCATTGACAACAAATTCAGGTTATAATTGAAGTTCATTTCTTGTCCATTGGAATGAACAGCCTAAAAATAAGAGGAGGGGTCAACTTCATTTGTTGTTCCCCCCCTTGATTTTTTGATTGATGATTCTGAGCATGTCAACTGCTAGAAATTCCTACCCTGCTGGATGGTGAGATCTGGCACTGACCTACATGACAGTTAGCAGAGCATTCTATCTCCAGGTATTCCTCCCAGTTGGGCACCACCCAAGCCCAGACAAACTATCTTCTGACATGCATGATAGTGTAATGCATGTACATGGGTGTATAAGGCAAGAGAATAGTACAAGGAAGAAGGAAACTGAGTGTGGTCTGTGGTCCATTTGTTAGGGTACTGCTCCAACATTCACCTGGAACTGATTGGAGAAACCACAGGGAAACTACCATTAAGAGCACTGGGTAGCTAGAATTCTCCTCTAGACCGTGACTAAACTCTACCTAGCTCTTTAGCTAGTGATGAAAATCCACAACCATTAGGACTCTTAGCCTTAGGAGCTCCTGGTCAGAGTCGCTGGGGAGGCAGAGGCAACACTGGTTGTGAATGAAAGTCAGACAGTGGGCCCCCTTTTTCCATTGAACTTTTTAGAATTTACACATGACATTTTTACTAGTTAATAAAATATGCCATAAGGGGAATTCAATTTTAACTTCAATGACTACTGTTAATAAATGCAAATGGTTTATATCAAACCATTTACAAGTCGCCAAATGACTAAGAACCTCTACCCAAAATTTCATAACAAATTTCATAATTTACTGGATGACAAATTAAATTAATGTAATAAATTATTAAGCCATGTTTATTATAATTTTAAAAATCTTGTTACTTATGTAACGTAGTAGTTATGATGATTTTGTTTCTGCCTAGCAACAGGAGTTGTTGCTAGAGAGATAAATATTGAGAAGGCTTGGAGAGGTCGAAGTAAAAAGGACCTGAAAAAGATTCTCGTGTCCACAAGAGTATCTAACTTGGCGTCGTTGACGATTGCGACGCTACATGGTGTTATGGTGGAAATATTTGTTATCAAATACATATTATTTATTTTACCTTTGTGTAATAAACAATGATGGAGTTATCTGATCTACATATTTCCCAAATTAAAATCTAACTTGGCGTCGTTGACGATTGCGACGCTAAACTTACATAGAAAAATTACAATGGTTGCTAATGGCCAGAGCAGTTTCTAAAGTGACCTACATGACATAAAATTTAAAATATCTCTAATTGTCAGGTTAAAAAGGGGAAATCAGAGATTGAAACTATTTAGAAATGAAGTGTTTTATACAGCTATGGGGCCTCCAAAAATGCTCAGGGGACCATGGCTCCCCCTGGTCCTCCTGCTATGCTGCCTATGTTCTCATCTCTTTAATGTTTTAGAATCTAAAAGAATACAAGGTATGATTAGAATATCCTTTATTCTAATCCTCATACAGGGATGAATCTTATGAGATGAATATTCCATTTTGAATCCCCACTCTTCTTTCAGATTTTTGTATTTGTTGATCTTGCAATAAGTTGCAAATTTTGTTGAAATATGGTCTACTGGAGAGCGATTGAAATAAAAATGTACAATTACTGCAGGTAGAATTTTTTTAAAGATGCTTCTAATTTTAAATTTAGTCTTTTAAAAGAAGGGTTCATCTAATTTTAACCATTTTTATGTTTCAAATTTGAAGTTTCTTCAGCCTAAGGAAACTCGGCAATGAAACTATATGTCAGGCCATTGTACTCTATCCTAGGGTACGGGCAAATTCCACTGAAATTTTTTGAATTCTTTATTAAAATTTTTGAATTAAAAGTTTTACTTTCAGATACTTACTTCATTCATTGCTGCTAAAATAGCTACCGACATAGTAGATGCAACAATTGCAGCTAATGCTCTGTGGACAGTCTACAACAAAATTGGCAATTTTGTTTAGGTGATTTGGGCAATATTTATTAAATTACAAGTGCTTTACATAGATGTCTGATGCACTAATTCTGATAATCCCCAATGTAAAATACCCTTATACAATACAGCAAGTACAAAGCTGTGAACAAATTGTTACTTACTTCAGTTATTATCAATCCATACAGCCCAAACAAAACAACACCTCCATAAATCTGTCCTTTATATGTGTCAATAGGTGTAAGATCATAAGAAAGAGCTACAGGAAAACTTGCTTCCATATTAGTACTCATTTGAATTCGCGCTACCAAGGCCTCAGACTCTCTAAATCTGCAACAAGTTTCAAATAAATGATCATAATATAAAATGCCCATTAACAATAATAGGTTTATTAAGGAAAAGGAAAAACTATGTGACTTAAGGGTAAGAAGAATAATCTATGGATCTTGAGTCCCCAGACCATTCTTACGATATAAAAGTTGAATTATGAATAAAGGTACTGGGAAACAAGATTGGCAACATTTGGAATCTAGTTAGGAAACAAGAATATTTAGTCTTTTAGAGTTATACAGTACAAATTGTAACTAATACTATTATTTCATTAAAATAAATCTCTTCTACTTTAAATGGTATTCAATTTTTACAAAGTGTACGTATCTTTTAATAAGTTCTAAATTACCTTTGTAATTTAATTCAGATTGCAAACAAAAACAGCAGAAATTTACTCAAGAGTTTCCAACAAGAATAACAAAACTAACTTACGTAAAATTTATGCCTTTGAAAAGGAATCTCTTTGTGGTTGTTACTTCTGGCACAAAGTCAATCAAATCTTTGTTTGAAACTAGAGGAATAATCCAGGCATCACTCACATTCTGCAAAACAAAATCTTTATCATTCACTGCATTCATAAATAAATAATTTTACACAATTCCATGTTAACCTACCTCTGTGAAATAAAGAGATTTGTCATAAACAGATGAATTTGAAAGGACAAGTCCCTCATTCTCTGTTTGTTCTAATACTTGAACCCAGACACTGAGGGATTTTGAAGACATGTTGCTGTAGTAAGCAGGAAGAAGAGCACCTTGAATGGTGATACTTAATTGATCCCTCAGAGGCTGATCTAATATCCAATAGGCTGTGAGAATATTAAGGGCCAGAGAAATTTCATTTTCACAAAAATTTTGTTTCTGGTGGTTAAAATTTTACAAATGTTCGACAGAACAAATATACTTACAAGCTAACAACATCTAACAGTTAAATGTATAACCAGGATGTGTAGATTTAATGTAAGTATTTTTTTACCCAACTGGCTGTAATACATCCCATGGGACATGTCAATTTCATTAATTTCATTGTAATAAAAGAACAAAGAAAATATACAAACAGCAAGAATGCTTTGAAGACTTAATAGGTATTAGAAATACTGTGGTAAACTAATGGAAATGGGTAGTAAAATCTAATTTCTTGTGATGATAAAATACAAAGTAGAAGCGCGCTTAACAAAATATCACAAAAATAACTGTCACAATATCCTCCATGGTCTACAACTAAGTCATCACTGACTTGTCTCTCCACATCTCTTCATTAAACTACAAACCACTAAAAGTAAAAGCCAACTACAAATTCCACACAACTACCAAATTCCTTCTGCCTCAATGCATTGCAATCAAACAAACTTATACTTATTCTTTTCTTCACTACTGCTGTGTTTTCTGAAGGTATCTTTTATTTATTGAACTTATGTGGCATTAGTGAAATCATGAACACTTAACCACAACTGTAGTTGAAACCTTTTTTTAAATCTGAAAACCTGTTGTGCATAATTTACTGATTTTAAACATTTTTATGAATGATTTATCCTTCACTGTCAAACTTTTCGGGTATGCTATTGTTCTTCCAGCCCATAAAGAGAGTCGAAAGGCTTTTGTCATTAAAATCTTTTTAACAAATCCTGTAAACATATTTGAAATTTCAACACTAATTTCAGGTTTAACAATATGGGGGACCTCAAAAAATAAATACTTAATTTAATACTTTATCAGAAAATAATGTCACAAGAGGGAATAATACTGCTTAACAGAATTGCATTTGTGCAGTGTACGGAAAATTAATATTTGAAATAAATTTTAGTAACTGGACATCCAAATGTGAACTGCTATTATCAAATAGGTGTGCCATATCCATTTGAAGTTTTCTATTTTGCTCAATTCAACTTTAAGATAGCAAGTTTGCAAATCCTAATTTACAGAATATTATTAAGGATGTGTACCTTACAGTCTCACTGATAGAAATTCACTATAGTTTTTTATTGATTAACTAACTAAAAAGGATACTCCTTGTTGCATTTTCTGGAATAGAGATTTGATGCATTGTGATTTCTTTTTCACTGGTTACCATAAGAGTGACCTGGAATACAAATACATGTGTGATTTATGTGAATTACAAAAATATCACACTGATTTATGTAAATTATAAAAATATCACACTGATTTATGTAAATTATAAAAATATCACACTGATTTATGTAAATTATAAAAATATCAGCTGATTTCCATCCAGTGCAATCTTTAATACAATCCATAAATATTGAAGAAATAACATATGAGGCATATGCAACCAAAACCAGCTTCTTCCTTCATCTCTCCTCAGTGAAGTACACTGTATCTTGTATTTTTTCTAACCGTTTTAAAAAATATTTTATCAAGAAATATCCTACATTTGCACAAGTATTTTATCATATATAGAAAACACAAAAGCACAAACTGTGACTAGCTCTATCAAATCAATGAATGCTCACAAACAAATAGATTAAATAAGTCTATTTTAATAAATATGCCAAATATGCACCTATAATTTCACAAATATGTAGTAACAGGAAAGTCTTCCACATAAGCACAAATATGCACTAACATATTACTCTATACAGCATGATATTTCATCCATATGTCAAGAAATTTCACTAAGCTATGCCCTGAAGCAACAAACAAAAATATGTAAAATCCACTCCCTAATCATTATACTTCATGTAAATATTATAGGCCTAATACTTGTGTAACAAATGACTAAACTACAGAAATCTTATTTAGTTCATGGCAAGAGGCCATTAGATTGAAACTTGAATCTTCTTATTTCTCAGAATGAACTCCATATCACATAGCACTATCTAGCACCAAGCTCTTTATGTCACATTCTTTTTTATTATTCACACTATGAACCTTCACCCATTCCGTATCTGAATCTTTTGTGAATGTGCTTTCTCTGCTTTTTTCCTTTCCAAAAGGAAAATGCAGAAAATTATACCCATATCAGTCTTGAAATTTTATCACTTATGACTATTTCGAGAATTCATTTAATCATATTGTCACCATTTTGTGATGATTTATTTTTTTATTTTAATAAAAAATAAAGAAATTTTATTAAATATTATTTGCCAGAGAATGTTACAATACCTACAATTAAATGTCATTTAATAGACAAACTTACAGTAAAAATTGCCCAGACAGTTGTCAGGAGTGTAATTTTTAAATATTGTTTCCAGCCACTTCTTTTTCTAGTGCCTTCTCCTGTGTCTGCATGGTCTCCTAAAGGAAGGTCTTCAGGAACAGGAGAAAGTGGAGCATTTCTTGAAGAGGCCACCACTCTGTCCAGAAAACAAAGTCAAAAGAAAATCAGGTTAATCAGAAGGATTCTACTTCAAATTGTTATAAAGGTCTACAGCATTAAGCAAATTTGTGTTAGTAAACTGAAAACTGACAAAGGCAAAATTAGGAATTGACTTGTTTTGTCCAGTACTTCCAAACATATTTAGATAGATTCCTTGGACTGAGTTATGATTGTTAAAATTAATACCAATAATTGCCAATTCAAATATTTAGTTGCAATAGTGAGAAGATTTTGTCTTCCTTCAAAGAATAAAAAGAAATGAAGTACCGGTATGCTTGCATGAATGATTGATCTTAATAATCAGCGGTTGGTCAAGTCCTATATATTAAAGGGGGCATAACCATCCACCCATGGAGTCAGGGGTTCCAAGCAAGGTGTGTGTATGTGTTCCTCTACAGTTTCTTAGTAATGCTACAATAGAAATATTACTATCTGTATGTCAAAAAATTCCGTTTCTAAATATTACGCCCTCCTAACATACGGCAATAAATATACGAACTCGTCGCTTCACAATCTGACATGGCCTAAACATCTGTAGCTTCCTTATAAGAAAATCTAAGTTTTGTCGATATCTCTACAAGAAAGTCCACACAATATTTTGTCAGTTTCCTTTGTGCCCAGGGTCTGATTTACCTACACGCAAATTCATAAGTTGCTTTGGTGCCTTCATTCAGGGGGGAAGGGGAGGGGTGCCCCCAGGAAAACAAAATCGAAAAATGTCTAAATTGATTTCGTAAAAATAAATATTAATTAAAAAGCCTCAACTCTTAAAACAAGTTTATATACTTTGCTTTTCATTACATCTGGAGATATATTTTTCTGAGGAAAGGCCATAGTAAGATTTTGTATTCGGAGTTCCCTCTTATCTAAAAACGATCCGCTGATCCGATTAGCTAACGAGTGTGGAGCATTGAACCTCACGAAATTTGATGTGCATATATTCACATACAAGGCGATCGAACTTTAGTTTTATGTGCTCGGCTGTAACAAAATTGAAAATTTCATTTTTTTTCATATTTCTGAAATTAACTATTTTATCTCGAGTATCATCTAATTTAAATGGCAAAATGAAATCTTCTCCACACTTTTACCGCGGGAGAAGCAAAAATCTCCGACACAAATTTACGGGTAGAGGTGGCTGAGGGCATCACCTGTCTCTGCAGTGCCTCTGATCGGAGTTCCTAGGTTTGGGATCCGACGGTCCCAAACCTAGCGGTCGGCTGCTTTGATAATGAGTTTTCCGTGGTTTCTGCGATCAACACCAGGCGAATGCTGGAGCAGTACCCTAACAAACTGGTTACGGACGGCGCGATCTTTCCTTTCTCTTCCTTGTCCTATCCTCACCTATTACTTACACATACATGGACTAATACAACGCGTGTCGGGAGACCATTCAGGAGATTAGAGCCTCTCCCGGCTGGGGGGGGGTGCCCCGCTGGGGGGGGGTGCCCCGCTGGTGGGAGGTACCTGGTAGGGGAATCCCCGCTAGCCGACCGTAGGACGGCGCCGGATCTCACCATTCAGCGGAGGAAGATCACTGCCACCTCAAGGAGAGAACGTGCCCTACAGTTGCGGGACTCAACCTTAGCAGTTGACGCACCCGGAATCACTAATCAATCAATCCGGCACACATTGGTATTCAGAATAATTTAAAGCTTGTTTTTGATGTTAGAGTATCTGCCTCAATGCTATTTTTTCATTTATATGGATGACTTTCATGTATGAATTGTACAAATTAACCATAATAAAAAACAAGGATTTTTTCTGCTCATTTCAGAGTCATTGTTAAGAAAGCTTTGATTGTGTCCTTTACACATTACATGTTCATCATGCTATACTATTGTAGTAATGTAACTATTTACTCAATTATCCAACAATGTTACCCTAAAATGTATATGAAGACAGCATCTATTGGAACATTTTTCGATCTTTCGAAAGCTTTTGCTGCCGTTGACCAACATCGTGCTCTCAAAACTCGAATTCATGGGATTGCCCCAGAGTGCGAATTTTCTAACTGTGTCCCTCAAGCCCCTATGGCTACACGGAATTTCGCGTCTTTCTCCGACGTGCCGCTAGAAGACGCAGGATCGCAAGCCCTGCTTGATATGGTTCCAATCATGCGATATCTGACATTACGTTTTCAGCGTTCTGAGAACGTCGCGAAATACCGTGACATTCCGTCGAAGACGGGTCTTGAGGGACAAAGAACAAATCTCAGTATGGATAGATTAACAATGTACATTAAACATTGATCTCCGAGTAGAAATACCGTACTGATACGGAATAACATTTATTTATCGTTCCAATTCTGTGGCAATTGAGTATGGGGTCCCGCAAGGTTCGATAGTAGGTTCAATGCTCTTTCTTTCATACGTAAACGACACGCCCTAATTCATTAAAAATTTAAGAATAGTCCTGTTTTCTGAAGAGAAATGTTATTTGGAAGAAAGAAACTAAATAGGATTATTTGGGAAGTATCAAATTTATTTCGTAATAAATTAATAGTCAACGAAGGAAAATCCGTTTCCATGCATTTTTGCATTTCAAACCGAAAATCGCATACCCCACTAAAAATTAACAATATGAAATTAGCTGATATTATATAACACAATTTCTGGGTCTCTCGATTCAAACCTCAAATCAAATGTCCTTATAACTGAATCCAACACTAGTCATAAATGGAAATTTTCTTTTAAAAATTTATTTATTTACGTCAAAAAACAGTTAAAGACTGCGTGTGACTAAATTAAGTATATGATACGTATTCAGAATTCTTTCAAATTGTCAGCCTTCATGCAACTCGTTGCGTGCGCTCTGCAAATTTAAATTCCCGCCTGAGATACGGCATAATATTCTGGGGAAACTATCCTAATAGAACCCCGACTTTTAGAGAGAAATTCTACAAATCGTAAGCAATCCCCTTTTGTAGCATAATTTTATCTTCAAAATTGTATTATACTATAAACATGATTATTGTTCTATGACAAATCTATAAGAATGGATCGGTATGTTCCATAGGAGGTTGCAAATTATCTATAATAAGTCTCCCGATAATACCCCCCCCCCAGTCTTGGGCGCCACTGGTTGTCGTTCACCACATTCTTGCAGATGTGAGCACATTTCATCATCGATTGGGTTGAAAATGTTCCTAGAGAAAATCTGTCAATCCTCTGTTTCATATTTTTTGCGCCAAGGTTTGCCCTATGAGTACAAGCAGAGCCCCGAGACATTAGTGAATAAATTAACATCATGCTCAGCTTACCAAATCTGCGCTAGAATTCCCCGACACCGATTGCACCCCTAGTGTTCAAAATATTTAGCGAAAACAGTCTCTCAATATCTACACTAATTCATGAGATATTTGAGGGAAACATCTTTTAGGTGTAACACCCAGTATACTAGTAGGTGTAATGTACGTGATATAAAAAAAAGTATTTTCTCTTAAAATGTTCTTAATAATTAAAATACTAAGTTCATGTTTGAACCACACGACCTGATCGTTAATAAAGACCTTTAACAGTCTTAAGTCGGCCCGGTCGTGAACTGTTAAGAACTCTTAAGTCGCCTCCCATGCTGCCAATGCTAATTTTGGACATTTTAAAGAACGGTTTTTGAAAAAATTAGAAAGGATACCACTCAATTTTTTACTACAAGTAAATACTATATTAATCAACAATTACAAGTAATTTTGACTATTTACAAAGAATGGAATCAAAGAATTTATTATTTTTAATTTTCAGTATTAAAAAAGGTTTTTTTAAGTATTTCACTTATCATAAAATAATTAATTCTGAACTAAATTGTCTCAAACATGCTGTGAATACTTGTTGTTATACTATTAATGCACTGTCCAAGTTTCAGTTTTCTTTAACTTCTAGTTTCTACAATAAATGTTCCTGAAAGCAAAAAAATGAAGTTTAGATTAATCATTAAATCAGATTTAATGTTCATAATTATATTTTACTGAAGAAAATCTTTAAAAACACTTACAGTTAACATTTTTCTGCACCATACTGGGCATCATCTGAGTCATACTGATTTTCTTTCCTTCATTTCACTTTGTCTTGCTTCTTTTGTGCAACTTCGTGCAGCAATTTCTGCTTTTCGTATTCCGTCTCTGTATTTCTAACAAGGATTGTCTTGTATTTTCCCCACAATCTACACCCAGAACTTTTAAAACTATTTGTTTTTCTGAAACTCCATCATTGAAACACAAGATGGCATCGTATACACCAAATCTTAAAGTACTGATTTGCACAAATACAGTTTTGGGTAATCGTGTTTAAATTACTGAATTCACAGATTCATTCAAATTCTGGGTAACAGAAACAAAACAATAACAAACTTCGTAAATACGCATGAATTCGGCAGCTATCGATAGTAAATGCAGGTTAGCAAACATTTACATAAAAAATACGAAAACGCGCAAACAATACGAGTACGCGCGAACGCGCAAACAGATACGAATTAATTCTGCAAATACATCTTTTTATTTTATTTTTATTTATTTACGTCAAAAACAGTTAAAAACTGCGTATGACGAGCTATGGGGAGAAGTGAATTTTGTGCACGTTTTCATAATTCTGTGGTCTCTATCCTAAACCATATTCTAGTAGAATTTTGAATACAGAAAAGAGAGGGTTTTTTTTTCGAGTTTTGTTGACAAAATATTCGCTCCTATATAATAAAATATATTTTCAAAGGTAAATTAGCTATAAATTCCTGCCCTGAACCCTCATGTTCTTCATGAAAGAATAATACTTTTTGCCGCGATAATATGAAAAACGATAATTTGAATAACTATATTTCCCACTGAAATTCAGAAGACGTGCACAAATAATGAAGTTACATTTATGTCCAGAAGCAAAACAAGGGACCGTCTCAGCATTTGCTCAAGGATCAGGGAAACTGGACGAAAAACCTGATCGAGATGGGGGCCATCAACCCAGAAACTGTGGTACAATACTTGTTACAGGTTCTTGAGAATTATACAGTCCAAATGATAAATAATTACATTAACTATCATTGTTAAAATTAATTCTACTTTCCTTTTTGATGCTCGATATAGTCTCGAATTGTATAGAAACAGTTATGCAGCAGAAAAGATTTTACTTGGGACTTAAACTTTTCTATTGAATTTAATCGTTTAATGTCTTCTGGCAAAGTGTTGTAGAGTAATGTACAATAATTGTATGTGAATTTTTTGTAGTGAGCTGTTGATACTGCCACCTGGTGAATATGATTACTACGTCGTGTGTTATACTTATAGACATCGGCGTTTGCTGAAAATATATTCCCGTCCTTAAGTAAGTCATTTTTGACAAAACTACTGATTCGTAAATCAGGAGACAAGGTAATGGTAAAATTCCTAGATTAATAAAGAGTGACTTACAAGAATCACGTGGGTTGGATTTGCTTATTATTCGTACAATTCTTTTTTGTAATCTGAAAGTCTGAACTATAAGATGTGTTTCCCCAAAATATTATGCCATATCTCAGGCGGGAGTGAACATTGGCAAAATATACACAACGAGCTGTATGAAGGCTGACGGAATTTGAAAGAATTCTGAACGCGTAGCATAATGAGCTTAATTTTGTGTTCAATTCATTTAAGTGGGCATTCCATTTGAGGTTTGACTGAATTGATAGACCTAGAAATTTTGTTACATTAACATCAGTCAATGGCACACCGTTCATTTCAATGGAGTACAGAATTTTTTATTTGATATGGAAAACTGCATTGAAACTGTTTTATTTTCATTTACTATTAATTTGTTATTACGGAACCAATTTGAAACGTCTGATATTGTACTATTTACGGTTTCTTTGTTGCAAAGAATATTTGTATCATCCGCAAAGAGAACTGTTCTTCCGTTTCGAATCGCTAAGGGCATGTCATTTACGTATAATAGGAAGAGAATAGGGCCTAAAATCGATCCTTGCGGGACTCCACGTACAATTGGCAAAGAACCGGAAAGGTGTGTACATAAAGTTCCATCATTCCAGTAAGGTATTTCTACTCTCTGAGATCGTTGTTTAAGGTACGAACATAGCCAATCTAGAGCAATATCACGGATTCCATACGAAGGTAATTTTGAAAGTAAAATGTTATGATCAATGACGTCAAAAGCTTTTGAAAGATCTAAAAATATTCCAATAGTTGCTTCGTTTTGATCCAATGATGAGGCAACATCCTTAAGAAAAGAAAAATGGCTGTTTCCGTAGATTTTGATTTCCGGAATCCATGTTGGCAATTTGAAAATGCGTCGTGTTTATTGAGAAAGGTTTCCATTCGCACATAAAGTCTCTCTAATATTTTTGAAAAAACTGACAAAAGAGAAATTGGCCGATAATTTTGAACTTCATTTTTGTTGCCTTTTTTGAAGAGCGGCTTAATCTTAGCTGTTTTAAAAATATCTGGAAAAATTCCGGTGCACCGAAACACCTGTGGCAGCAGCCATTCCCTTAAGAACTGCTTTGGCATTTTTAACACCATTTGATTTCTCTTAATAAATTGATTTGTTTTGGCTACGACTTTACGCGTCTGATTGCAGACTTCCTTATGCAACTTGCTCTGAACCGGACACACTGCAATAATCACAATCACTTAAACAGAACTTCACGAATCACGTACACATTCTTCATATGACATGCAAATGAAAGATTGCAACTCGCAGATACGAAAGTCAGGGTCAGAGGCGAGATCTTGGGACAAATTAAAAAAAATATATATATTTCATTTCGCAAATCTTCAAATGTATATATAAAATATTTGTTTCTGTATTTTGAGAAGAAATGTAATAATAATTAAGCGAACAATAATTTTATTAAGATGAGCGAATAATATACATTAATAAATTGGTGAACTTTAGGTCAGTATCATCAAACGCGCGGGATAGTGTTCAGCGTTATTTTGAATATCCCTTATTAATAAATCCTCTTTCAATTATGTATTGCTTTTAAACGTTATTTACTTGGTAATTAAACAGTTTAATTCCTAAAATCATGAGTCATAACTAGACCTCTGATTTTAGCGCAAATGCCTATGTTGTGAAAAGAAATTGCAGATGTTTACGAATCATGAGAAAATAGAAGTACTGAAAGCATCTAATATACCTAAAATGTCCTAAAAAGGGCGGTTGATGTCTATTTTAATATGTTTTTGCCTAAAACAAGTGATTTTAAAAAACGATAATATTTTAAATGCTAAATTTTGAAATTCGTTTTATGGAAACGCAAAAACGTTTTCCGAAATGCAAATATTGTGTGATAGAACAACGCACCGAAATCTATCACTCAAAATACCGAACAAAAGAAGCCTTGCAAGTCAACATAATAAGGATGTTTCACGCTCGTCTCCGATCAGCACGCTCTTCTTAGGCATTTTCACTCATTCCTGATGCAGCTGCGCTGTTGGCAGGGTGAGGCTTATCGCTGCAGCGCGTCGTCTGCGAAGTCCAGGCGAGAAAAGCGACAGACAGGCCAGGCAAAAGCCTACTCTCAGACAGGCATATATCACAAAATACTGTTCAATGTTTAAATGGGTCGTGTGGCAGTTTTTTGGGGGTGGGGTGGGGGTGGGGGTGGGGGTGGGAAGAAGTGACGAGTGAAAGTTCCAGGAGACGTGAGCGTGAGAAATTTAACTAAATTTGTTTGCTCCTATAAATCTGTCAGTAAAAAGTTCATTTTCAGCATTAAAAATTATTTTAATAGACAATACAGCCTTATTGAAGAAAATTTGGAGAATATATTGATTATATACTACACTGCTAATGATGAATGTGAAGAAAATATGCTTGTAGTCTCTTTCATAAATGTAAAAATACTTTTTCCTGCATAATAAAAATTGCCTAATTTAATCCTTTTGAGACAATTTCTACATGCCAGAAATATAACTTAGACATCTTAGTCATTCTGTAACTTATTTTAGGTGTCTCAAACGTCGATTTGTAATGCCTTTTAGTGTCTAATTTCGTAATTTTGTTGCCTATTTTAGGTGCCTAAATCAACCTTTTTGTGAGTAAAATTCCGAGGTCTAGTCATAACACTCAAATTTTTACTCTCAAAAAGAAATCGTATTTCCCGTTTATTAGATGTAGATAGTGTTAAAGGTGGTGATATGAACCATTTATATAGTATGAGCCCCCTTGGTATCTTTTCATATATCGCAAACATTCTATCAGGAACAATTTTAACTAGTTTAATAACTCCTGTTGCTAATATAGCTTTGTGGTTCAGTTGTATATGCGATCTGATGTGAAACAGAGGTGTTCGTGTTTTCTCGGTTCTAAAAGCTTTGGTAGGCATGTCTTTGGCTTTTAATTAGAGTCGAGTTCGCGTAGACCAATTCTGATTTTTAATGAATGAAATACAATGTTTTAATCGTTTTTATGCATTCAATCTGTAATTTCGAACTATCATAGACCGGTTTTAGTTTGCAGAATTTTAATATGGCGATGGTTGTAAAACGAGCCCCGAACTATGGTGCGTATACGAGCCTATATATATACGTATGAGCCCCAAACTAACTGTCTTGTATTACATACACTACAACTTGTGTTTGTACTATTCTTGTTTTAGATGCCACCAAAGATTCTAGGGCCAAAACAAAACTAGTGGAGCTACAGAATGGCACAGATTTCTCGTAGAATACTAATTTCCTAATTTCTTTGGTCGGGGCTAACTTTCTGGTCGTGCCCCATCCTTATACCAACAACCATCTATCGCCGCCCAAACATTTTCACCTTTGCTCAATTTTTCGGTTTCCTAATGGCAGAACCGAAAAACTACTTTAAGAATATTATTGAAGAGTAAAACCTCTTCCTAAACGGAACTTTTCGTTGAAAAATTTGGTGCCGTTTTTACGAAAATTGCGTTTAAGCGTTACTGTAAATGCAAAATTTGAAGTTCTTTTTCACAGAAAACCATTGAGATGTCGAAACATTACTGGAAGTCGTTTCAAGCACTGCCACTCACAAAAGTGTGAATGCGAAAAGCTCTTTTTTACAGAAAACTATTTCGATTTCGAAAAGCTTTATTGGAAGTCGTGTGAATCTGTCACTCACAAATGCAATAATATATACAAATCGCCAATAATGTGCATATTAAAGTCATGAGAGAAATTTCAACAAAATTACATTTGTGTAATTTTTGAAGAAACAAAATAATACAACGAAATGAGTTTTATGCCATCTTAAACACTACAATCAGCATTATCTGTACAAAAAGTTTGAAAAAGAATTGGAGCGGTTTTTGAGAAAAGTGTTTGAGTGTTTCTGAAAATGCGGAAATTTGAGTTCATTTTTACAAAAAACTGTTGAGTTTTCAATAAACTTTATAAAACAAAATTTAATGTACATGCGCACACGAGTCGAAATAAAAATGGAGGCTCATATTATCACCTTGCAGAAGATTGCATTTTAATTAAAATAATTTATTAATGTAGATTTCAAAATATGTATCCTACAGTTATGCATAAACATTTTTGATCATAATAAACAAAATTTTTAATATTTCGATTTATGATTCACTGAGAAAAATGCATTGTTGAATTTACAGTTCAGACCGTTCAAATAACGATGAGAATCGTTACTTCTGTGTTCAACTAATCTAATTAATAACATTAAATAATAAATTAAATAATTAACAAAATTGAAAACAGTATGTAGTTACAGCACAATTAAAACCATTCATATAAATGAATTTTTCGTGTTCACAATAGCGCCGAAATTTGCCCCCCCCCCCCCCAATGAAAGATCCGAAATCCCGCCTCTGGTCAGGGTCAATGTTTACATAACTGTAGTAGGGCTGTTAACACGATCTGGGAAGGACTTGCTCCCCCCTAAACTGAGACGTTTGAGGAATGGACTCTTCAGCGACCGCGCTAAAATAATACTACTATACCAACCAATCGATTTTTTAATAACTAACATTTTCTACGATCCATGTAATTACTATATAATTAACTCTTAAGACAACATTTAAAAAGTGAACCAAAGGAGTAGTACAACTTACCGTTGATTGCCGCGTTCCGTCGAGGTTTGTGAGTCTGAGAACTTCGTGCATGATGACATGAATGACATTGAAAGGCTGATATCCTCATTGGATGTGGGATCTTGCCTACAAGAGGTGAATACAAACATTCTATTAATTTATTTTCCCAGTTTTAAAGGAAATGCACCAACAGAATGATAAGCCTGTTAACTTTCAAATAGTTTACGCCAATATATTTCAGAATGTCATATTCTCAATGAAACACAAACATTACTCCAAATATTTGAGCAGGTACGTAAATATTTTTTGACAGATTCTATCAGCTCTTGAAACCAAGAATAACTACCGACTCGTGCGATGGCTCGCGTGTAGACTCCCTTGCTCCATTCCCACACTTTTTACTTGCGTAATAACACACTGAGTACAACTTACAACATTACAGTCACTAGCATAGCGTATCGAAGAGTTTAATTTTACATAAAATTGATATTCTGCAAGTTAGTTCACTCTAACCACGGAGGGAACACAAGATAGCCAAAGCTTTAAAAGGTTTACAAGATACAAAAAAATATAATGACATTGCAATTATTGCATTTGTAGATTAGGTCATGAGGATTGCATTGCATTACTGCATTACTGCATTGCATTACTGCATTGCATTACTGCATTGCATTACTGCATTGCATTACTGCATTGCATTACTGCATTGCATTACTGCATTGCATTACTGCATTGCATTACTGCATTGCATTACTGCATTGCATTACTGCATTGCATTACTGCATTGCATTACTGCATTGCATTACTGCATTGCATTACTGCATTGCATTACTGCATTGCATTACTGCATTGCATTACTGCATTGCATTACTGCATTGCATTACTGCATTGCATTACTGCATTGCATTACTGCATTGCATTACTGCATTGCATTACTGCATTGCATTACTGCATTGCATTACTGCATTGCATTACTGCATTGCATTACTGCATTGCATTACTGCATTGCATTACTGCATTGCATTACTGCATTGCATTACTGCATTGCATTACTGCATTGCATTACTGCATTGCATTACTGCATTGCATTACTGCATTGCATTACTGCATTGCATTACTGCATTGCATTACTGCATTGCATTACTGCATTGCATTACTGCATTGCATTACTGCATTGCATTACTGCATTGCATTACTGCATTGCATTACTGCATTGCATTACTGCATTGCATTACTGCATTGCATTACTGCATTGCATTACTGCATTGCATTACTGCATTGCATTACTGCATTACATTACTGCATTACATTACTGCATTACATTACTGCATTACATTACTGCATTGCATTATGTTCGATCGATTCTCGTTTAGTTACGAACTTCACTGGCGCGATATTTTAAAACCTATTGTTGAGTTAGAACTACTGTTAGTAAACACTACTATCGTTAGCGTGGTTATTGAGAGAAAGAAATACAAAACTCCCGCATAGGGGCCCCAGGGCATCAATGTCATTGTAATGCCTTTGACCAGCAGATCCTGGGGTTCGAGTTCCAACGATTGCAGGATTTTCCACACTAGCCAGACAGTTTCCAAAACTATTACATTACAAGATGAATGGAAATCTCTCCTTTCCTATAATTACGAAAGTGAATGGTAATGTGCAAAATGTTAATTTGAACTAAAATAGTTTTTGACACAGCTAATAGTAATTATAATGTATGATTTTGTTTTTTATTGTCGAATTGGAAGAGATAATATTTTCTCTGAATTGCTTGTTTTTTAACGACCATCTCTGAAATAGTGTAATAACCCGGAGATTATAATTTAAATCTGAAGTTTCGAGTCAAACATCAGAGGTGGCAATTGTACGTAAGGGTTTCCAAAACCAATGAGAATATGAATGCGTGTGAATTAGGTCATCAAACTGATGCGAACAAACATGGACACTGTCAATGGATATCAAATATCAAAGACTAACTATTTACCTTCATCACTTAATTAAACTAGCGAACTATATTTAATCACAATTATTCATGTAAATGTTTCCTAATAATTTTTAAAGTAAGTTTTTTTGATTCTATTACCTAACAGCTATACACGTAAATTCATTGTGATTATGCAAACATTTTCGAGTTGGCTAAATGAAGAAAGTAAAGGAGAGTACAGATGGCGAAGGCCGAGGTCGCTAACGCTGAACAGTCTTAGCTACCTCGGGTCGAAGGGTCGGGAGGTTCGAATCCCGCCTCGGTAATGGGTGTTTGTGTATGTTCGTGTTATCCTTACGTGTTTTTCCTACAGTTCCCCTACAGTTAAAACAATCACAATGACCAAGTTGTTAAAAAACGACCTTTAAAAAAAGGAATAAAATGCTGGTCAAGATAAACCACGCGATTGTAGGAGCGGAACTCATCAGTACCCTAACAAACCGCGCGAGGACTTCCGTTACCCTTGCCTTATCTTCACCTCTTACATGCACTACACAACCACACATGTCAGGAGATCAATCCAAGAGTTCAGGGCTTGTCCCGGGTGGGGCTGTGCCCCTCTGCTGGAAGATACCTGGCGGTGGAAAACCCGCAAGCCGACTTATAAGTCGGCGCTGGATCACCCCAACCAGCGGGAGATGACCGCCACCTCCCGCAATAAAAACACGCACTACAATGAGGACTAATGACTTTAGTAGTTCACGCGCCCGGAATCAATTGTTATACAAGAGTAAAAGGCGCTCACATGCTCTATCACAGGGGTGGCCAACAAGACGATCGCGATCGACCGGTCGATCGCGCAGCCAATTTTGGTCGATTGTCGATCGCTTGCAACTACTGGGCTGGATAATTTAAAAATAAAAACTAGTTTTGAACATATTTTTTATTTATTTATCTACTAATACCTTATTGGAATGCACATTATACTGAAACACAGTGTATAAACACAATGTGCATTTCACACCCCTTCTTCCCCCTTAGACTAGACCTATGGCAACAAGTCGATCGCGACACTTTTTAAGATAAAAAGTAGATCTTTTATACACAAAAGTTGGCCACCCCTGCTCTATGAGAGACTGTGGCTCGTGCTTACATGGCGGGGGGCGGGGCGGGGGGCGCGGGGTCGGGGGCGCCGGAGGGCCCGGGCGTCGCCGCCGCGCCCATGTGGCGCTCGTAGCCCCTGCGGAAGGGCGACAGGTAGGGGTCGTCGCGCACGCTCTGCGGCAGGTCGTGCCACGCCGCCAGCGCCGCCAGCGGGAGGTCGCTGCAACAACACATTCGCACTCAGCGCGGGCACGGTGGAAGAGATACAGGCGTGTTCACTCCCAGTCTAAAACTGAAGCTTAGGTGAGGCTACTTCTCACAGTTCTCGCATATAAGCGCTGCGATCTTTGGGTCTTATTTGGGCAAGGTCGTGATTAGTCGTGATCCATTCGACAGCTCTGTGGCCAGCTGATTTCTAATTTCAAGTCCGTGATTTGTCGCTTTGCGGTGGAATTGGTAAAGTCTAGAGCGAACAGTTAAGAAATTGGGTAGTAAGTGTTTTGTAAATCTGTAATAGCCACAGTTTAAGATGTCATTTTAAGATTATATCTTGTGCCGTGACCCAAACCGTACGGACGAGCGAGAACTAGCCTCAAACTGTCTTCAGAAACTTTGCCCAAAGGCCGCTAGTTGACACACCTATGTATCTTACACCGTGTTACGGGAGACGCTTGCGTGCAACGAGGTCCTGTCATGGGCAATTGAGCTTGGGGGGAGGCAGAAACAGGAAAAGCCCCACCAGCCACAGTAGGCCTCCCGCTAATCGTAAATCTATTTTGATTGACGATCTCGGTTGCAATACAGTCTGTGATACGGTTCGTTCACGCGCGAGTGTATATGGAGGAAAAAATTACGGGTCAAACGGGGCGGGGCAAGAAAATTGAGGCTTTCCTGGAAAATATTTCGAAAATATTCACATGAAATAATTTTTGAAGTTTATTCGTACAAAATGCGTTTGTAAATATGCGATGGACAGACTCAAGGATGTTTTATGTTAAAGCGAGGGCCGGAGGCCCGAGCCTCGTCCTCAACTTGGAGCTGCGTAGTTAAGAGTCACTTTACACGGGAAAGTGCGCACTGGCCGTGCCGCGTAACTCTCGGTATTGACAGCGCGCGTTAACGAATCTTATCATAAACTGCATTTCTACCTTGTTACTGCCTCAAGCTCAAATATGAAGACAGAATAAAGTAATAACATAATCCACATCAATATTGAGATATTAACTTTTGCGATTATGGTAACTTTGCTGGGGATGGCTACAGATTACCTTGTTATTGACCCAAATCCATCCAAGTTAATAGATTTGAAACGCTTGTAGGTTTGAAGTTTCTATATGATACGAGGAATACATAGTTTATCTTTCACTTCTTCCAACACATCTCGATCGAACATTATCTGAGAAATATTTATATCAAATAGCAAGCCAATGCAAATATATTTCGGTGATTAGCATCATTTTTGAATGGACGAGCTCTACGACGCTAAGGTATGACGGGGCGAGCAGGTTTTTGCCATCTCTGAGTCTTTTATTCCTTTTTTTTGCTCCCTAGAGGACGCAAAGGACAAGATGCCGCTTGTCACATCGCACTACTTGATACGGTCGTGATCATGCGACATCTAGAGGCACGACCGAGAAAGACGCGAAAAAAGCTCTGAGATCGTGAAGACATGTTTTTATGACTTGGCGCATCAGGGCCTAAATATAATAACCTTCACCGCAATGAAGGGCACCGTGGCCACATGCGGCCCGCGGACCACCAGTTTGACAGCACTGGCTTAGCCTGTTTATATATTAATCCTCCTTAGACCCGGAAGCGACGCCGGAAGACCCGGAAGCAGACCCCGGAAGCGACGCTGCGCTCCTAAAGGTCTCGAATGGCTATCAGCTGAAAAAACTAAGACAGCGCATCATAGCTGAAGCCATCACCGGTAGCGCGGCGTGCTACTTCGCCCACACGGCCAAGCCCTACCTCGCCCCGCGCGAGTACAGAGAGATTGTTGACAAGATCTGTGCCCCCCGCCCTCACCGCACCAACGGCAGCAGCAGCAGCAGCAGCACTACCGGCGAAGCACTCGCGTCACAGGCGCCACACTCGTCCCTCACGGAGCAGAACAGTGCAGATCCAAATTAAATGCCTCCTTTTTTTCTCCCTTAACTTTTAAACTTTTTCTTTAGCTATTAACTCTTTTCTCTCTCTCTCTCTCTCTCTCTCTCTCTCTCTCTCCTTGAATCTAACTTTTTGTTAACTTTTTTATATACATTTTTCTTTAATTATTAACTATTGTATTAGAAATTGTATTTGAAAAAGTCTGAATAAAAATGTATGTACTATTTCGTCAAAATCTCTAATCAAATTACATTAAGCACAGCACACGTCCATATCGCAACACTTGCACTCTTTTCATACGCAAAATAGAACTTTTTGCTGCAAATTCCTTGATTTATATTTAATTAAGCTTAATCTACGTACACAATTGAATAATTTGTAATGAGTTGAATAATGTGGGATAGTTTTATCAAACAATAAAAAATTGCACTCAAAGTCATTACTGCAAAATTGGAAATTTTCTGTTCGTTGGAAAGATTACAGCCATACTACACATATTGGTTAACTATTTCTTTACACTTTTGATCTTGAAAGTTTGTTTATTAGTATTAATGCACAACTGTCAAGCACATTGAAAAGTTTTTAATTGACTTGCGTCAGTTCATTAAATACAGTAATCCCTCGACATTCGCGAATTCACTATTCGTGAGTTCCGAACATTCGTGATTAGAGAAATGCCCACAATTTTAACATGCCCACAATTTTAACATTCGCGAGTGCGTCTTTTAGTCCCACATTTTTTTAAGCGAGCAAATTTCATTTACTTTATCATCGTCATCTGGTGACACTGAACATCAAAGTAGCTTTGTAAAAAATCTCAAATTTGGAATGTCAATTCACATTAATAGAAAGACAAAATTGTAAAATAATTCAATTCAACTGCATCAAGTTGTAGGTAAGGCTTTTGGCCAAACTAACAGAAAAGCCATTCGGGATCTATGCATCTCTCGTCATATGGATTTCTCTGGAGAGAAGCTTAGGGAAATAAGCAAAGAAAACCTCGAACATAATGATGAACTAACGGAAGCGAAACTGCATCCTGGAGCAACTTCAATGTCAGAACTGTTAATAGTTTTCTAAAACTTCAACAAGCTCTCGTGAAAAGGGCATTTGACTAAGATTACCATTACTTCGAAAATGAAGAGGGAAATAGAAGTAGCAACTCTTCCACATTGGGTATTAGAATGAGGAGGGTGATAAAAAAAAATCCAAGCACTTTCAACTTTGAAGTATGATTCAAATATTGTTTTATTTCTTCTCTTTGGGATGCTAATTGTGAATTCTGTTTGTAGTAGTGCCTCCTCAGTTCTACTGCAATTGTTGTGTTTTTCCTTTCTTTTTTAAACAGTTTTTCGATATCCAGGAACATAACCCACGTTTTTCATTAAAAGATAGGCTCAACATTCGCGCTGCTTTTCGGGAACCTAACTCTCACGAATGTTGAGGAATTACTGCATATTCCAAGGTTTCCGCTAAAAATAAATAGAGCAAATCATTCCTGTTTTCTGCAGGGGCGACGTCGTTTCCGGATTTGGGGGCAGCTGTATACAGATCAGCGAATTAATAACCAAATCGTGAACATTTGTCAGTAGACGCGATGCACTTTGCTAATAGTGGCGATTTCTTTTGGCAAGGTGACCCTGTTTCTGTAGGTAATTTAAAATAGCTTACGTATTTAAATATTTCAAAATTTGAGAGTAAAGCATATTCGGTCATTTAAGAAAAACTAAAAAGTTGAACAAACTAGTAAATTATTTTTTCCATGAGAAAAACCGTCTAAACAAATTTGATTAAAAAGCCAGATTTTCCGGTTTGAAGCAATAATGAAATATTGCTCTGATATTTCGATATTGTCATTTACGATCTGTGCGATACCAACTTCATAATATTTGTAGTACGTACTGATAACTTTCATCCAAAACGACGTTCATGAAGTTAAAAAAATGTATGAACATTGCGTTCTGCCAAAATTAACTGTACTAGTCATGGCATCGAGCTATCCAACAAGGAATTTACTGAAGGCGAACAGTCGCTCGTGAGCAGGCCTCTAACCTTGGGCTGGAGATCTTGACGACGCCGTTGGGCGAGTCGCCTTCGCCGCCCTCTGCTTGAAAGTGCGCTCTGCGGCCGCCGCCAGCGCCACCAGCGCCCGCGCCGTCGCCCTCCGGAGGCCCTGGAGACTCTGCCATCGACAGGCACTGCAACGGAAAAGTATCGGGCTCGCTGCTCTGCAGAGATTGTGACTCCATCCTTCAGGCTAGGGATAATATTCCGCGTCCCTAAAGAGGAATTAAACGAGGAGCAACATATCAAAACGTATTAACTTCAAGACAAAGTTCGGTCTTATTCCTTTTCCCACAAGTTTATTCAGATCGCAAGGAGATTTGTGAACGAAAGCGAAGGACGAGTGGTGGAAACGAAGGCACTGTTTCATAGTTCAAATGAGAATGGAGTGTGCTAAAATAAAGGAAGTATGCGAATAAGTGTGTTGTGACAGGTTCAAAACTTAATGTTAATCGCGTAGGCCGATGACTAGAGCCTCCGCGTTGTGAAACTTCAAATGTCAAGTTGAACGTGTTCCTCAAAAAGTACTTTCGAATAAAATGTGTCTGAAATTGTGCGCTGGACAGACTCGAACACGTTTTATATTAATCGCGAAGGGCGAAGGCCGAAGGCCGAAATTCCTTTGTGAAATTCCACACAGAAGTGTCTCTGCGCCTTAAAGTTTGAAGCTAAAAATACAACGCCATCCTCTCGCTGACCATGTTCGCAGAGTTTTCTCGCTCTGGCCCTGCTCTTGTTCGTTATAAGGGAGAATGATTCCAAAATTCAATGTGCTTTTAAGTGGTCAAATCACAGGATTTAACATTTCCTATGAAAAAATATATTTTATCCAACATTTAAATGAACTTAATTTTCTTCTATTACGCTTATCTATGGTATACATTCAGATAGAAATAGGTTAAAATGCACCTCAAATTAATTAGAAATGAATTGTGAGGTTAATGCGTTTTATCAGCTGTTCCACAACTGCGTGAAATACTTAAATAGAAGGTATGTGGAAGGTCCAAATTTCTATGCCTCTACTACCTTGCACATGCACAGAAAATAATTGGTGGCTTTTTGAGAGTTAGGTGTGAAGACACCCGTGCCCTTACTCGCATACTTTTCCGCAGTTCCTGGACGTCAAGTCTAGGAGCCGATTGAAACACACAATGTCGAAATATATGCTTTTTGAAATTTCTCAAAAAGAGGAAAGGAGCATCACCGTTCATCTTTTGTTCATTTATTGCTAAGAAAAGGAGTATTGCCATTCTTCATTCATTCATTGCTAGCGCATACGACCTTCAATCAAACTATAGGACAATACTCAAGATTCGACCTAGTGTGACTCCCGGGAACAGGGGAAAAATAGAGTAAGGGCGCTGGTGCATTAACATTGAGCGGCAAAATGCTGATTTTTGTCGAGGTATGTGCTAAGTTGAGGCTGGGGTTTTCTGGTATTTTACAGATCTGTTGGACATCTTATCTACGAAGCTCGTGCATTGAATCCGAATCTGCGACATCGAGAGTAGAACTATAGATTAGAACTAAGGCTTGACAAAAATCGCTTTGTTGAATT
The DNA here is from genome assembly GCA_031308135.1 of Acheta domesticus. NCBI lineage: Eukaryota > Metazoa > Arthropoda > Insecta > Orthoptera > Gryllidae > Acheta > Acheta domesticus. The sequence goes on from JAHLJT010000631.1 coordinate 6,384,068, forward strand.
TTACAAGGGTCGTTAATTTTAAACTATTACCTCCAAGAAGCCGAAACCAAATCACCTCGGTATAGATCTAGTGCCATTTGAAATGTGCACAAATTTTTCCTCTACTTTTTTCGGCCAGCCTTTCGGTTTATTGTGAAATGCATCTTGCATAAATCATAGTCTTAAGAAGCGCGTAAATAATTTTAGTCCCATCCATTACCTGAACTAACAAAATTTAGATAACTGTTCACTCAGCTCATAGAGATGGTGCGAGAAGTAATACTACTCGTTCATATTAATTTCGATTAAAAATTATAAACATTAAACGATTCTCATAGTATACCATGCAAAAAGAACTATGTTTCGATGTATTCACCACCATCTTTTCTTTACTAGCATCAATTTTTTGAAGGCAAATATTTTTATAAAATTGAATTATTGGTATGATTTTAAAATAAAAATTCAAGTGAAATTTTGTGTTCATAGGTTGAAAAGGTACATACCTGTAGTGGAAGTATTCGCTAGGCGATCAAGTGATTTCTCACGGATCGGCACTCACTGCCACGAACTTCTTCCGCCGACCTCGTGGATGTGTCTGGCAACTCCCGACTTCGACACGAAGGGGCGATAGCGCATAACTATTCACTGGGGCTGTTCTCCAAAGACTGTTCATGAAATGTATTTCTCTATATTCTTTGCAGACAAAATTGGCGCCTATTTTAAGGGAGGTCGTTAAAATTTAGAATGAGTTATAATATGCGATTCTTCTGTAATGGATGTTACGTATTAAAAGGCTAATAATATTAATTTATATTAGAATTATTTTTACAGATAATTTAAAAAAAAATTATTTTGTTTGAAATTTTTTAATGTTCATCTCTCAGTAACAGAATTATACTATTTTTGGAAGTCAATGTAATTGAAATATTTTTGTGAAGTGGAAAGATGAAAAATACTCTATATAATGTGTATATACCCGAAATATATTAGACATTAAAAAATGTTGTTATACAATTATAATCTAGAAATATATTTCTGGGTTAGTATCATTTTATATTACTAGTATAATGGTTGAAATGAAAAAAGCTTATTAGTTATTGTACGACACCGTCATCCTCCTTCACATTATATATTTTCGTATTATTTTCAAAATAGCAGGATACAAATAGGCCACTCACTACCATTGTGTTTTAGGGGCTAAAAATAATGAAACTTGTTACCCAAAATTACCTAGGAGTCTTATTACGCCCACATACCTCTTTTATTGTCACGATCGTATGTACCAAATGTAAAAATCTTGATTGAGATTAAGGAGAACAGTAGGTAAAAATCATGATCTCTAGAAGGGTGCCAGACACTCTGTAGAAAGAATATTTACTTAATGAAAACCGATCTTGGCTGATGACGCTAGAAAAAACTCTCATTAAGAGGAAACTACAAAAGTCACAGAGAACTTCTATTCAGGTGATAACTGAAGTCTATCGCATTACGTTGTTCTACAAGTCATTACAGGGCAGAAAGCGGCGATTTGTGTATACGAAACACAACGGGGCGGAATCATAACAGAAAATTGCATATTTGTATATGATTGTATCAGACACTACTCACATCATAACTGCCATAGAGGCAATGTCTAGATTAATTAATCATGTCCGAGGCGCCTGGAAATACTGGTGAGAAAACAACGATAAGATTGTATTCACATTCTTTCCTATTGTAAGACACAAAGTTTAAATACTAAATATTGTTGAGAAAGTAGACATTCTTACAAAATTAGAATCATTAATTTTTTACTATCTTTGTCTTAAAAAATGTAATATCAAGAAATTTGATATTCAAGGGGACAGTCTTAGAAAATTAATAAATATAGAAATGCAGTTTGAATCATGAACAGCTTTTTATTGTTTCTACTAAGAGGTATTCATTACACAAATAAAATGTATTTAACATATTAGTTAGTTCTAATTATCAATTACTAGATGTTCTGAAGCAGCAAAATATTATTCATACCCTGTCAATGAACAATTATAATTTATTTTTTCTACTTGGTCTAAATGATAATTCCTTCTGGATTTAAAAGGGGAGAGAGTATGGTCACCAGTTCACTTCTTTTGGTGAGGGGTGCATCTGGAGCTCTTGAAAAGTAAAATTCTTGCATACGCTAAGACGACAGAACCAGTCTTATAGTCAGGATCTGATAACGAAAAAGTGGATAAATCTTGTATCTGAACGCAGTAAATTATTTCCTCTAACATTAAAGCGCCATGATGAGATCAAAAATATAGAGGGTAAGATGCTCCGGAAATCGGACACTGTGGTGTCCACGGAAGCCACTTTCTCTGTTGCCGAAGGGGTTAGGCTCAAACCTGACTTGGTAATAAAAAGCCGGGAAGGGGTCCACGTTGTCGATGTGACTGTCCGCCAAGAGGATGGGTTTAGCCTTCTAAAAGCAGGTGAAGAAAAGGTGGTAAAATACCAACCAGTCATTCCTCTGGCAGCCCAACTTCATGGTGCCCAAAGCCAGAATGTTACCAGTGGTGGTTGGAACCTCAGGGGCTATGCCAAGATCCACTGTCAGTGCCCTCAAGTCGTTCGGGATCACGTCTCAAGGAGATCTACTCAGAAGTTAATTGCTCTCAAAAGCTCTATTAAGCTCTACACACAATTTGTAAACTATGATGAAGCAATTTAGCATTGCTGGTAGTAAATGCAGAAAATGAACGTCTTGGTCCCGTGGGGAAGTCTAGAGAACCCAGGGTGTCCAAAAATGGCTAGGAATTACTTAGTTACCACGACTTTAAGTGGGAAGTGTATGTTATTTAATATAGCATGTAGAAAATTGTGTAGTTAGAATCCATGTTAGTTGGGTCCCTGACACCGAAAAATCCATTGACGGCAAAACGCCCGTCTCTCCGTCTGTGGTCAACGCTAGGTGATCTGATTCCGATCGGTCGACGCAAAGATGTCCTTCTCTCCAACTGTCCGACTGATTGTGTTCGCCTAAACAGTTCAGCCGATTTTCTCTAGAATATTCTCCAATCGATCTCAACGAACTCGAGGTCCTGCAAGTTTGGAATGTATATTTTGATTTTTGGGGGAAGCCTACTTTACATGAACCCCCAATATTTTCGAAATCTTCTCAAAAATGGCACCAAATTTTTGGACCTTGTCACGGGACATTTAGGATTATCATAAGGACGCTAAAGAGCATCTATAAAATATTACGTTTTATTACGTAAATGGCTAGAAAGTGACAATGCACTGTACTTCGGTTTTTCTTTCTTGGCGCACGGGAATATATCAATAAAATGGAATATCTCACGGTATTTCGCGTTGTTCTCGGTTGTACCGCTAGAAGTCGCATGGTCGCGACTGTATAGAGCTGTGCTGGCTGATGTCACTGCAGTGCCTCTGACTGGGAGGTTCTAGGTTCGAGTCCCAACAGGGGTTGGATTTTCGACACTAGCTACATAGTTGGTCTAGGTCGAATTCAGTCGCTATGTGGAGGAGAATTCTAGCGGCCTGCTGCTCTGATCGGTATTTTCCTTGGTTTCTCTGATCAACACCAGGCGAATGCCAGAGCAGTATCCTAACAAATGAGCCACGGACCGCTATTTTTCCTTCCTCTTCCTTGTCCTATCCTCACTCCTTCCTTACACCAACATGCACTACATAACCACACACGCCGGGAGACCGGCTTATCCCGGGTGGGGCGCTGCCCTCTGGTGGGAGATACCTGGTTGGGAAAACACCGCTATCCGACGGTAGGTCGGTGCCGGATCTTGCCATTCAGTTGTGGAAGACGCGTACAGAGAAAAATCATGCAAAACACTTACGAGACTAATGACCTGAGCAGTTGACGCACCCGGAGTCACCAACAATCAATCAATCTAAGCTCCCGGCTGGTTTCCTGGCAAGTGTGGTGGTGAAGTTCATGTGAGTTTGTGTGCAAGAGGAAAGGAGGAGACAAGGAGGAAGGAAAGATCACGCGCTCAGCAGCTGAATTCGGCCTATCGAGCTAGTGACAAAACTCCGCTACCCCCAGGAATCTAACCCTCGGATCTCCCGATCAGGGACAAAGCAATGGGAACAGTTGTTGCCCTGAACTATCTTAGCCTGTCCACTGTTTGACTGAAATAACTTACTACAATTACACTGAAGTGTTAAAAAAAGAAAATGAAGTGTGCATTTTCAGTGTTGAATTAATTTTTAATATTCTAGCCCTTCAATTATATCGAACTTGATTTACTTTGCTATTTCGAACAACAGAAGAATGAACATGTATCTAATTCCTTCACAAAACATCTGACGCATAAGAAAGGTAATGAAATTAAGGGAGCGACTCCTAGCCTCTAAGCGGACAGAACTTTGTGTTATGAAGCTTGCCTCAATACGCCCCGCTTGGGCAAAGACACTCAGGGGCGTAGGCGCGGCACACCCAGGCTGCAAACATTTCGTGCGCAAACACAAAGTAGCACTGTCACGATTTGTCTCGCCTCTTGTGTGCGAGACACGGGATGATCGCCCGATTGGATAACATCGCCGCCGCCCAGCTATCGCCGCCACTGCCGCCGCGTCGCGTGCAGCAAAAGCCCCGACCGAAGATGAGGTGACCGATTGCGATGGAGATCGAATGGGTGTCCGACCATTTATTTGTCACAGCATGCATCATTTAGGTGATTTCGCAAGGCAAGGGGTGGGTTGTTGGGAGAGGGGGAGGAGGGGGAGAGGGGAGGAGGCAAGAGAGAGGCGGTCGCTAAAACGTCAAAGGACGGGCCCCGGTGTTCATGAAACGTCGCTGTCTGCAGGTCGTTGCATAAGTGCTTGTGAATTCCCGAAGTGGTAAAATTGCGTTGAAAGTAGTGCGATTAGAACTGAGGTGTTAATTGGTGTAATGTTAGGCTTGACATATTATTTAGAGTAATTTTGAACATTCAGAGGTGATTACTTTTACAAGTGGACACTACATATATCGTACTTGATAGGTAGAAGCACCCTTCACTTACAAATTGATCCCATTACTCTCTCTCTTTTCCAAAATGCGCACTGAATAAATAATATACGGTACCGTATTGCACTTATGATTGGTTTCATTTTCGCTAATAAAAACTTTAAAATGCGAAAACTAATTACGAAATTATTTTAAATTTTTTTGGAGATAGTATTGGAGTTTGTATAATTATTTTCTCGTTTTCATTGTATTTCGATACCAGTGGATGATGTGGGAATACAATGTGGAATGCAGATACTTTTTTAAAATTTAGCTGAATTATTGGACATCCAGTTTTGTTAAAACTAAGAAGTTGGAATTAAAAAAATATTATTGTGAAATTTGAATAAAGAAATAAATGCGAGAATTGCTACTGCTGATTATCACCAGAACATCATTTCATCTTCAGTATCTATTCACGTATTTACAATAAATGCATTTTTATCTTCCACGGGGATAAAATTTGAAAAATAAATTTAGGAAGAGAATAAAATTGAATACGAGAAACCTGAGTGAATTATGTGTAGCGCAAATGATAATTCAAAATTTTTATAATAGAACTCACTATTTATTTTGCATTTCAATGCAATTAAGGAATATGAAAGAATAATAATAATAGAATGCAGAAATTCTCTTTCATGTTAAACGACTTCCAATGAACGCTTATTACGATGCTAATAAGATGTATTATAGTTAAGTAAAGACAAGTTCATTGACGTCAACTGACTATATCTTTTCCAAAATGCGCACTGAATAAATAATATACGGTACCGTATTGCACTTATGATTGGTTTCATTTTCGCTAATAAAAACTTTAAAATGCGAAAATTAATTACGAAATTATTTTAAATTTTTTTGGAGATAGTAAATGTTCGTTCTATGTAGTAGGTATAGTAAATGTTAGGGGTTGCTGCGAGTTGTCATATATGTATTGTTTCACACAGTACTTATTTCTTGTAGTTCCATTCAAGATAGAGTGGAATAAACGAATCGTGTTATTTAATTTGAATTCGAATATTTGAATTCCCGAATTTCGTGACAGAACGCTTCTGAAAACAAAAGTCTTGCGAGTGGCATTGCATGTCAGAAATCATTATTAAAAATCAAGAAACGCACAACAGCTTTGAGATCGTATGTTAAATATATTGATATATTATTATACATAATTTATTGAAGTAAAATTATTGAAATAAGCTTTATACTGAGACGACTTTTCAGACATTTGCTTCATTCGTAGTATATTATTTCACTCCTAACCTAGTAAATAATGAGAATAAAAATGCTATTTTCGTACGTCTCTGAAACCCAAAAGTTATTGAGACGAACGTGTTCGTCATTGGTCGTTTGAGGAAATTTCTCGCCCACTGGAAATGAAAAACCTTTATGAATTTCGCATAATTTCTGAATAGTGCATGCAATACATCTAATTTCTTCAAGATACAGATACAACTGTATTTATCTTCACAGTGCGCGTGAACTCTGCTATTAAGGGATGAATGAGTACTGAAGAAATCGTAGCCAATTAGTTTGGGATGAAGTACGAGGCAAACGTGGACAGCTGCAATGGAAGGAGTTAAAGTCGTACACAACCCTTCTGGCAGGTTCTGGGGGGAAAAGCAATTTCTGGGGGGAAATCGCAAATCAATATGAAATTAATTGATACATCTTTCAGAACAACGATATTTGTTAAGAATTCACGTTAAGAGAAATATAAGGTGGCACCAAGAACACATCGGTGCCATTATAGTATAATATTATTATTTTTAGACCACGACTAGTAAAAGCTGTTTTTTAGGGCACGCGTAGCGTGCTAAAAGTTCAATTTTTAGCACTAGTACTTAAAGTGAAACAATGCTCAAGTGTTCAGATAAATATATGAGTGCAACAAAGAAAATCAAATAATTTCGTCAGACCACATCAGGTATTACTGACCTTAATGTGTCATTAAGAGATTTCAGTACCAGACTAAAAATAAAATGAAAACCACTAAGGCTATCAAAAAATAGTGTATGACACATGTGATAATAATGGATGTTATTTTGCTCACAGAATTGCGCCAGTTTGCCTGTCGGCCTCGTGTCACAATCTTCCCTACTTACAAAATAAAGGGTAATTTTTACCCTTTATTATCTATCTATATTATCTATCTCTATTATTCTAAATAACTAATACCTCTCAAATAATCAGCAACTTTGGATATCTCGTTCCTTCTCGACAAAGCCTTGCATGCGCCTATCTTACCTTCCAGTTATTGACAAGTGAGTTTTTCTACAAAGTGTACATTTCAGCGTGGAAATACCGATTCCACTGCCTAATTGCTTTCTGATACGATTCGAGGAGTTTCTGACCCCACGGGAATAGCCAACGGAGACGCGGCCAGCCCGGGATCAGATACCGCCCGGCCGTTCTGTCCGTCGTGCTTCCGGCGCGGCGACGGCACGGGCGAGGCGCAGGCGCAGTCGCGCGTCCGCCGCCGATGACGCCGGGGGCGCTGGCGCGGGCGTGGGCGCTGGCGCTGGTGTGGGCGTGGGCGGGCGCCCCGGGCGCGCCGCCCGCCGAGGCGGAGGTCGCCGGTCTGGCGCTGGCCCTGCGCGCGCACCTCTCGGCCGGCTGCGTGCTGCTGCTGCGCCCGTCGCCGGCGCCGGGAGAGGGCGGTGAGTCCCGGGGCCCGCGCCTCCAGGCGGCCGCGCTGCTTCTCACGGAAGACGCTTGGCGTACGACACTCACTGCATTGCCAATTTAAAAATGTTGAGTGCAGCTTGCCGAGTCATGTGACCAATTATTTTGACACCCATTCATATGAAACAATTGTAGATCTTATTTCTAAAGTATTTTTACTTTCTTGCTACCGCTTACGTGCTAGAGAGAACGTTATGTAAAGCTGTGCGAAAAACGGCGATTTTTTGGCAGAAAAATCTCTGATTACAGGATATCGGTAAAGAAAAAGTGGATAAGTCCAGTTGATAAATTTAGGGGGGAAAATCTTCTAGCACGTGGTGTAGCCAGAATCCATGTTTTGTGGGTCCTTGATACCGAAAAGTCGAATGACGCAAAACGTCTGTCCGTCTGCGAACAACGCTACCGGCTAAACCGTTTAGCAAAACTGATATTCCCCAATCAATCTGGCTGATTTCACGACCCCTTGAATTTAAAACAGATATTTTTTTGGGGGGGGGGTACTTTACATGAAGCCACCAGGAATTTTCAAAATTTTTAAAAATGGCTACAACATTTTAATTTTGTTGTTGGATATCGTTAAGGACGTTTAAGAGAATGGTGCAGCACTAATGTTCGTTGAAAAAATCTGATTTTTCGAAAATTGCAGAAATTCAAATTTTTCTCGACGCCTTCCTAGATCTACTATGAAGATATAATTTTCTCCCTTAAGAAAAGAATTTCTTAAAGATAGATTTTGAAGTAGGGGGCTGTACAATTTCTAGAAAATTTGAATACTTTTCGCGTAATTTTGTGTGAAAATACGGACGACAAAGTACGTGCTGTTTTATCGCCACTACTTCAGGGAAGGAAAGTATTCACAAACTTATAGTTCTGGGTTCAAGGTTTTCGGATATCGTTTAACAAATAATACGAGAAACACAGTTTTTGACCATGATATTTTGCAGCAAAATTGACAAGTGTCGTAAGAAAATGTTAACATGAAAAACCAGAAAAGAAACGGAGTTAGCAATACGTCACATTGAAAATAAATCCTCCAAGGGGGACATAAGTATTAAGTTGTAATTTATATTCATTTTACAAACGTAAGTAAACTTGGGTTGAATTCACTTCTTTGCCAATTAATTAATATTTCCACAAAAACATCTTATTTTTTCATAGAATTTAAGAAAATTGCACTTCAAAAGTTCGTTATATGAAATATTATTTCCAGGCCAAATATTTTTATGAAAACTTTCATTGTGGAATTAATTATGTTCATTCTCTTTGAGAATCGATTGATGCGACCAGTACTTTTTCGCCTCATTAAACCCCCTTGATTGCTTAATTTACACACAATCATCTGTTTTCCCACACGCTCTTTGAATTATTACTATCCGGTTGTCTCAGAAAAAATGTTATAAATTTCTAGGGCAAGTACAGGAGGAAAAAACTATTACTTTCCCGCAATAAACTTGTAGTAAGAAATTTCATATAACTAAGTTGCAGATTTTTGCCTATTTACCTATTTTTTACTTTCACTGGTAAACGCAATCTTTTGTTTTACTATTCATTTTGAGGCATTAGGAACAATATATGCAAATTTTATAGTGCCTATAAATGCCTATTTCACTAATAAATGCATGTTTTGTGTTTAAATGCCTAAATAGTGCCTATTCTCGGGTTTATTGGCCAAAATGCAATCATCCTTAATACAAAATGTAAAAAAATTGTACGTTTTTTGTTTTTATCCTGTAGAGTACAGAGAAATCGAACAACTATCGATAAATCAATGATCCGTTTTACTCCCATCACAGCGCAGGTACTTTCACGAATCACGAAACACGTGCAAAATCACTGTAGTAGAATTATTTTATACTTCGAATTATAACAATTTTTTCTCTATAAGAGCTTCAAAACGTTTTGTTGAAATTTTCTCCTCGTATAAATCAAAGGGCAGTGTAAAAATTGGTGCCGGTCCTATTCTTGTGCGAACTCTATGTATATTCCAAAATTGAGATAAGTTAACATTGCAAAAGCACAATATTGAATAAATAGATTGCCTTAAATGTTGTCTAAATGTTAATTAAATATTAATGTGATTGTCTAAAATTAATTTTGTCTTAAATGAAATCTGTTCTAAAAAATCATATGTTAAAAAAGATTTACAATTACAATTTTACAATTTACAAGATACAATTTTTGTATATCATTTTAAAAGAACGAGTGTTTTTTGCGTAATTTCTTTTTGGAATTAATGCAAGTTATAAAAAATCTCAAAAATTGCTACAATATTATTCAATTTTTTCCCACGAAGAGAACAAGGGTCGGTTAAAAAAATGGCGCATGTCCCATTTTCGTTAACGTCTCTGAATTTTTGAAAATTGCAAATTTTGAAATATTTTAGAAATAATGCGAGAAAATATGTACTGTTGTAACACCATTTGTTACCTTTGCATGGTCATATAAAAATCATACAATGTTTTCAATTATGTTTAAATTAAAGGTGAAGAAAGATATGTGTAGCATCAGCATACATGTAATGAAAAGCTAAAAGGTAGCTATTGCGATTCATCCGTTTTTGTCCAAATTTATCTGACAAGAAAGGATTTCTACAAGGATTGGCCAGAATAATGATGAAAGCAAACATTCCAGGAGGATGAGGTTTCCTTCAGACTCTATAAACAAAAACATAAATAAGGATAAGAAAAAAAATTAGTGCCTATTTAAATGCCTATTTTTACAGTTTTTCGTACCTATAAATCCTCAGCATACATATAACGAAGATACCCGTTTGATATGTTCCCCTGTCTGCAAGGCAACCCATCATGCGTTGGAGTTTGGCAGGTGTGTCAGAAAGAGATTTCGTATGCCCAAAGATAATGAATGCTTGGGTTTTCTGTCAATAAGGGGTAAATGTCACACGTTCAACTTCGTTTTATGAAATTTTCCACCACGATCTTTGGCAAAAAGTGATTACCTTGGACCCCCTCTTGTCCTCGAAGCTTGTAACATTTATTCTGATTCATTCAGAAGTATATATTTTTATTACGATATCGGAATAAAGTAAATCACTCGTGAACACCATCCCTAACCTAGAACTGTTGCACTGAACTGACTCTTTGAGGCATTGTAAGCTCTCGCTCCAACTCATCTGTCTCGAGGGGGGGGAGAAGACATTTCGCAGAGCCGTAGAGAGGCTGTTTTCGGTGACACCCATTTGGTTTACAATCTGCCCAAAAATCGATCGCCGCTGGTTGGAAACGACTGTATGCACTTTTATTTCATTTGCTTCTTTTATTGAATATATTTATTTATTATTTATAATATTAACTTATTATAAAAACCAAATTTGGACGGACGAGGTAGTAAGCGAGCATACCGTCTAATGCCTCAGTACAAAAGGTTACAGGCTCCAAATTGCTCAAAAAATTGAACACAACAGTTTTTAAAGATATAATTTTATAAAAGTTATTTAGTTAAGGAAAATATATATCTTTAATAATGTAGTTGATGGAAAGATCGAGAGAATTTTTCGATTTTCATAAATGTAGATGTTTCAATGAAAATTGAACCTGCGCTGTATCTAAAGGTGTGCATTGCTCTCTTTCTTTTATTTTTATTAAAACCTCTGAAAATTTGAAAATCTTTTAAGGTCAAACATTTTTCAAACTTGTCCTACACTTTCAATATTACATCCAAAGATTATTTTCAATGCAATTTATTCCTTAAGTTTAGATCTTTAAATGGTGTCACCTCCCGATTCACGAAGGGGAAAGCGGGAAAGAAACAATTTATGCATTTCATAACATCAGTGATAAATTTCAGTATCCAACAGATTCTCACAATTTTAATTTTTAGTTTTTCGTTCTAAGTGCATTGGAAAACGCAGTTTTATATGAATAAATCCATTAAATTATTACAAAGACCAGGATGAATTTAAAAATCCGAGGAATGTGAAAAAACATTTTGAATAACAATGTGGTAACCATTTGGAAGGATTCGAAAAAGTACCATTTGGAATGATATATACGTTTGTTGGGATTTACATCTTCCCGTCATGAAATTTCTTCATCTCTCAGACGTTAAATGATATTAGGCATTGAAATGCCAAATACGTGACCTAATTTTTCAAGAAAAAACATTTCATTCATAGCAATCTCACTTGTTAAGAAAAAAAAGTACTATTTTAGTGCAAATATATGAATCTACTAGCGGAGCATCTCGGTTAACATCGCATGTGTCTAAGTACTCAGAGAACACTTTTTTATTACGGCGAGTCACACAAATACATTTCACAGCGCCCACGTGCGGGATTTGTGATATGTCATGCACAGAAATGTCAATCAGTGGCACAATATGTCTTGATGATGCCAATTTCGGACAGGGATGTACCAGATGGATTACACAACGTATTGTCCACAACATGCTAGGGCAAGAACGTCACTTGTCTGGAGTATCTCGATGCCTTGTCGCAGCATGCGGTCTTCTCGGCGGTTGATAGGGTGAGCGCAGAGCAACGTGTTTCGTGAGAATTCACTCAGATAACGATGAAGCTCTAAGAGAGAGCTCGAATCTGCGACTTTTGATATCGGGGCCGGCACAGTTCGCGATCTCTCAGCCTGCTGAAGAGGCTTACCACAAAAGCGGTACACAAAGTCACTCAGTTCCGATTGTTCTCGGTGCCGTGACCAGCACGCCGAGACCGCAATGTTGGAGAATTGGAAGATCTGACACTGCTATAATCGAGATCGAACGATACAGGTACTGGACCTCTTTTTGAGGTGGGACCATCGATGTATATCCTAGGTATTCATCTATGGGTGTGACCTCCGCGACGGTGGAAGAAAAAGCAATGATGCACCAGCAATTTGTAAACACTACTGTATTTGTGAATGTATGTGCTTAAAATAACTTCAAATGAAGTTTTTCGAAAACTCAAACTTTTTCTATGAAAATGAGCTTCAAATTGCGCATTTTCAGAAACGCTCAAATGCTATTTTCTCAAAAATGATATCAAATTTTTTGTTCAAACTTTTCGAACGGATAGTGCTAATTGCACTCTTTAATATGGCGTAAAGTTAATTTGGGGGTATTTTTTGGTTACGGTTAAATACGGTTTTTATACGTTTAAAATGCACATTTCCAACAATTTGTAAACACTATTGAATTTGTGAGTGAAAGTGCTTCAAATGATTCAATGCCGTTTTTCGAAAAGTCAAAACTTTTCTGTAAAAAAGAGCTTCAAATTTCGCATTTACAATAGCGCTTAAACGCCATTTTCTTGAAACGGCTCCAAATTTTTCAACGAAAATTGCTATTTTTGGCAAGGTTTAATTGTTTTTTTATATTCTTAAAATAATAGTTTTGTTCTACTATTGGAAAACCGAAAACTTAAGAAAATGTCGAAAAAATGTAGGCGATAGATGTAGTCGAAAAAATGTTGGGCGGCGATAGATTGCAGCTGTCAAGAGTATTGGCGAGTCCGAATAGCTAGCCGAGACCAAACGAAACAGAAAACTAATACGGGAAAGTCTGTGCCATTCTGTAGCACCACTAGTTTATTCTACTTTTAATCGAGAGGGTAACTGAACTATCTATTCGGGAATCGAAAAGAAACCGCGAACTTAGGAGCAGATTGCCACGCTACCGGTTGAATCACAGCGATCTTTAAATCTAATCGTGTTCAGATGGAATTGTGATTGAAAGCGTTGGGGGATATTAGGTAGTTTGCTAGAATGGCAGATTGATAGTTAAGATATATAGATATATTTATTTACTAATTTACAGACTTATTTACTAATATACTCGTGTATTTTTTACTAATTAATTACACACACACTTCTACTAAACGGCCATCATTGGACCACGCGAAACTGCATCCCACCGGGGTTCAGACATGATGATCGAGAATTTTCCCCGTTTTCTATACGGGGAATTATTTCAATGCTGATTCCATTTTTATATCCCAGGGTTGTTAACCGTGGGGATGGGGTGAAATTGTGATGATGATGGGTGATGAAATAGACACCCACAAAGATATAGAGAGACACACTACACAAACATGCCCGAGATGGGGCTTGAACCCGCGATCCTTTGGTCCGAGACCGCTACTACACTACTGTACTGCTTTAGCGATCTCGGTCACCAAGTAGACACTTATTAACTTTTTAATGAATGAATTAATCTATTTATTTATTTATTTATATATTCTGCTAGTAGGTGGTTCTCATTCTGGCGCGAGAACAACATTGCGGGGACTTGCGTGCGCAGGCGCGCGCGAGGCGTGGCGCGTGGCGGGGGTGCTTCGGCGGCTGTGGCGCGGCGGCGCGTGGGCGGGGGCGCCGCCGCCCCCCGCCGGCGGCGCAGGGGGCGACGAGCGCGAGGGCGAGGGCGAGGGCAGCCTGCGGTGCGGGGGCGGCGCGGGGCGGCGCGCGCTCGTGCTGCTGCTGGACGTCGGCCAACACCTGGCGCCGCTGCTGCAACAGGTGACCACTCAGCCAGAGCTGCAACCAAAATACACGCGACACGCAATGAATGTTACACACTTGTTGAGGATGTGCAGGGGTCGAAAATGATCCAATTTACTTTTCCTCCTGCCTTTCGAACGAAGAAAAGTATCTGAAATATGTTTGAGAAAACTGACAAGAGTTTAAATTATCCTATAATCTTGAAATTTATTTTAATTGTTATTTTTAAAGAGCGGTTTAATCTTAGCAGTTTTGAAAATATCTGGGAATGATTCATTGTGTACGGATCCATTAAATATGTGTGTATTGGTCCATTTATTAGTGTATAATTTTACTCGCATTTTGTCACATTTTTTTTGCTTTGATCGAACATTCGTTAAATTCATCTTAAACTTGTCTCACAATTCTCGCTAGAAAGCAAAACTACTTGTACGAGACCTTTGAATAGAAAATATTTTATTTACTGTCGATAAATCGACATAGACATACATACGAGATAGCAGACGATATAAAGACGTGAAAATATTATTCTACAAATTCTACTGTGATGTATGTAGATCTAATTTTGCAGTTGAGAATACTTGAAATGATTAAATGGCAAATTACATTTTTAGGAGATGTGTTCTATTTCTCTTATATTCTCATTTTAAACGGTTTTCGTCTACTTTCGTTCATATTCTTGTTGTGCCGATATTCTTGTTTCCGGTCAACACCGGACACGGCGCGGTATTAATAAAACATGTGCTTATCTGCCAATTCAATCAATACCGAGAATTGATCGGTAAGAAATAGCGAGAAATGTATGGGTAGTTGTATTCATTCCTTGAAAAGGAAGCTTTTATACTGTTGCCTCGGATAATGATGAAGATGAAATAAAGATAGTGCCCGTCCGGCGACGTCGCTAGAGGTAGTACTAGAGGTACAAAGATTCACGAAATTACAGAGGCTCAGTGAGTACAAAAATGGACTTTGTATCAATATCCCAGAATGAGTACAGAACACTGGGCCGTATTTTATGAAAGATCAGTGAGAAGATGCGATCACTGAAAATCAGTGTAAATAGATTTAATAGTGGTCCCTCGCCAATAAGCCATATCGGAGCCAAAACATGACCAGAAACAACTTTCAATAAGTTAGGCAAATCGAAAATGACTGTGAATAATTTCGAGAATGGCGAAAGGCAATGCTTCTTGCGGTATTTTCAGTATTTAGGCTTAGGTGCCGAGATATGACTAATTTAAATTTGTCTAATTTGAATATGTAAAATCCTCTTGCGGCGACTGTTTTTTATCTCAATTAGCAAGACTATTACTTTTGGAGGTGTTGAGAGGTACTATTTATGGCACTCTCTGAACAGTGTAACAACTAATTACTTGCATTAAATTTCCAAAGTCGTTACTTCACAATTAAAAACGCGTGTTGAAACACTTATTTACTTGAAAGTTTGAGAGACAAACAATATAATAAGATAATGGAAACTTCAAATTCTCAATGCTACTCGAAATATATAGATGTAAAATGGATCTTTATATTTGCTAACAAACTGAGGCCTTCTTGTGTGCACGAATGTAGTGAATTGATTTAGATGTTTGGTTGAAAATAATTAGACACTTTATTAAATTATATTTCAGGATATGCGTAAGACTGAAAAGTTACATGTGCAAATTCGGTGGCAGTGGTGAAACCCTCCCTACCTCCCAAGACACTTTAGCAGTGCTCCACCATTTAGAATTCACTGTATTGTGGATATAAAACTCACTACACTGCGTTATCCTTACAATTTTAGAATTTAATTTATATCGGTTTCAGGGTTGGCCATTAGTCGTTTACACTACTGTGTACAGTTGAACAACATTGAGAAAAAAAACACCCTAGGACGGTGCTTCTCTGAGCAGTCTCCCGGGGAGGAGTGAAAGCTTACCCCAAGGAAAACTCGCAACAAAAGCCGATTAGCTTCAATTCAGATTACGAATTTCAGTCGATCGCTGCGTCGAGGCTCCTCAGGCGCGGGGAATCGTCTCCTCAGGCACTTTTTGCGCGTGTGCAGGCCAATGTTTTTTTTTCAAAGTTGCCGGAGGGGAATCGTCTCCTCAGGCACTTTTTGCGCGTGCGCAGCCCAATGTTTTTTTTTTTTCAAAGTTGCCGGAGGGGAATCGTCTCCTCAGGCACTTTTTGCGCGTGCGCAGCCCAGTGTTTTTTTTTTCAAAGTTGCCGGAGGGGAATCGTCTCCTAAGGCACTTTTTGCGGGTGTGGAGCCCAGTGTTTTTTTTCAAAGTTGCCGAGCGTCTAGTTTGTACGCTGTGTGAAACCTGTCACATTTTATAAAGCTATCATACGGCCTCAGACTACTCATGTGTCAGCCTACTATCATAGACTACTCGTGCCTCAGTTGGACAATTGCAGCAAACATGCATCCTGTAAAACTGCAGGTCATTCAAAACAAATTCCTTAGGGCAGCGCTTTGCGCACGAAGAAACATTTCCACTGCGGGCCTGCTTTGCTTGCTGGTCATTTAAAAGTAATTTCAGCAAAGATTTTGAGAGCGCAGCTGACTCGGAAAATAATCTAATTTCATGCTTGCTTTTTAGGTGCATTATCAGCAGCCGAAATATAAGCGATAACCTAGAATCAGCTAGAGTAAACAGACTGAAACAGCAATGAAGCATTTTAAAACACAGGCTTTGAATTTCATCACAACAACCGCAAGCCCCACTGCTCTAATATCTTTCTGATCTTTCTATATTTCACGTGTTGCAGGAATGTCTATAAACGCTGTAACTGAGCGTGGGTGGAGCAAACACATTATTCTTTCTGTGCATTCATAGAACCGTGTAAAACGTATCCTCGCGACGGGGAAAGGTGGCTTACGGCATCATCTGATGTCACTGCAGTGCTTCTGACCGGGAAGTCCTGGGGTTCAAGTCCCGAGGCTGGCAGACGTTTCGTCACAAGCCAGATAGATAGGTTGAGTTCTGTCGCTGTCTGATGGAGAATTCTAGCGGCCGGCTGCTCTGATCGAAAGTTTTGTGATTTTTCCGATCAATACCAGGAGAATGCCGGAGCAGTACCCTAACAAATAGGCCACGGCCGCGCGCGATATTTCCGTCTTACTCTTATCCTATCCTACCCCTTACACACACGTACATATACTACACTAACACACATGCTGGGAGACCGGTCTGGAACTTAGAGCTTGCCCTCTAGTGCCCTGCTAGTGGGAGATACTTGGTTGGGGAAAACGCTAGCTGACGGTAGGTCGGCGCCGGATCTTGCCAACAAGCGATTGAAGGTCATCGCCACCTCCTGAGAAAAGAACGTGCCCTACACTTACGGGACTAATGACCTTAGCAGTTGACGCGCCCACAGTCATTAACAATCAATCATGTGTCACAGGATTGCCATAACGTTGCACGTGAGTGAAGGTGACGTGAACGAATTATTATTTCCGTGCGCTCACAGAGAGTGAAGGCGGCTCCACACATTCGGAATTCGCCGAGCAGCGAGCTACTGCTCACCCAATCCCGAGCAGCTGATGTGTTCGGCGAATGTTTGCTTCCTTTGGTGTGTCCAAAAGACCGACACGCGGTGGGTAGAGCGAGCGCCGAATATTCGTCACTCGGCAAATAGTAAGCAACTCATCCACACTACTCGGGAATCGGCGAGCGGTATCGCATCCTTTGATGTGCCCAAAAGACCGACACACGGTTGATAGGGCGAGCGCCGAATGTTTGTCACAAGCCAAATAGTAAGCAACTGATCCACACTATTCGGGATTCGGCGAGCGGTTGCTCGCTGTCGTGTGAAGAAAAGTGTGAAGCCGCCTTGAGGGTGGCGTAAACGCATTGTTCTTTCCGTGCGCTCGCAGAGCCGGCCAACCCGCAAGCCCGCGCGCGTGCGCAGGTGTCGCCGCGGCTGTCGGAGGCGGCGTGGCTGCTGGTGGCGGCGCGCGGGGCCGCGGAGCGCGCGCTGCGGGGCGTGGCGGTGCCCCTGGACTGCCAGGTGGTGGTGGCGGCGCCGCGCGCCCGCGACGGAGGTGGCGGCTTCGCGCTGCGCGAGGTCTTCTCCGAGGGCGAAGGGCCGGCGGCGGCGCTGCGCTGGGAGCCCTTCGGCACGTGGGCGGAGGGCGAGGGCCTGCGCGCGCCCGCCCGCCCGCTGCTTCTGCGCAGGCGGGACCTCCGCGGCCGACCGCTGCGTGCGGTCCTCATCCAGGCGAGTCCCTCCCCCCCTCCCCTCCCCGGCGCTGGCGACCGTCACGCGAAGGCAGTGCCTACCCCGTCAGAATATTGTTTACTGCACTCATTCACTTATCTTCACTGAATATCCATTCGAAATTGTTATTGATTACTGAAGTGCAATTGAGTACTGAAAAGTAAACAAAACACAGTGGTGACATTAATCAACATCTCAGCCGCCTGGTGTATTTAGAAATATCTCTGGATTATAAATACTCGTAAGTTTCCATGAATTCATGATAAAAAATAAAGAAGACTGGTAAGAAAGTGTCTTCGGAGTATTCATTTCAAATTCCCGTATCGGTTCGTATGATCGTCCTGCCTCGTCCCTCACCAATTCATTCTTACGCCAAAGACTCAGTTCGGTACCGGTTTGATAACTATATAAATAATGAGATAGCTTGAGAAAATGTAAGATTGCTGCGTAAGAATTTTGGCTATTAACTAAATTGGGCAGATAAGGAGCAAATCCAGCGTATGTTTTGTATTATTGGCCATCTTCTTGCAGGAAAAAAGGCATATCAGTAAGACATACCATTCCCCTCGTATCTCATACGCCACCTTTCGATTGTTATTAACGGACGGCGGACCGTAGCCTATATCCTTAATGGACCGTAGCCTTTAAGAGTAGATTTGCATCTTTCCATTGTGATAAGTTGATATAAAAGTAGAGATTTACGAAAAATGACAAATCCATTTAAATAAACCGCTTGTCGTGTGTGTGTGTGTGTGAGGGAGAGAGAGAGAGAGAGAGAGAGAGAGAGAGAGAGAGAGAGAGAGAGAGAGAGAGACTATGTGCATGCGTGTATGAGCATTTTCTGTTTCCGGGGACGTCAACTATTAAGGTCATTAGTCCTATACACCCGTTGGGCATGTTATATCCCGAGAGGTGGCGATGTTTCTTTCGTGCTGGAAAATGAGATTCCTTTTGCGCTGAAAAATGGCACCGACCTCCAACCGCGACGAGTGCTGCGCTACCGACTGGTCCCCTATATGTGTGGTAGTGTGGTACATGTGTCAGCGTGTGTGTGTACGGGAAGAGAAGGGGACAAGGATGAGAAAAGGAAGATTGTACGCGGATCGTGACCCGTTTGATGGGGTTTTGCTCCGGTATTCGCCTATTATTGATCTGCCACCGCCGGGGCGCGAACTTTCAGACCATAGGTTCGCGCGAACCTTCAGACCATAGACCTAAGACCTCCAGGCCATAGGCTCTACAGTGGCAACCGTTATTGCCATGAACTGCCTCAGCCGGTTTTGCAAATGGAGATCAATGATAGGCTTAAAATTTCAAATCAGTTTAGAAGTGGAGTATGCATGATTAATCCATAGACGTTTGCAACACATTTCATGTACAAAAATAAGGCAAGAACAGCGACCAGTATCATTTGATTCGTAACAGAAATTGACGGGGAAGTAGAATCTCCAGCATAAATTAATGTTTAATCTTCCTATTTCATAACAGTAGTGACGTGTTTAAAGAATTTATGTGTAACAATTAGCAATATAATGAAATTAATGCCATTGTGTTCTATTTTTGCGCAGAAAGAACCGTACGTAACATTAAAGAAAACTACAAAGAATGGCGAGGAGTTCGGAGGAATCATTGGCTTGACATGGAATGCCCTGGAACAGCAAATGAACTTCAGGTAAACCAGCGGAAAGGAAAAGAAATCATACTTCTTAATTTTTCGTCCAAGTAACGCCTGACTGATACGACCGATCAGGAAATGGTTTAATTTCAAATAATTTTTAAATGAGATTAAGGACGATAAATAATGTAAATGGCACATTTAAAAGACGAATATACACAATAGATATTTACGTAATTAGTGCAGAAAGTGAGCCTTTAGCATACGAATGAAGTAATGATAGACGAGGCGAAGACAGCCGAGGCCAACACTTTCAAAGGAGCACGCCAAAGACAACATATTCGTACCAGTTACGTACTATATCTTTTAGTATGAATTCAATAAAATTTGAAAATATACAAGGGAGTCATTTCATGCTGTAAAAACACCAGCGTGTTCCTTATAATAATTGCAATAAATGTTTCCTTCACTGCTTGAATTCGGTAGAAAGGATTTTTTGTAATTTTCCAATTTCGTCGCTGTCTGTATGTCACCACTCTCAAATTGCTCGAAAATAACTTGGCTGTCACTGTCGCTGGACTAGTGGGTGATGAGTCCGCAGAATATGCATTATTTAATGGTCACGCACAATGGAGAACAGGATGCATGGAGCAGATGGAAAGTTCGGTACGTTGTGAAAAATGATGATTGTATTCTCAACAAACCAAAAATAAATATTATATTATGTATAAAGTTGATAGTCATTATAATTGTTACATTGTTTGTTGTAGTCATGAGTAATGCTTAATAAAAGCAGAAACTTTGGTAATTTTTTAGATTGTCATTTATCGCTAACCTAATCTGAATAAAACAATCACCACGAAAAGTGTTAATAATTTTAAAAAATGAGCAGGATATTTTTTAAAAACTAATTGTGGGCAACAAATTTCATGTGAGGAACAAATTCTCCAAGATCGTAGTTGTACGAGGGGGCTTAAAATTTCAATTTTTTGCAATTTTAAAAAATTGAGAGTTAACAGTGAATATCGGACATAAACCATTTTTAAGTGTTCTTCAGTCTATTCTTAAAAGAAATTTTAAAAAATTGGAGACAGTTTTGAGAAAATTTTGAAAATGTTCGACTTCATGAAAAATACTATAAAAATGATTTTTTTTTTCAAAATCGCAGGGCTTTGAGCCGAGCAAGATCGATCGGGAAAGTATTTTGGAAGAAAACTACGATTAGTTTAGGCGCTAGTTTTGTTCGTAGACGGACGTATGGAGAGACGAAGTGCCAGGCGGACGGAAGTTTCGAAAAACGAAAGAAGTTTTTCGGTATCAAGCAACCACAAAACGTGGAGTCTGACTATACTTCGCATTAAAAAAAGCAATTTACTACGTATAGGAGTAAGAAACACTTTTTTTAAACCATCAATTTAAAAAAGTTTTTGTCGTACAAACGGCACTTCTCGCTGCTGTATCACTTAACTTTCGTTATATTGCTGCCTAGTATACATAGTCACTTAACTTTAACACTTCCTATACTTTTTGAACGGTTGAAGTTACTGCAATGAAGTTTTCACAGAAGTGTGTGTGGGAATGGGACTAGTTTATACATATATTTATTTCCATTTTATCACCTGTATTTTACGAGATATCGAGGTAACTTTATTTCAAATGAAGCCATAAATTGTTTAGTCTATCATCACGAGCGTAAAAAGACGAATCCAATGATATAAATATTGCCATATGTTAGATGAGCATTTTTTGAGTAATTTTGAGTTTTGCGACTCGTGTTTAACGGATGATGTAACGCCCCTAGCGCGCGTTAGAAGGGAGAGCGCTGCTTGACCTTGGGTGGCGGACTTTTACATTCAAAATATTCGTTCAATACGAGTCGCAAAAGAATCAAAATCACTCAAACATTTTTTTATTTAAGATTCGACATTATGTGTATCATTGGATTAATCTTTTTAAGCTCGTCAAGATATACTAAGAAATCGTATAGTTACATTTGAAAAAAATGTTACCTCAGAATATCGTAAACTACAAGTGATAAAATGGAAACGAATACAAACATCAATTAGCCCCATTCCCTCCTACACTTCCGCGAAAACTGCATTGCAACAGCTAAAACCGTTCAAAAATTTCAAGAGATGCTAAAGTTACGTGATTCCTCTGAATACGTATGCGTACGAGAAAGTAAATTTTTTCCGATAGAAAAGTTGGGAATTGATGAAACTGTAATGCAAATTAAGACTATCTTACAATCCTGCGATCGCTCTCTATTTTAAGCCGCCAGAACTTTAACTCGCCAGCCGATCGTCAGAATTTCTGTCCACTCGCTGTGCAACAGCGACGCTAATTATCTCCCGAGTCTAGAACCGCTCTAAGAACTTCGGAAATGCGCGTATTATTGCAATGATCTACAGCCTGTAATGAAATCAAGAAATTACAAAAAAACATTAAATACGGGAACCCATGCTTCTGAGGCCAAAATGACAAAGGAATTATTTATTGCTAATATTATTAGGAGCCTCGCGGCTATTTCTTGGTCAGCGTGGTCGCTTTCTAGAACGCAGACCCGGGTTCGATTCCCGGTCGGGCAAGATTATAGTGTGCATTTTCCTTGCAATGTCGCAGTATATGTTGCTGTGTGACGAGAATATTCACTTCTCAGGTTGAGATGGCTGGAATACGGCGTGGGGTTGTCTACGTGCTAACCACACATACCCCCTTACCCCATGGCCGCGAGGCAGGAACGTCGCCGGTAGGCCTAAGCCCGTTCACGGGCTGTCGCGCCAAATACATAACACATATATAATACTAGAAAAACCCGGCAGACGTTGTTCTGCTCTTCATCTCCCTCTTTCCCCTCCCATCTCCCCTTCTCACTGTCTCTCCCTCCTTCCCTCACCCTGTCCCTGTCTGTCTCTGTGTGTCTCTGTTTCTGCCGCTCTGTCTCTCTCATTCACATTTACTTGCAGACTCTGCAGGTCTCTGACCAGGTGAGGTAATATTGGGAAGCGCCGGACCAGCAGAAATATAATAGAATGTTCAAGAAGAGCTCATTCTGTAGATTACGTTATGAGAAACGTTTCTTTGAGGACTTCGGTCTCAAAATTTTACTTTTAAGGCCCTAGAACGCCTCGTTTAGGACTTATTTAACGATATAGATTCAAAATGCTGCAGAGTGTGTTACGGGTTGCATTTGACCTGAATATTTAGTTTTGTTCTACAGCACTATGTAGTGGAGTTACAACAGAATTAACAGCATATAAACCTTCTGTGTGAAAAAAAAACACGTAGAAGTGCCAACTTTCATGGAGATCGGTTCAACGGTGTCGGAGTTTAGCTCTCTATATATAAGACCAACATCCAGTTTTATATATATATTTGGATCACGTTGGTGTGTTTTTGACCACCCGAAATGCCTCGCCGTGTATACTTTTAACATGTTATTGCTAATGCTAAGTAAGTAAGGCAGTAAGAGACGTGTGCAGCACGCGCGTGGTGGCGGAGGGCGCGCCGGGGCAGCCGTGGGGCACGCGCTCGGCCAACGGCTCTTGGAGCGGCCTGCTCAGCCACCTGCTGGACGGCAGCGCCGACGCCGGGCTCGGCGCCGTCACCATGAGCAAGCTGCGCCAGCACACCTTCGACTTCACGCAGCCCATCCTCAGGGGCAGGTGCGTGCATTCCCCGATGCGACTCTCACCGGGAGGACCCAGGGTTCGAGTCCCGTCGGGGGCGCATTTATCACACTAGCTACTTAGCTAGGTCGATTTCAGACGCTCTCTGGAAGAGAATTACAGCAGCCGGCTGCTCTTATCAATGGTGTTCCATGGTATCTCCAATCAAAAACAGGCGAATGTCGGAGCAGTACCTTAACAAACGGGGCACGTACCGTGGGCGATCTTTCCTACTTCCTCCTCGTTCTGTCCTCTCCCCTTACACACATTTACATGCACTACACTTCCCCACATATCAGGAGATCCGTCGGGGGCCTAGAGCTAACGTCGACTGGGGCGATGCTCCGCTGGGGGAGATACTTGCAGAGGGAAACCCCTCTACAGGTATCCATCATCTTTAGCTGCAACTCATTTGTTTCTAGTATTTTTAACATATGGCGAACTGTTAAATGCTTAAAAAAATTGTCTAGAATGTTGGGGTAGAGGTATGATTGATTTATAGGTTTCCCGGCCCGTCAACTGTTGTGGACATTAGCCCCGTTAGTACAGTGAATGTTTTATACTAAGAGGTGAGGATGTTCCTCCGCAGCTGGACGGTGAGATACTGCGCCGACCAACACATCAGCTTCCAGGAATCTTCCCCAAGCGTAGCATTGGCCCAGCCGGAACAAGCCGTATAATCTCGACAGGACACCCAAAATATTCTGTTGTGTAACGCATGTTAGTGCAAGTCTATGAAGAGGAAGAGGAAAATATGAGTAAGGAAAGATACCGCGGGATTCCTGGCCAGTTTGTGGGGGTACTGCTCCAACATTCACCTGGTATTGATCTGGGAAACCACCAAACACTACCGATTAGAGCCGCCGGTCGCTCGGACTTTCCTGAATTCGAAGCAGCTGTGGCAAATCCGCCACCGCGAGGACGTCCCGGCGCTGCGCAGGATGTGCGTGTTCGTGCGCGTGGACGGCGCGGAGGGGGCGGGGCGCGTGCACTGGCAGCGCTTCCTGGCGCCCTTCGGCGGCGGCCTGTGGGCGGCGGTGGCGGCGGCCGCGCCCGCCATCGCCCTCGCCCACTGGGCGGCCGCGCGCCCGCGCCCGCGCCCGCGGCCCTTCGCCGCCACCCTCTTGGACGCGCTCGGCGCGCTCTGCATGCAAGGTGAGCCTGCAAGTAGAACGAGGACAAAGCTCAAGGCTCTCGGCTGTCCGAGTGACGCCACGTCGAGGGCATTGATACCGACGTTTCATCACATCGTGGTCTTCTTCACGAGTACTCCAGCCTTGAAGAAGGCCACGATATGATGGTCGAAACGTCTGCATCAATGCCGCCATCGCGGCGTTACCCGGACAGCCGGGAGCCTTCAAATAACACTGGCTCTTTAATCGAAGTCTTACTATTGGAGTAAGAGTTCCGTTTAGTCTGGAGAGCTTTTATGGAGTCTCGAGAACAACACTTGTTCACTGGCAATTCAGACTTTAAAAATACTTAAGGAACGTGGCTCTTGAAGATCGTTACAAAATACACTTCGTTTGTAGTAGCCTAGTCTCCATACACAAGCAGAGATAATCAAATTTCACTTAATGCTCCCCGCCAGAACGTCATTTCCGGCGCCGATTTGCAACGTTTCTCTTCTCCAAGAAATGTCTTTTCTCCACCAGCGAATCAACGCTCCAACCAGAAGGCGCTCTCAGCTCCCGACTCGTCTCCTGATTTGTATCGTACGCAAGTGTGCACCTAAATGTCAGAGTGTGTGTAAAGTGAGAGGAAGGGACAAGAACAGAGAAGGAAAGATGGGCGTCATCCGTTGCTCTTTTGTTAGGCTATTTCTCCGGCGTAGCGGGGGAGGAAACCGCCACTCTCCGAGATAACTAGACTACCGGGGACCTGGCGGTTTACCTCATTGGCCAGCGAGCTCACTTTCCATGACGCGACCCCGGGCTCGATTTCCGGTCGGACAGTATTATAGTGTGCGTTTTTCGTACCATGTTCCAGTATATCTTGCTGCGTGACGATGAGAAAATTCACTTTTCAGGTTGAGAAGACCAGAATAGGGCTTGGGGATGTCTTCGTGCTAACCACACGTATTCCCCCTGGCCGCGAGGCCGGGACGCTGGTGGTAGGCCATGGCCCGTAGCGGGCCGTCGCGCCAAGTACAAACGCTTCCGGAAGTAGAGCCCATTCCAGTTGGCAAACGCCAAATAGCGAGTGGATGGGCGGTTGGTGCGCAGGGTGGGAGCCGGCGCAGGGCGCGCGGCGCGGCCGAAGCGCGCGCCGTCTGGTGGAGGGCGTGGCGTCGCTGCTGGCGCTCACGCTCTACTCGGCGTTCGCCGCCAACCTCGTCGCCGCGCTGGCGGTGCGCCGCCTCCACCTGCCCTTCCGCTCCTTCGAGGAGCTCCTGCGCGCGCCGCACTTCCAGCTGGGCGTCGCCGCGCGCTCCAGCGCCTTCAGCTACTTCCAGGTAGGCGAATCGTCTCGCTCCGCTGCGCGGACTACATGCTCTTCCTCCCCTCACATATCAAAAACTTGGCTCCCATATCCAATCAGTGAAGGATCTTGGAGAATTATTTTCAGAAGGTTCACTTGGAAACCAAATATCCTGCACAGTATTTCCCCCACTCATCGAACTTGTCAATTTAAACTTGTCATAAAAAAGACATTCCAGCGATTGTGTCTCGATTCATCTCTACCTACTACGACCTTTTCCCTGTCGGTTTCAAGGATGGAGGCATATAAGGAAGTTTTAAAGATTGTGATTTTTTGTAGACCTGAACAGCAAACTTCAAGAATATCTTGTATCTATTACTATATTCTCCATGACTACTTGTTTTTAGGACCACATACCCTTCCTGACTCCAACCACATGGGGCACACATGCACATTATGCACAGACAACACATACAATCACTAAACACACACACAACTATGCATGGGGCGGGATGCGAACCCATGCGCCTTCGGTCAGAGACCGCCACGGCACTACTTCTTAGCGATCTCGGCTACCCAGAACGGTATAATTTGCATGACCACGCTCCTCGTAAACGGGCTTTGGCTTTTATTGTAGCTGCGGATATTAAATCAATATCAAAATCCAAGTTAAACTTCAGCCAGTAATCGAAAGAACGCCTACTGGCCTAGCGGGAGTAAATTAATTAACTATTTAATTAATAAAAAGTGTCTCACGAGGGCCATGCTGCCGACAGCGGCGTGCGGTGGATGCGACTGGCTTTACCTCAGAAGGCGTTGGATACCGGCCCTCCCTCCCTTGCCCGCGTGCAAAGTATCGGGAGATCTTCCTGGCAAGTCGCGAGCAGTGTGGCCGAGGCTCTCACATATCTGTTTCCTGTCCAATAAGACATCTTTAACAGAAAACATAATAATTGCTTACGGCCTATCCAGCACAAATGCTTCATTCGAATCTAAGACACTGAGTTCGGTGACTCACGCACAGTGATGTTTACATTTCATCCTGGCGGCCAACGCGCGCCGCGACCAACGGCTGAGTCCGCGGGGCTGCATTAACTCATCCCTGGTTGTTCCGGCACCTGTCGTCACTTCGGAAACATGGAGACGCCGTCAACCTGTCAATCCCAAAGTTCCATCTCCCCCAGAATAGCATTCTTTATCGACAACTGGAATTAAAAGTTCGGCCCATCATTTGTTGGTGTCTGGACATGGGTGGGAGCGGCAGATTAAAAACAAAATACTTAGACAAGGTACTTATGGCGTATGCCAAACATAATTTTAACTTGCAGCAGGTTCGTTCGTCCCCGTTATCATCTTTTGCGATACAATCACGATATTAGGAACGATAGACCACTTAATTTTTTTCTGCCAACAATTTTCGAAGCTTGATGCAGTGTTGCCAGACTAAGATTGGTATTCCACAAATAAGATTTCATTTTCCCTCTAGCTTATGAAATAATCCCCCACAGTTCTTTCTACCTACTTTTTCTGATACTTTGTAAAACAAACAATTTTATACATTATTTTACCAAATAGCGTATATGGCGTTCATGAATAATGTGTTCAAAATTATGAATAGAGTTGCGAGGTTAGGATTGTGCCAATATAGTTTATAAGCACATTTTTAATGCAAAATTTTTATTATATAAATACGAATACTCTAAATTTCTCCCTCTCAATCAGCCTACTAATCTAAAAAATCCACCAAATCTAGGAGGAAATCCACCAACCTGGCAACACTGCCCTCGCATCTAGAAACATCACAAAGTCTACAGAAAGGAAATTCAACTTCGATGGTGGGAGAATGTACCAAAAAAGTCTGCAGCTACTTGGAAAACAAAACAAAACAAGACTCCTTTCGCTTCAGTGACATCACGCGGCAAATGAAAGAACCATTAAGGAACATTTCAAAGCAGCCAATGGCAGCAAAGCTAAGCGTTTCCTAAATTTTTACAACATTGTCTCTCCAGCTCCTAAGGTCACGATGGAATATCACATGGCATTTCGCATCTTTCTCGGTCTTGCCGCTAGATGTCGCATTATCGCAAGCATACGGTCGCGACCATACGATATCTAGCGGCACGACTGAGGAAGACGTGAAATACCGTGATATATTCCATCGTGAAGACAGGCCTTGAAAGGCAAAGTTATAAAAATCGCACTACAGATATCGTGGGGACCACCGTTGATATTAATGAAGAGGTTAAGGGTTCCAACTGAACATCAATGAATAATATTACACTGGCCATCGCGAGGCAAGCATCAAGACAACATTTTTCCTCTTGCATAAATTATTCAACTACAATTACATACGGCAACAATCTCCCGTGGTGTCCATACTGCTTGAGAGGTCACGTAAGATGTGAGATATGGTTACGTGTATATTAGATATTTATTTTTTCGGTCGATTCAATAAATACGTCCCAAAAAGAGATTTAAAGAAATCTTTCTTCTCTCTGAAGGAATCCCCCCTCCCGACATAAATGTTTCACATCAATTGCCTGACCAATTCCTAAGACCCTGCGGGCCCGCGTATATGTGACTCCCTCCTAAAAGCGAACATATTTTCTGAAAGCTCTTATAGTCCAGTCAGTAGGTACTGAAAAAGGAGGGTTAGCTGGAAAAAGGTCGTAAAAACTTTTCTTTGGGTACTCAGGCTCTAGTTGAATTCCCAAGTTTCCCGATCTCCTAGACCCTGTGCTAACTCCGGGAGGCCCGAAATATAGGTATTTTTCTGACTTTTTTCGCACTTTTTTTTCTTTATAACTCTAAGCTTGTCCTGAAGAAAAGACCTTCAGTCCCGTAGAAAAATGATTAAATTCAATTTTAAAGAAAATAAAATTTATTATAGTTTTTTATAATAATAAATATGTCTATGGGCTGTTAATAATATCACGAATGTGTAATTTTACAAACATTTTAGAGAAATGAAAAAATATTTTTTTAAAGCTGTAGCTCACTTGGTAATCGATTTCGAAAAATATGTTTTATACAAAAGTTGTAGGAAATTGTATTCTCTTTAAAATTAAATTAATCATTTTTCTAGACAACTTAAGGCTAAAGAGTTATAGAGAAAAATCCGAAAAAAAAGTTAGAAAAATATCGGTTTTTCGATCCTTCCGGAGTTAGCACAGGATCTGAGAGATCGAAAACATGGGGTTTCAACTAGTGCCTGGGCACGCACAGCATACGCAAATAAAAAGTTTTTATGACTCTTTTTCAGGTGAAATGTACCTACCGAACAGACTATTAGGAATTTGATAATTGTCGTGGCGACTCGTCTATCCATAATGACAGTGGTCGAGTGCGAGGGCACGACGACGGTCGATGTTATGGTGACGTGTTGTTGGAGAACAAAAGTTAATATAAAAAGCAAAATAGCTACAGAGAAGTGAAACGGCTCTCAGCCAATATTTTTGATTGATTTTATATACGGCTTGAATTCATTAATATAATGTATCAATTGATTATATCGCACTTTGGACCTTTATTTCTTCTTTCCACAAGAGAGAAGAGTTCTTACAAAGTAGCAGAACGACAAAATAGGTAACCCTCGCTTCAACTATGTTCAAACTTGGCCCTTGTGAAGCGCCATGATCTCATCCCAAATTGCACGAATTTTTTAATCACATTCAGTCGCACTATGGCCCTTAAAGTTTTGTCTTGGCGCCTCGAACGATCAGTACCCATTCATTTCTCTCTTTTCCCTTTCTTCTTCTTCACCCCCTCACTCAAAGTCTTAAATTCATATCATCATCTAACCACCTTAAAAGGTGATCTTCCTTTCTTTCTTCTTCCTTTGGGGTTCTTTGCAGACCATAAGTTTTGGAATTTTTTCTTCTTCCATTCATAATATATGTCCGATCATTTGTAATTTTCTGACCTCCATTTCTGCAACAATGTCAGTTGTTTTATACATATTGGCCAGTTCTAAATTACTCTTTATCCTGCAATGTACATTTTCATATGCGGAGGCGAAAATACATCTTAAGATTTTCCTTTTTCAGAACATCAACGTACATTCAAGTCATTTGTCTGTTAATGTCTAACTCTCAGCATATATTTGAATGCCCATAAGAAATGCATAATTTATGGTACTCAAACCTGACCCTTGTGAAGCCTCCTAATCCCATTGCGGGAGCTTCACCGCTTCTGACGTCATGGACGGATCCAGCCGTTCATTTAGGCGGGGAGGGGGGCATCGTACATTTTTGTTACATAATAAACATATTTTTATTATATTATATATTAGGTATGTCCTGTAGATATACAGGACATATTATGTATGTCCTGTAGCATATTTTTGAATGCCCTTAAGAAACGCGTAATTTATTGTACCCAAACCTGACCCCTGTGGAGCCCCCCCGATCCCATCGCGTCGTGTGCGGCAGCGCTCTCCGGACGCGACGGCGCACGCGGTGTTCGAGCGGCTGGTGGCGCCGGCGCTGGCGGCGGGGCAGCTGCCGCGCTCCGAGTGGGCGGCGCTGCAGGCGGCGTGCGCGCGCCCGCGCTACGCGGCGCTGGCGTCGCTGCACGTGGGGCTGCTGTTCGCGCGGCGGCACGCCAACGCGTGCTCGCTGGCGGCCGTGCCGGGCGCCGCGCTGCCGCAGGCCGTCGGCCTCGCGCTGCCCCCGCGCAGCCCGCTGCGCGCGCTCTTCGACTACAAGTACGCAGCGCCGCCGCAATGACACTGTGGTCACGGAAGAAAAGTTCTTTAGTCAATTTTTGGCAAAATTGTGTTAAGTACTGAAACTACAAGTTAAGTATTTTATTTTAGTAAAACGACCAAATTCAAATGTCACCTCCTTTCCGACAAAAAAGCGTTGTGAAATAGCGTTGAGCGAAGGAAAATGCGTTGGCACAATAATCTAACCCCTGTTTTCTCCAAAAATAAGATTTTTGATTTACGAACTTTTGCCCCGTTACCACAGAATAGTAGGGGAAGCGGGGGGTAATGGTAGTCAGCGGTAAATTATTAATAACCATTGTAATCAAGCCATATTGAAAGGCAGAAACAGATGCTTCTACCTACCATTAATCATGATAACTATAGCCAGTTGATCGCTGCAGCCAAAGAATGCTTAAATCGACGATTATCACATTCGTACCAGAGCAAAGTGGTTATGTTAGAAATATGTCAAAAAATAAGGTCTTAAGTGAACTGGGAGATTTCTGGAAGAATTAAAACTTGTTCGAAGGGAAGTACTTCAGCAAATCATTTGATACCAATTGCGGGTATTTTTTCAACATTGTATAAAAGTTTATGGGCAGTTATGATAAAAATGTGCTTGTGGGATAATGGCGGTCAGTGATTCTCATTATTGCAGCGTGACTGCCATTGCCTCAGACAAAATAATTTATTGATCTGAATGACTTTAAATGCGCCCTGGTGTTATTTACACATGTAGCAAGAGTGGTTGGACGAATGAAGAATTCATCGAATGGCTCAAGCACTTTAAAACCTTACTTGACCAACTACCCTTGAAACAGTGCTACTGATCTTGGACAACCTTGGGAATCACATCACTTTAGACCCCTGCAATTATTGTAAACAAAATAATTACTCTTTGAAGTACTAATGTGTTCATTTTGCTTCATATTTCTTTAGTGACTCCCATTATCCGCATGTGTGGGTAATGGGGGTCAACTGTAAATTTATGGAAATTCGATATATGAGAGGTTTCTAGTGAATTTTTGCTAATGTTTTGTAATGAAAACAGAAGCTTTATAACTAATATGTGTCATAAAAGCACGTACTTGTTCATAGGAACAATTCGTACTGATTTATGTTGAAAAAATGAAAAGTGACCCTCATTACCCCGCTTCCCCTACTCGTACATTGTAGAACTAGTTAATAATGTTAAGCTTTATTACTTGTTTGGGGCTGCCCATAAATGACGTAACACAAAGAGGTATTTAGAATTCCCCCTCCCCCCTTGTAACACTTGAACCATCCTTTAATAATTACGTAACGCTTGCGAAAATACCCCCTCCCAATTACAATAAAGTTATAAAGCTAAAACAAGTTGTATTAATTGTATTTGTGTTACACGAGGGTCATTTCAGAAGTCATGGATACTATTTTTTATTAGGCAATAAAGCTACAGGAAACAAAAATTAGGATATACGATTGAAAGTCGCTCAAAAGTGCTTCACAAAGCTCTTATTAAATTGTGATCCGGGTACAAGCCGCTATGGGTAAGGGACATTGAAAGATGCGTAAAAAGAGACCAGCACAAAACAAAACAATACGCGTAATACTCGTACTCTTACGAGCTAACAACCATCAAAATAATCCCCCAAGGCTTCCGCACATCTTTGCCAACGATGAGGAAGGCATTGCCTGCTCAGCTGTATGTGATACGTGTATGCGCGCCACCTCTCGTCGACGCGCTGTTAGGATGTCTTCCCTGTTTGTAAATCGCTACCCACGCAGCGTCCTCATTTTTGGAATATCAGATCAGGAGAGTACGGAGGGTGTTTCAATATCTCTCACGCCCCATCACCGCACAAAGTTTTGGACACACGCTGCAATATGACTTGATGCGTTATCACGAAGTTCTGCATTGTTGAGAGGCTCTGGACCTTTCCTCCGCAGTGTACGACGAAGAGTGTGCAGCAGGAATGATCCGTAGAACGTGGCTGTGACAGTTTGGCCATCACGATCACGATGACACATGAGAATACTGGTACCTTGGCTGTCATAAGGCAAAACAAGTATGCCCTTCGTGGGGGGTTGGATTCTGTCGAAACTTGTGTTTTCGTGGGGAACCACGACAACAACATTCATTTGATTGCCTCTTTAGTTCTGGTTCACACGCTGGTGCCCACGTTTCATCAATTGCAATGAAGCGATTCAACATAGCATTTCCTTCATGTTGGAATCGCTCCAGAATGATTCGGCATGTCTCATATCGAGTCCACTTTTGTACCTCAGGTAACGCACGGCACCCAACTTGCATAAACATTACGCATCTTCAAGTCATTCCGTTAAATGCGGAACACTGTCGATGCACACATACCAGTAACGGATTAATTCCCCCACAGTCCAACGCCTTTCATCTGCTAAACAGAGTTCGATAATAGCCACTGACACCTCTGTGGGAGCAGGCGCTAGACGTCCATTGCGAGACAGCTCCCGTTGCTATGCGTCCATGATTGAAGGCCTTCACCCAACGTGCAACAGTTCGATAGGGCAACGCCATATTATACAATGATTCTCATAGCTCGGCATAACAACCACAAGCAATTCTGTCTCGCAGAAATGCAATTTTTATATATTCTCGTAGATCAACTTTAGTGACATCCATCTTGGAACTCATTCTCTAGGATATTAATGTTTGCATGTGTTCTCTACTAGACACCAATGCACTCAGACGTCATCTGGTGGTCGCATCCCGTACTGTGTACACCATGTTTTCAAAAGTATATACTGCAATAACAGCATATGGTTTTTCAGAACATATAAAACACGTACCAAGACTTCTGAAATGACACTCGTAGTATATTAAAATGTATGATAATTAAAGTTAGAAATAGTTGGCGTATCTATGGTATAGCAGACATGGCACGTCCCATGGGCGCCACTCACAAGGGGCTCTATTTACAGTATACTCATTAAAACAAATAACAAAAACCTTAATTTCAAGCATCCCCACAGGGGCGCAAATTCTATGCTTGCCAAGGGCGCCTGAATACCTAAATACACCTCTGGCGATGTGGACTGCTCATAGCAATCAGATTAGAGTCAATTTTTGAATGCAGGACGCGTAAGTGAGAAGGTTTTTGACAAGACGTGTACATGCCGTCGTGGATGACGCATGGGCCGTGTGTCAACTACGCTAATTTAATTGGATTCTAGAAAATACTGTAGATCAGTTTTGAATATTTCCTCGTAATCCAACAGATTCAATAAATACATCATCGACGAAAAAATATTAACATTAATTTTAACAATTTGTACATCATAACGTTTGAAATTTATTGTATTCTTAATTTAATTTGTTAATGTGTCAATGTTTTCATATGGGATAAACTAAACGGTTTTTCTTCTGCAAATTTAGAAATTAAAAAAAAATCAGCATTAAGTAACACACAGCATACAGCTATGACCCCCTGTCGCTTTGTAACGCTGCGAAACGCTGCTTCAACCCCCCCTTTAGCGTTACGTAATTTAGGGATGACACATTTTGTAAAAAATTTAATGAAAGGATATAAAGATGAGTTCCTCGAAAGAAAAAAATCAATGTGACACCACTCACGGCAACACAAAACGGGACAATCGCCGAATATTAAAGAGCACGCGATATTTTCTTTCAACACGCTTTCCCATAAATTCAAAATAAAATTATTCTTAAGAAATTATCCGTGTAAATATTTCTTTAAATAGGTTTGTATTTTACATGTCTAGTTACGTAGAAACTTTGTTTTCATGCGAACATTCTCCAATTCGCCGATTGTCAAAGATTGTCGAGAGTACCATAGCCCCAGCTCAATTTAGCCAATGTTTGGGAAATGCATGTGAATCATTTCTACATGATACCCAACCACCATGCCTCTGTATGATTTGACGGTTATGAGAAGAGACCGGAAAAATATGTAGTACGTCAACATATGAACAAAAATATATACCGAAAACCGTCAGAATATCTAATAAATAGGTAAAAAAATATTTTTTTTTTTATTCAGACTTTTTCAAATACAATTTCTAATACAACAGTTAAGAATTAAAGTGAAATATTAAAAAAAAATTAAATTAAATTAAATTAAATTACAAAAAGTTAAAGGTTCAAGAAGAGAGAGAGAGAGAGAGAGAGAGAGAGAGAGAAAAGAGTTACTAGCTAAAGAAAAAGTTTAAATATTGAGGAAAAAAGTTCTAGTCCGTGAGGGACGAGTGTGGCGCCTGTGACGCGAGTGCATCGCCGGTACTGCTGCTGCTGCTGCTGCCGTTGGTGCGGTGAGGGCGGGGGGCACAGATCTTGTCAACAGTCTCTCTGTACTCGCGCGGGGCGAGGTAGGGCCTGGTTGTGTGGGCGAAGTAGCACGCCGCGCTCCCGGTGATGGCTTCAGCTATGATACGCTGTCTTAGTTTTTTCAGCTGATAGCCATTCGAGACCTTTAGGAGCGCAGCGTCGCTTCCGGGGTACCATTCGCCCAGGGCACCCACCACCAGCGGTATCATTTCGGCGGAGGCGTAGCCGGCGCTGAGGAGAGCTGCGCGGGAGGCACTGTACTTACTCTTCTTTTCCTCGTATCTCTCCTGCAGCTTACCGGCGCGCGCCGCCACTACCGTTGCATCTACGATGATGGAGTGTAGCCCCCGCGCGAGAACGAGATCCGGGCGCTCACTATCCACCACTACCTGGTTTTCCTTAAGGACCTTCCATCCGCTCGCCACTGCGGCCTCTTTGTAATGGTCGCAGATGTTGTTGTGGCGAGCGTGCCACAGTGCCGAATTGAATCGGCACTCGTTGGTCACATGTCCTATGGTTTCGAACGCGGCTGTGCCGTCTGGGCGGGTGCAGCCCTTCCGGCAAGCCTTGTTCTTATTACCAGGGCAGTGGTTTAAGGCGGGAGCGGAGTTGAGGCGGGCCGGGAAGAGAAACTTGTACACAGGTATTCTCATGTGCTCCCCGGTCCGCGTGAAGAAGCCTGACTCCTTGCCCACCTCCGCCAGAGCGCCCGCGTAGATCCCTTGGGCCTTTTGGGACTGCCATCACCGCGAGTGCGCCTTCTGAAATAAATCTCGTAGACGCCTCACCAATGACGACCTCCCCGAGGGCCCGATGGTGACCACCTCCGCACTGTTGTCCTCCATGCGTGCCTGGTAGTTGTCAGGGTCCCGGGTGTCCGGCGGCTGCTCCTGCTGGGCGCCCGTGTCCGGTCGTGGAGGGCCCGATCTCTGCTCCGGGGTGCCCCTTCTAGCCGCTGGCACAACTGAGGGTGGAGGCGCCAGGGCGACGCCGGGGCCACGTGGCTCGTCGCTACGCACGGAAGCTGGCTGCGCAGACGAAGCTCTCAGGCCGTTGGTTCGGTTAATTGTGGCCAGTACTGGGATGCCGTCGGCGTCGACTCGCTGAGTGGCGGCCAGCTCTACCCTGTGTAAGTCCTGGCTACCACTCTCGGCGTCGGCGTTTGGAGCGGCGTCCTGTGGCTACATCTGGGCGGCGGTCCAATCGGCCCGCGCGCCGTCCTGCACGGCCGGTGTTGGTGGCGCGGCGGCGCCTACTCCTCCGCTCTGCCCGTTCGACGTCAGCTCCGGGGCGTTACCCCCGGCGGCTACTGGGGTGTCATCCTCGGTGGCAGTGGGGTCGCGGCCTTCGCCGCCCATGGCCTCTGCATCGGCGGGCGCTGGCTCCAGCCGGGTGACAGGATAGTCCCGTGGGAGGCAGTAAGAGGAGGGGAGGGTGAGGGAGGGGACGAGGGTGCCGTTGTTCTCTCCTATCTCCCAGTGTACTCCCACTCTGCCCGTGGCGTTACGCGCGCGCGACCAAAAAGTCTCTAGACCGTATCTGCGGGGGAAGGGGCGGTTGTTGAGGTAATCCGCACTCACGTTGGGAGCAGGTTGTGATCTGGCACAGTGACTTGCTTCCGCGGCGAGGTCTTCCATGGCGGCATTTCTGAGGCTAATGTCTGGGCTCGTTAAAATTTTGAAGGCAGAATCTATCGCCCAAAAATCGGCCTCCTCTCTCACCTTCGTGAGGCCGATCGCCCCGTCCTCGCGGTGTCCGTAGAGAAAGGAGGAGGAAGCGCGCTCTGGGAGGGAGAGGATGTCTTTCACATGCGCTCGCAGGGCGCTGTCCATTGTGAGCAGCTGCTTCCTCGTGTATCTTCCCATTCGGAGGGGGAAGGTGAGCGCTGGCAAGACGAACTGAGTCAGGGCGTCGATCTTTTGCCAGTCATAGAGCCCCGACTCAGCTATCTTACCAGCAATGCTTTCTTGTTCAAAAAGCCTCTTCCAGTCCTTCACCAGGGAGAAGCCTACTGGCCGTCCCAGATAGTCTGTGCGATCATTCGCGCCAAGAGCTCGTAATAAATGCCCATCTATCTTAATGCCTACAACCGCATGTCTTCTTCGGTGAACGGCGAGGGTGACACATTTGTGGGGGTTAACTTTCACGTCTGTCATACTTAGGGCCCGTTGCGTCGCGTCCGCCATTGCCTGTAGCTCCTGTTCTCCGCTCGCGATTACGGCGACGTCATCCGCATAGGCTAAGACTTTCGCGTGCCCGGTCGCGGCCTGCTCCGCGGCTCGCACGGTCGCATCGATGACGATGTTGAAGAGGGTCCCGCTAAGTGGGCACCCCTGCCGGATCCCGCGCGTGATGGGGATTTCACCAGTCGGGCCGCGGGATGTGAGCACCCTTGTCGTGTTGTTGTTATATACGTCGGTCACAATATTGGTGAATGCTTCCCCAGCCCCGATCGCAAGAAGGGCATCCTGCAGCGCTCTATGAGGCATAGACCCAAACGCGTTTTGTAGGTCGAGAAGTGCTAGAGCCATGTCCTCTTTGCCGGCTCTGGCCCGCTCGATATGGCGTAGGAGCGTGTAGTTGTGCTCCAGCACGCCGTCGAAGGGGCGGAAACCTTTTTGGGCCTTTGACAGGGCTCCGTTCTCTTCGACCCACTTGTTTAAGCGTGTTGCCCACAGCCCTGTATATAATTTACAAAGTGTGGGTCCGAGGGCAATCGGGCGCCAGTTCTTAATGTTGTCTAGCTCGCCTTTCTTATATATCAGGACGGTCTGCGACCGCCGCCAGGCCTGCGGGATTCGTCCTGCCTTCCGTATTAAGTTCATTAGAGCTGTGGTTAACTTCTCCTCTGGGTCCGTTGCCCTAATATGTTTGTAGGTTAAGCGGTCTTCCCCCGGGGCGGTATTCTCGGTGTTCATGAGTCGCCGCTGTACTTCACGGGCCGAGAATTCGCCGCAGTCGAGAGGCTCCCGGTCCATGATGTGGGGAAAGACGGACCCGTCGTAGGCTGAGGGGTTTCGATTCGCATCTGTCTCGCACCGGAAGTACTCTTCAATTTCTTCTAGCTGGATCTGGCACCTCTCCCCTTCCTTTCCTGTGATCCAGCGCATTGCCCGGCGTCGATGATTCATGTACGTAGTACGTATTCGTTGCTTGTCGGCAGCTGGAGGCGGCCTCGCGGCGAGCTTTCGCGGCCGCGCCTCATCTGGCGCCACTGTCACTGGTCGCGTCTTTATATTTACTGCCTCCTGAAGGCCCGTCACGCATCTCTCGTATATATCTTCTAAAGCAGCGGGCTCGGTGCTTTCGCCACTCCTCAGGGCAAGGCAGATTTCATTGAATGCAGAGGTGAGGGTTTCCGGCCACTCATTCGTGCGGCGCGCTCGGGGGCCTGTGGGCCGCCGCAGTGGACCGTGCTCGGGGTCTGGTCTAGTAGAGCCTCCCTCAATGTGCTAGCGGGTCACTTCCTGGGGGGGCGCAGGCGACGCACTCCGCGCGTGTGATTGGCCAGATGCAGGGGCAGACCCAGCTGGGAGGTGTGCCCTGACGTCTTCCCGCGCGCCTCCCGCTCGCGCCGCAGTGGTGTGGCGTTGGGTGGTCGTCAGGTCGCCCTCTGTCTCTCTTCCTTCTTCATGTGGACTCTCAGCATTCTCTGTCGTGGGGGGCAGGTTCCTCGTCACGCGTGCATTTCCCCTTATTCTCTCGCGTCGGCCACGAGGCCTCCCCCGTTTCTTCCTCTCCGACACGCAATCCCGCCTTCCAACGGTCAGGTCAGCTGGCCGTTCAGTTTCCTCGGCCGCGGCTCCGTCACCTTCGCCTTTTCCGTTGTGTGGTAGCTCTGCCCGTGGGAATCGCTGGATTGCATTGCCGGGGGGTCTGTCATACTCTTCGCGCTCGGGTGTGGAGCTTTGCGGGGGCGCGCTACGCGACCTCCTTGCTCTAGTGTCAGAACTCTGGCTCTCGCGTTGAGAGGTGGTAGCACTGGGCGTTTCCTGATTGTTAGGCGCATCGGTAGGGTGGGTCTTGTTGCTCTCGTGGTTCTTGCGTTGTATTCCTGGGTTAATTATTCTTCGGATCCGCTCCCTTTCTGCGTATTTCGTGTTCGGTAGGATTCTTTTCGAGTCCAAACTTTCTTTTCGGGCCCTCTGTGCATGCACCCTGTAGTGGGTGCCAGCCTGCTTGGCAGTCGGGAATCGGCAGTGGCACCCTGGATAGGCACAGGCGGCGGCAAGGAGCTCGCGGGGTGTGGGCGGGGGTTGAGCTTCCGCGGCCTGTGGGCACGCCCTCCGATGCGCGGCCCACTTTCCGCAGCTGCGGTTACATCCGCCGCATATGAGAAGCGAATTAAGTCCGTGGACACGCTTCACGTGGGCTTTGAATGAGGCGCGCCGAACTGACTCATCCTGAGCACTCGTGACGGTTATGTCGCATACCGGACAGACCGCTACTTCGTTGATTGGGACCGGGACGAGGATATTGTTTTGTCCGTCTAAGGCTGGTCGCATTAGTCGCCCGGAGGGATCGTGGGCGGGGCCCTGGGCCGTCGCCCACCGGGCAGGCCTGTGTGTGTACGCGGTCGCCCTGTCCCGCAGGTAACTGCACTGATTAATGTGCTTGCGGCTTCCGATGTCGCTTCCACCACACCCTAGGCAGCGAAGTGTGCATTGTTTCCGGTGCCGGTCCTTAACATGCTCCTGCATTGCCCTCACTCGCTCGCCAAGGCTGCGTCTGGTGGAGATGGGCGGGGTTTCGTGTGGGCAGCACGGGCAGCGGATTTCGGGCGGGGCCGGAAGGTAAACTATTACTTTCTGTCCTTCTCGTCGGGGAGCGATGTATCCCAGCAGGGCCGGGCCCTGTGGGAGGACATGTGGTAGCTCCCCCCCCTTTTGTTGCTTCGCATGAGGGAGATTGCCCGGTGACGGCGTCGCGTTCTCCCGGCTCGTGCTCGGTCTCTGCTCACTATCACTCGCGGGGTTATTCCGCTCGTCTGCTGTGGGCGGGGAAGTTGCATGGGTGGATCGCAGCTCTAAGCTCTCAAGGTCAATTATGGGGTCCAGGTTACCAGCTTGCGGAGGGCCTGGCTCGGGGCTAGCTAGGTTAATAACTGGTGGCTGGCTCCTGCTTGTCTCGTCTCGTGCTTGGACGCGGTTGTGCCCAGATCGACTCGCATTCGTCTCCCGGCTCGTGCTATGTCCCTGCTCACTCGCATTCGCGGAGTTGTTCCACGCGTCTGCTGTGGCTGGGGCAGTTGCGTGGTTGGGGCGCTGCTCCGGGCTCTCAAGGTTAATTACGTGGGCACGGATATCAGCGTGCGTGGCGCTTGGCTCGGGGCTAGCTAGGTTTACAATTGGCGGCTGCGTCGGCTTCATCGGTGGAGGGGGGCGTGTCGGTCGTGGGTTCCAGCGGGTAGAAGTCGGAGTGGGGATAAACTCCACGTCATCTTGTTCTTTCGTGAATCGCTGCCCTACCAAGTCTTCCAGGGAAGTAGGGTCCTTTGGTGGCGGGTCAGGCGGCGTCGTGTATGGATCACAGTGGAGGGGCACTAAGTCATGACTCACACCAGTTAACACATACCCGGGGGCGTTCTTGCGACTGATCGTATGCCGGAATCTTCTTACTACTTTATACATCGCCCCCTTCTTTGTCATTATTGGAGTGATACTGATTATCTCTCTTTCCGTGCTGACCGTGTGGTCCTCATGGAGGGGGGCGGCAATTACTATTTCAACTGGACTGGTGCAAGTATTGAGGGGTGGTGTAGATGGGGACGCGGTAGGGGACGAACTGAGCGTGTTTGGGCGTACCTTATCCGCTCGGCCGGGCGTGGCGTCCTGACCTCTGCAAGGCGTTCCGGGCTGCTCCGCTGTCATAGGCGCCTCAGGCCTCACGGGGGCCGCCGTAGGTGGGTGGGAGGCTTCGCCCTCCTCGTGCGACCCGTCAGTAGGCTCCTCCGGTAGGCCATCTCTTGCGGCAGTTTCGGGCGGCTCCACCTGTGCAGCTGCAGGTTGGCCATCTGGCCGATCAGCAGGCGGGCTTGGGCCCGCCTCCGAGCAGATTGGCGTGGGCGGTAGTAGGCACGCCTCCGCGATCCGGTACGGCTCCAGCGTTGTCGAGAGCGTCGGCGCTCGTGTAGGTGCGGCGCTCTGCGCTTCGCCTACCTCCTCACTTGATGAGGGGGCGGGTCGCGCGTCCGGTGACTTGCTGGCGCATTGCTCTGGTTCTACTTGACAACGTGTAACGTGGTCTTCCTCCTCCTCCTCCAGGTTTTCCATTGGGGTGGTGGTTGTCCCTCCCGTCCACGTTTTCACGAGCTCATCATCTTCTTGCCTGTTTTCCACGATGGCGTCCTGGTGGGCGTTCTCACTCGATTGCGGGGGCGGGGCGCTGGCTGATGCTGGGGTTGTCACATCGTTGACTTTGGCGGTGTCATCGCACCTGCCGCGCTCTCGCGTCCTGTCGGCCTTAGGCTGCGTCCTCCTCTTCCGGGCTAGTCCCATGGGTTTGGTGGCGGTCTTCACCGCTTTTCGTGGCTGTTTAAGTGGGTATTCTGGAGGGGCGGAGCGCGAGCGTGTGGTCGGGGCTCGGGTGCTTGGAGTGGGACGCGCAGTTCCTGCTACTTTCTTCACCGGTTGTCTTCGGACCTTACGAGTGATGTTGCCCTTCCCAGTGCGGATGTCTCCTGCTGTGGCTTTGGGGGACATCGTGCGGGGGCATGGTGGACATTCACATATTTCGGGGGCGGTAGGATTTCATCCTCTTGCGGAGCCTCTTGTGGTTCCGAAGTAGTGTTTAGAAGGGGTGATTTCTTTTTTGACTTCCGTTGTGCCGGCAGAAGGCGGCGTAGTTCAAGTGGAAGTTGAGTACGGGCCCGTGTTTCGTCAGGAAGCGGGGACATGTTTATTACTTCGTTATGGGCCCTCTCCATCGAATTTAGCGGAGGTGAATGTCGTGTGCTATTGGGGCTGGTCGGAAACGCATCTTCATCGTCAGAGCCGCTACATGTCAAGCGGGGTCGCTTTCGCAGAAGCCTAGCCATTTTCAAGGTAGGGAGAACACAATGCACAAAAAGACAGTGGCACACAATATCGGGTCACAACAGAGGAAATAGTTATTTATCGGCAGACCTATCTGCCAGAAACACTTACTTAAATCTAACACACTAATGATTTTAGCTGCAGCTACCTGTTCAATCCGTTCTTCGAGATTGGGTAACGGAAAGTAATCAGTTTTAATAATCTCGTTGAGGCGCCTAAAATCTATGCAGGGGCGTGGAGACTTGCCTGGGGCCTCGATCAGGATCATAGGAGACGTATAATCACTCTCCGCCTCCACAGTGATGTTGTCGCGAAGCATTTTGTCCACCTCTTCCCGCAATATCTTAGTTTGTCTCGGCGACATGCGGTAGGGTACACTTCGGACTACTTTATCAGTGTCAGTTAATTCAATGTCCATGGTCGTTACATCTGTAAGACCAGGTTTCTCACTAAAAATACACCTGTATTTACAAATGACATTTTTAAGTGCTTCGCGGAACTCGGGTTCAACCTTAGTATCGTTTAGCATTTCTTCCGCGTCAAAGTCGTCGGAATCTAATCTTAACGCGTAGCGGTCTAACGCGTCTTCCTCGCCTGCGGCAGTGACCGTCGCCGAACCGAGAAAGTTCACGTATTCAGTACGTTGGTGATACTTTTTCATCATGTTGATGTGATACACGCGTGGTTCTTTCCGCCCCGGCATCTGAACTACGTAATTGTGTTCGGACATTTTCTCCCGAACTTCGCCTGGCCCGACCCACTGCACCGCGAGTTTCCGCGTTCTGTTAGGCGCCAAAACCAGCACCTTCGCGCCTATTTCAAAACTGCGCGAGATCGCCTTGCGGTCG
Source organism: Acheta domesticus (assembly GCA_031308135.1). NCBI lineage: Eukaryota > Metazoa > Arthropoda > Insecta > Orthoptera > Gryllidae > Acheta > Acheta domesticus. The sequence continues at coordinate 6,426,968 of JAHLJT010000631.1, forward strand.
TACCACACCTTACGCTTGCGTTGTTCTTCCGCCATTTTGGTATGGGCAAGTTCACGCGAACGCTTCAATCTATTAATCAACTTGAACACGTGCTCAACCACCGTGCTCCCTTCGCTTTCTGCTGCACCCGCAAGCTTTTCGTAAAGCAGCGTCATGGGTGTGCGGAGATTTTTCCCATAGACTAACTCGGCTGGAGAAAAACCTATCGATTCGTGCACACTCGTGCGTAACGCGAACATAATTGCAGGAAGCTGGCACTCCCAATCTGTCCCTGCCTCTAAACAAAGAACCTTCATCAACCGGTTCATGGTTCTGTGCATCCGTTCTACGGCATTAGATTGCGGATGATAAGGCGAACTTCTAATTAATCTAATGCAAAATCTCTCGGCGAATTCCGCCATCAGAGCGCTAGTAAAACAAGTTCCCTGATCTGTTTGAAGCTCTCGCGGAAATCCAATCCGACTGAACAGATCTAATAAAGCTTCAATGACCGTGACCGTCGTCAGATCACGTATGGGAATAGCCTCGGGATATTTTGTTGCTAAACACATTGCAGTTAGTATGAACTTGTTTCCTGACTCAGACTCGGGAAAAGGGCCACAAGCATCTACATTTACTTTCTCAAACGCCTCACCCGTTATAGGTACAATTTTTAATGGCGCGCGAAGCTTCTCGCCGCCGTTACCTACGCGCTGGCAACTATCGCAGCTACGTACGTAATTTTCCATATCTTTGTAACAGTTCGGCCAGAAGAAATACTTGGCCATCGCGTCCTTGCTTTTCGTGACACCTAAATGACCGTGGGCGACCTCATGGCAAAGCTTCAATATAGTGCCACGATACACCCGCGGAGTCACAAGCATGGAGAATTGCTCACCGCGCTTGCTCTGCCGTTTCCGGAACAAAAGGCCGCGTTCTATAAAATAATCGCGCCGTTCCGTTTCTAGGCCTTCGGCTAGCTCGAATAGCGGTAAGAGCTCTTCATCCTGCCTCTGAGCTTTTTCAAATTCGGACGGGTCTAAACGGGCCAATGCAACGCTCCCGGAATCTACTTCAAATTCCGCGTTGTTTTCAACAACATTGCCCGGGTCATTTACCTCGCCTAACAAGACACAAGTTTCCTCGTCGGGAGCTTTCGCGTCCGACGCAGGTGTTTGGGGTGCGTCGTGCGCCCGACTTGTTCCTACAACCTCGCCTAGTTCGACCGCCCCTTCCCCCAAAGCCTCGTTCATGACCGCAACCGGTGCGTCACCAGGGCGCTGCCTGGCGCCGCCGCCATCGCCTCCGGCCCCACCCCGTTGCCCTGCCCGGCCGCCGTCTGGGCACGGGTTCGCACCGCACAAAGAAACTGCGGTTCTAAAAACCCTTGCCTGATTTCCGAGAGAAGCGTGGCAGATCGATTACTCAAAATGTAATATTCTAAATCGCAATTTTTCGCGACTGCGGCCTCGGTAACAAGCTTACCGAACGGGCCTACAATTTCTACCTTAGCTACCGGTAGATTTTTCGGCGCCTCGTCCAAGGGCTGTTTAACCCATACGGATTCGCCGGTATATTGATTCGGCCTGACGTATTTGCTGTTGATCAGATCAACCGTCGCCCCAGAATCTCGTAAGAAGCTAATAGGATTTCCGCAAACCGTGCCAAAAAATGTGTGAGGAAGCAACAATTCCTGCGCACTGGTGTCGACAGCGTGACACATTTTCTCGCTTGATTTAAGCTGAGGGCAGTATTTCTTAACCCGGTTTTTTACATAAATAGCACGTGCGTTCCTGGGGCTTGTCGAATTCCGCGTTTCTATCTGCCTTGGGCGCTGCGGGCTTAGAAGTGGAGGGCACGCTCTCCGTCACCTTTTTCCACTTTTGTTCCCCCACAGGCTCCTTGTGATTAACCTTAGAAAAATCTTTCCTATACGCACTAGACCTATTGTTTTCGTAGGTGTCCAGCCTACGCGCCAGATCTTGGGACTGCGAAACCTCGCCCCAAACATCTACGAAATGGGCACGTATGTCCGCCGGCACCTTCCGTTTCATCTGATCGGTGACAATCAAATCTAATAATTGATCATAAGTTTCAACTTTCAACCCTGAAATCCATTTCTGGCAATAGTTTGTCAGTTCGCGAGCATAAACATTCCATGTAGTTTTCGCACCCTTTGCATGACTGCAAAACATCTGACGACATTTTTCAGGCGTGAATTTGTACATATCCAAAAGCTGCGTTTTGATTCGATTATAATCCTGCTCTGAAGAATCTGATCCTACAACTAACCATGTATTTATTTCATTGGGAAGCAATCCCATTAATTGACTGACCCATTCTACCGGCGCAATGTCGAGCTGACGAGCATGCGCCTCAAATACACTTAAAAACAAGGTAATATCCTCACCTTCGCCTTTGAATTTATCCATTACATGGCTGATACGGATACTACTTCTGTTTCCCGAATCTCTACTACCTAAAGATTCGCGCGAGGTAGCCTGATTAGCTAATTTCAGCCGTTCGAGTTCGTACTGCCGTTCTTGCTCTTTTTCCTGCTTTTCTTCTACGATCCGCTCTCTCTCCTGATTGGCGAGTTCTCTAACAAACTCTTCCTCATATTGTTCGCTCCCCGCGATCATTGTTTTTAGCCTTACAACCGTTTCATTCCCTTCCAACGTTTCTCCCATCTCCGTCGCGACCCTAACAAGCACCTCTTTCCTATAACCCGCTAAGAAAGACATTTTGCCTGAATTGATCCCCGGCCAGTACAAAAAACAAACGTTCAGTTGACCTCGGTGTCGCGTGAGCGCCAGCGCCTTCTGGATCCGGTGTTCTGGCCTCCTTCCTTCCTCTCGTTCTGGTCCGTCCGGGATGTCTCCTTCCAGTGCCAGTACCAATACCAGCTCCAGTTTCAGTACCAGTTCCAGCTCCAGTTCCAGTACCAATACCAATTCCAGTTCCAGTTTTAGAAAAGAAAGGTTCCGAGTCGGATTGTACCGCCCCGAAACTACCGTACCGAATTACCGCACTTTCGGTTTCTCGTGGCGTGCACGACTCTGCCGGCGCCACGTAATTACGACGCGTGTGCACCTTTAACTGCGGTACACTGTCTTTACGCGTACTGTTCTAATTGATCAGCGTGCACCGATGGCTCTGATGCCCCGCTAATGTCCCCGCGGATGCTGTTGCAGGCTTCCGCGTTCCCCGTTCGTTACGAACGTAGTAATTGCTTCCACAAAGCTGACTGCTACTAACGAGCCCAGACGTGAGTCTTTAATCTGCTGTAACTCCAGCGTGCATGTACTATAACCGCTGCTACCAGTTTTAGACAAAAACTGCGGCACTCCGGCGTGAGTTTACAATAACCGCTGCTACCAGTTTTACACAAAAACTGCGGCACAATACAATACAATACAATATAGAGAGAAGATTTATCCGCTTTTTCGTTATCAGGACGCGTCAAAACAAGGTTTTCTGTCGTAAATTCCCTTTTTTCGTACCATTACAATACTTTCTCTATATTGCGTAAGTAATTGCGAGAAAGTGAAAAGAAAAAATACGTATCGTCTATTTTCAACTCTAGAGCGTATAAAAAAGTTTCAAGTCGCTAAAAAATAGTGGTGTTTTGAGAGTATGCGTGGAATGACATAGATGGGTCATTCCATATTAAATGAACACAATCTCAGATTCAGATGAAATTTGACACATAGGTAGTATGAATGAAGAATAAGAAAGTACAAATTTTGAGTAAAATATTTCCATCCGTTGGTGAGATACAGCCATGTAAAATTTTACAAAATTGGGTTCCCGAGAATTTTTATATTAATGTAGAACCTCCCCAAATTAAGATAGAGAGCTGGAATAGGTGTCATTTTGCAGCTCTCGTTATGGTCTTTTATATTGTATAGGACTTAATAGGGATTGGATTAAAACGTTTTTCAAATTTGAATTTAAAATTTTGATTTTAAGCTGTTTCAAAATGCTCACCTTCAAAAAATTTTAAAATAATCCGTATATGTTTCCAAACAGATAGTGCAAGTTTAAACATGGAGCTGCAGTGGGTTCATATGGTAATCTTTACTTAAAATGCACAATATTTACTTACTCTGGATTTTACTGATTTAAAATGCATTTTATTTCAAATTATAAGCCCTAATATATACATATTATTAATGTAGTGTTTTTTGCTGGCAAGTGTGTTGTATTTTAATATTATTATTATTATTATTATTATTATTATTATTATTATTATTATTATTATTATTAGACCGCGGAAATTCATGCAATTGCATAATTTTACTGATAGTGCATATCGAAAGGAAATGTAAATAACTTTACATAACATTCTATGTGTAAAATTTCATCTGAATCTAAAATGGTGGGGTAAAATTTTAATTAAAACTATGTTGATTTAATACGGAATGTCCCAGATGCTTTTAAAAAAGGAACGGACATCAGTTATAGACAAACAACGTTTTAGTCATCGCACCAGTCTCCTCTCAATCCCTCCTCCGTCGCCAGTAAGGTCGTTTTCATTCTGGTTTTGAAAATAAATGCGACGATTTTAGAGCACTGCCATGAAAGTTGCCAAATAATTAGTAGTGCCCGACACAGCGCAATGTTACTTACAGAAGCTTAAGCTAGTAATAAGTAGCCGTTGCAGAGGTATCACTATTATAAGCGTGTCATCAAAGAGTTGATATAAAAATGCATTACCAAAAATACATGTATACAATAGAAAATGTTTAGGATAAATATTTTGAAAACTCTGTAGTAAATTGAAACTACTAGGAACTCCGCAATATTTTTATCAAATGATTCAAAGTTTTCTTTAAAACAGAAACTTCTCCGTCAAAATTAATTCCATTCATTCTAGGGAATATCCCATCAAAGCTGGAGTCCCACAAGGTTCCTGTTTAATCGCCTCTACTATTTAATATATATTTATCCGATATTCCATCTCTAAATGATTTTGAAATTGCCTTATTTGCAGATGACACTGCTCTTTTCACAGCTCATTCAGAAATTCTATGCGCATACGACAATCTTCAAAATGATTTATTATAATTCACTCAATGGTCTGATAAATGGAGAATTAAAATAAACTTGAAAAAATCACAAGCAAAAATATTTACTCTACGAAAACCCACAATCCCACCTCCACTCAACATAAGAAATATTAATATTCCCTGGCTCTCAAAATCTAGTTCAGTTAAATATTACCTTCGATACAAAATTAAATTTGAAAAACCCTATCAAAAATACAATAGGTAAAACATAATAGAATGTACAAATTATATCCTATTAAAAATTCTAAATCCACTCTCAGTATTGAATGTGAATTACTAATATATTAATCTATTATAAAACCTACAATTTCATACGCTAGTCCAGTTTGGTGTAATGTAGCCTCCACGCATTTAACAAAATTACAAATAGTACAAAATAATTTTTTAAGAAAAAAAACAAAGCCCCGCGGTTTATTAGCAAGAGAATTCAAATTAGAACCAATTAGATAACATTTAGAAAAACAAAATTCAAATTTTTAAAAAATTCTTCCTGAAGCTCCTTGTTCTTCACTTTTTAATTTAGGCCAATCTTACAATGAACCAAATAGAATTAAATCTCGTTTCCCTAGAGACATATTTAAAAATCCGTAAATCAGAAAGATTTAGATTATTTTAAATAAAACTAATAAACTTCATAACTACATTTGCTATTTTCAAGATAACAAAGATTGCAAAATACATCAATATCGTTAGCCAAACAAGGCAGTTACGCTATGAGTGACGGACTCTTAAAAGTTCTTATCTATCCATTGTAATACACTTCCTTGGAAGGCAGTAATGCCGAACAAGCAGAATACTAAATTTAAAAAAAAACTAGTTCTGTTACATGGTGTTCATTCAAGTATCACAAGAAGTGGGAACGTTAAGCACCCACGGAACGTTGAGTTAAAAAAATAATCACTTAACAACTTGGCGCCTTATTTGACTAGCCCTCCAAGGGCCTACATTGGTCTTGATAATAGCAATCATTACAGGATATTTAAACAGGTGTTCTTAAAAAGGGAAATAAGTTCACTTTTTTTCGTAAGAAGAGTTGAGATATATTCATTTTCTTTATTATTTCACAAACTATAGATCACTGTAAAACAATCTTGTCCAGCTTTAAGTATGTATTCTATTGCCAAATAGAAATTCTACTGACTGGAAAAGAGAAAGAAATCCAGGTGTAGTTTCTTATTTCTTATTTCACACTGAATAAGTCGTATTATCAGCTAGGAAACCTCTAAATACTTTATGACAATAGTAATATACACTGAGGGACATCATTTTCTTCAAAACCTAGTGGTCGAACTTTTTTAAGAAGACAGCCAAGTCTCTTGCTCGTTCTGGCAGTCCTCATTGTGAGCCTAGTGTGACTCTTTCCAAGTAAAGCAGCTAACGTATCATAGAGAATATTTTGGTTACCTCGTGGGATATAGCGAGTGCATATTCATGTGCTTATCAAGTGTCCATTCATGTTGGCAAAAGGGAAAGCACGTCCAGATTTACCTTTCAAGAAAGGTTTGTCTCAGCTGTTCTTCCAATGAACGGAAGGAAAATAAACGATATTTAAAAAAAGTAAAATACCGGCCACAGAGTCATGTGGAAATCGATATTAAATAGATGCCGATACAGAGTATTTTTCGTATCAGAACAATATGTTAATTCACATCTTTATATATTAATTCTATGATTATATTGTTTCATATGTGCAAGAATAAAGAAACTTTAAAAAAGTTTTTTTTAAATATTTCATAATTATTTTAAAAAGGAAATAAATCCATGGTATAAAATTGGTTTTATACATCAGAAAAATGCAAATTTGAAGTTACAGAGTAGCCCAAGCAATCAATAACGACTTTGTACGAATTTTATGTAGATAATAAATGCTCCAGAAGTCAAATGTATGTTATTTTTTTCTCAGAATTATGGAATACGGATTTGTTTTCCTTTTCAAATCGCCGATTCATTTATTAGGACATCTTTCAAATGAATGAAGCCTGAATGCTCGCAGATCTTTATTGCCATACTACGGCGTTTACTACGACTTATTCAACTCTCCACCTGGCAGGTATCAGCTGTCGACGGTTTCATTCAATCGGGAGCTGGAACGTCACCATTGTGACGTCACGTATAAGCTCCCGATTGTATGACACCGTCAAATGCGGATACTTGCCAAGGGCAGAGTTGAATAAATGGCAGTATGATTGCGCGTGTTGCAGCCTGCGCGAGCTGCAGCGGTCGGGCGTGCTGGAGCGGCTGCGCCTGCAGGCCATGGAGACGGACCCGGATGCGGCCGCGGTGTTCTCGCGGGCGGGGGCGCCGGCGGCGGTGGGGCCGGGGGCGCGGGTGGAGAGCGTGTCGCTGGCGCACGTCGGGCCGCTGCTGGTGATGGTTGCCGCGGGGGCGGCGGTGGGCGGCGCGGTGCTGCTGGGCGAGTGGCTGCTGGCGCGCTCCCGCCCCCGGCCCCGGCCCCCGCCGCCCCCGACCCACCGCACCCGCTCCGCCGCCGTCGGAGGAGGAGGAGCCCTCTGGCTCAACTCCCTCGCGCCGCTCCACTCGCCCTGGCTCGGCGCTGACGGCGTTCGCGGCTCCGGTCTGCCAAGAGCATTGCCTAGGTGCACGAGCGCCCCGTTTGAGCCCCTTCTTGGGGCGCCGGGAAGCCCGCGCCCTGCGAGAACCAGGAAAGTTGGCAAAGTCCCCGTCGGTCGAGCTGTCCCTTCTCTTCACTGATCAGAATCCTCGGTAGAATGCTAAGTGCGAGCACGAATTTTTATTTACGAAGAGAAATGGAGCAACAACGTGTCTCGTATGTCAGAAAATGGTATCGGAGAAAAAGTAACAGCAAAAAGTAAAAGAAACATTTAGAAAAGTATGGTCAAGTATATTACAACCAGATATTTCTGAACTAAATTTATGAAGCGTATCTTATTATAACAATGAGAAATGGTTAAATTTTCTGTTCTTGTAATTTATACTAAAATATTTTCAAAATCAGTTGCAACAGAAAAGATTGGCCGTGAAATGTGTGGAAGTCGTCGAGCAATTTATTCTGAAATATGAGTATACAAAACCTCCTCTCTCCAGAAATTACTGCTGTTATTTCAAGTTTTAGTTCAGGATAATTCAACACATTTCCGTGTTAAGAGCCGCAGGGCTTTCCTCCCACCGAGGGCTCGGGCAGCGGCCACTTGCCCCAAAAGTGAAAGTCTGTCACCAGAAGCCGGTGGGGCGCGGAAGGGCTGCCATCGCCATCCTAGGGCGCGTTGCTGAGGCCCTAGTGCAAGCCTGACCTACGCTACGTGTTTAGGTGCCGCAGCACGGAGCGCCGTGTGACGCAGCGTTCTCACAGCGCGCTCTTCACAACGTTCTTTCTGGACTCTGCCTACATCGGACTTACATTATCTTAAAACAGACTCACTTCCCCTGAAAGCATTTCGGACCCTCGAGTTCATCTCTCGCTTTTCACAGCAAAGGGTCTCCCCCGATAAGATGGTAAAAAGTTCCCCTCAACCAAATTACCTATGAGTGGTTACACTATAATTCTAACATAATAATAATAATATTTTTAAAGGTTTCTTAGCCCCCGTCCCACCACACACACCACTAAACAGCCAAAAAGGTGTTTTTTTAATTTCAATTTTTTTCGACCACTTAACACTATTATATCTGACTGAAAAAAATATGATAAATAAGAACATAATTTATACTATCAGAAAAAGCATTTTTCAATATTTTCTCAGGCCCAAACTCAAACACAAAAAATATTTTTGAAAAAAAATAACAAGAAATATTTTTTACTGTGTCTTAGAAGCCTGGAACAGGCTCGAAAAAAATATCAAAGGTTTCTCTTAAAACACAAATTGTTTTGTATTTTTCAGATTTTTTGATTGCTGGGCTGCAGATAAAAAAATTAAAACTATTTTCCCGCCTTTAAAACACCTGGACTTTCAATATACATTGAAAACGACTGCATCGGTTCTGTGCATTTATTTTAGTGTTTATAATACATTTGTATACATTGTTGTAGCACCCAATAGAGTTTTGATTTTAGAATGTACTAACAAATTATCATTTTTTAAAGCTTTCTAATCCTTTGTATGAGAATGTCAAACGCTAAGGAAAGATAATAGTGCTTGGCAGTTTATTAAATACTAATTCGGTCGTATTTGAGGAATAATTGGGGGACATTTGGGAAAATGGAGAGGAATAGGTTAGACCGAGATTTACAAGAACTGTTTTACACGTCACGAAAATACACACTTGCACGAAAATAATCTTAAAACTTCATCTCAGAATGCTTGTGAATTTTTTATATTTTTTTAATAGCTGGGTCATAGTTTAAAGAAATAGTAAGACGTGTGTAGGCAACCACTTGGCTGTTCGGCAGTTGCCGCGTCCTAGGCACGTGCGAGCTTGCTCGAGGAGGAAGGCCACAGAATATTAGCTGAAACGTAGACAACTGAGCCTAGAACGCGGCATTTCCCGGACAGATAAATAGTAACACATTGGCTGCGGAAGCCTGTGGTCTCACGTCTGTAGATGTTTCAGACTAGAGAAAAATTTGTCTTTTCCTTTACCTAAGTATTTGTTCGTGATTACGTATAAATATGTAGACACTAGTACAATCTGTACACGCGCGAAAACTCTGCACTTTGTAAATAATAATAGTACGAAAATTGAAAATTGATTTAATGAAGCACCCAACTGCAAACTCCCATCCCCCGGAAAGTAGTTTACGGCATTATAGGCCCGGTAATGTGCGAGAGAATCAGTTCCAATATTGCTGAGCGTTGAGATAAACATTCGCAGAAAATAAAATAGTCCCCTTAATTTTATCGTGAAAGATAATTTCAGTATTTTCCTTCAATTTAATTTTACATTGATATCGGCTTCTCTTTTCTGTCCACCCGTGCTATGGAAAGGGGTCACCCAAAAGAACTAATATGCAAAACTGTAAAATAGGATGATCATAAAAGTAGTATTTTGAAAAATACAGCCCAACAACATAATCGGGGCCTAATCTGTTCCCCTTCATTTCCCCACTGTCGCCTATCTATCCTTCCCCTCACCCGAAATGTTCCTTATCATTTCCCCATATGTCATCTACCCGTCCCCCAAAACACGTCATGTGATAGAATTTACTTAATCTAAAAAAAAGTCGTTGAGACAAGCAAACCTGATTTAAAAGGCCTGGGAAGCATCTCTTCTGAGTTATTTGCCATTATAATGTGTGTTGCAATAATCTTTTTTTGTATGTCATAATCTGCAACCGTCTATTTTTTCCACTAAAATCTGTTTGATGTAGGATGGAGTGCAAATTCTTTATCCAGCAGTATCACACTTACAAGTTCTTGTGTCGATTGTTTCTTATAAATTGCCAAAATTATCGTCTTTCCGTAGCGTACGATTAACTTATACGAAGGATTATAAAATTAAACAATAATTTTTAACTCTATTCCAAAGTCAAAATATTCCTGGGTGCTTCAGCAATATATACAAATGTATAATAAACACTCAAATAAATGCACAGGACTGTTGCAGTCATTTTCAAAGTATATTGAAAGTCCAGGTGTTTTAAAGGCGGGAAAATGGTTTTTATTTATTTAACTGCAGCTCAGCAATCGAAAAAATCTGAAAAAAATGCACAACAATTTGTGTTTTAAGATAAACCATTGATATTTTTTTCGAGCCTGTTCGAGGCTTCTAAGATACAGTAAAAAACATTTCTTGTTATGTTTTTTCAAAAATTTTTTTTTGTGTTTGAATTTGGGCCTGAGAAAATATTGAAAAATGTTTTTCTGATAGTATAAATTATATTCTTATTTATCATATTTTTTCAGTCTGATAAAATAGTGTTAAGTTGCCCAAACAATTGAAATAAAAAACACGTTTTTGGCTGTATAGAGGTGGGTGGTGGGACGGGGGCTAGGAAACCTTTAAAAATATTATTTTTATGTTAGAATTATAGTGTAACCACTCATATATAATTTGGTGGAGGGGAACTTTTTACCATCTTATCGGGGGGGGGACCCTTTATATCGGAGGGAACCACATAATGATCGCTTCGGAATCTGAATGGGCAGTGAGCGTCACAACCAACAGCGTAGAGCATTCGTAACAGTGGTAGTATCATTGGGTAGAAAGATTACCGATAGGAACACGCAATAACGTTATGGTACCCAAGACCATGTTGGAGACGACAAGGAAGACAGAACAAAATATGGCAGGACATCTTTAAAGAGACAGCACGACCTCAACTGTCCCGACTGGCTCAAGATATAATGAAGTGGAAGTCATACATAAAATAAAAACAACAAAAATTGTAAATGTGCTTTACCAGACAAATTTCATTAAAATATTTGTAAATTAACATCTAAAATTAAAATTATTACTAGAACAAGATTTTAAAATCGTAATGATGAAATTGTAATTTGTAAAGCAAAAACAGGAACACACATCTAGGTTCAAGATTAAGGATTGTAAACCCAACTACAAGGCAACTCTTGTAGATTTTAAGTACCCTGTACGAGGAGGCCAATTGCCCTTTACAGGACATATAATGGCTAAAATAAAATAAAATAAAATAAACAGTGGTGGACTGGCTTTGGGTATCCAGAGAACACCAATTGGAGGTGTCAACGCCTGACCTCTGAATAAATTGCAATATAATTGAAAGAAAATTTTATATTTTTGAGATCGAATGATACATGAATTTAGAAATACATTACTGACATTTTCTGTACGTTTGTGTTAAAAATTTTCAGTTTTTGAGGCATGCAAAGGCATATACATTATCATTTTCTGTAGTTGCGAACCTTTCCGCAAGGACACAGATGGTGACGTCCTTTTGTTTCAACATTCACTTGTTACTCTGATTTCACAATTATTCTGTAGACAAACATACAATAAAATAAAATGTTAACGTGATTGGGTACAGGACTGACTGTACGAGAATGCCGGAGTTTCCACGATGCGATTATGCATTTCGACTGTTTTAAATTTTTTGTAAACACTCTATAAGTTTTGAGCGATGAAACTATCACTAAATGTTCAGAAAGGTTCTAGTAATAAAAGCCCTAAAAGATGAAAAGAAACTCCTACCCAAGCAAAGATAAAGGAAAAGAACCATCCTTGGGTCTGGAGGTGATCCCTCCTCCCTCTGGAATGAGACTCTTAAAAAGGTGAAGTGATTATGAGAGTGGAAATGGGACAATGTGCAGAGGGATGGTGGAAAACTTTGCAGAGGTGGTTTTGAAGTGGCCGCGTCATGCGCCAAGGCTCTGCTCAAAGGGACTCATACGTGCAGCAACGTATAAGTCGCGATAAGCATATAGCAGAGCGCAAATACTGTAAATTATGTACATGACATAAAAGTTAATAAATTGTCTACATGGACGCAATGGGTCAAAATTATATTTGTCTTCCCTTACCACGACCTTACAGCGGGACTGCTGTTCCTGTTATAGCTTGCGCTTATAAACTGGAAAATAACATGACGTGAAAATATCATCGGTTCGTGAACTGAATTTCGCTAAAAAACGTCACCTGGACTACGGGGTGAACTACTTCACTCTTAAGGAATAATGGAATTTTTAAGTACGAGTAATAAGTCATAAATGGTCACTTGGAGAGAGGTCCGTCTTTATAGCCGGTCCTCTTGAATGCGTAATGAATGCTTGCTTTCAGAGATCGGAAACGCGACGTGTATTCGCTCCAACTGTTTCATTTTTGGTTGAGTCATCACGGAATGTACACACTTGATATTATTGCACGAAGAGCGCTCAACTTGACTTATGTCGTGGTTGTGTTTAATTGTTCTAATCGAAATACACTTTCAATAGATATCCACATTTCTTTTGTGTCTTTCGTAGTGTGAATGATGTGTTCCACAGTCAATTTAAAACATTCTTAAAAATCATTATTATCGCTTTCGGAAGCAAAAGAGAGCATCATGCAAGAACATAATTGAAACCGGTGAAAAACGTGACGAATAAGGAACACATATGGGTGCGCGTAGTACAACATATAAATCGCATTTCAAAGTTATAATTCACATCTCAACATTAAACACAAACTATAGTAGTAAAAATGAAGAATGATGATGACTAGGGCTCGGATGTTTATGACCTTCAAATGTTAGAAATACGCAAGCATTTATGACCTAAAAATATGAAAATATGACCATCAATGTGCCTTAAAATTTGTTTGGTTGCATTTTCGAAACCTTCGAAATTTCCGTAAGTAGTTTAAGTAACTATTATACTGGAAATATATTTTTAAAATCTAGCACTTTCACAACTCACACCTCCTTTGACGCCCCGTGAACACAATTCTATTTGCTTAGGTTAATAAATCTGTGGTCACGGGCTAAAAGTTCGTAAGTAAATTTTAGGCAAAATTGGTTTAAATACTGAAACTACAAGTTAAGTATCTATATTTTATTTTAGTAAAACGACCGAATTGAAATGTTGCCTCCTTAACGAGAAAAAAAGCATTAAGGAATAGTGTTTAGCATAGGAGCAAGCGGTGACCCAATAATATAACCCTTGTTTTCTCCAAACTGAGATTTTTGACTTAAGAACTTTTACCCCATGACCACAGAAATAAGTTTTATGGAAGAGATCTCGGCACAAAACCTGACAAAACTAAACCAACACTGCCTTTGCATCGGGTCCTATCTACGCTTCCTTTTTCTCTGTCTAAATAGTTTGCCCTCCTAATTTACATAAACAGACAAGACAGACAATTGTATACAACAAACAACTGTAAGAAATCAGGTAACAATTAGAAGATAAGAAAAATCTGTTCGACACGACAGTAAGCAAGTATGCGAAAATGGAATCAAAAAGATAAAAATTTGACAAAAATACGAAAATTCATAAAAAAATATAATCATAATATGAAGAATTAACGGAAAATGACCAAAGGGTAAAAAACCAAAATATGACTATTTGTATAATGCAATACAACTGCATAATTTTAGTCATTGTAGATCATGCTTATCTTACATTTTCCATGGAAATAACGCTAAGAAAAAATATAAATGTCAAAAACATCCTGGCCCTAATGATGACACAATATTTACTTACCACAAATAGATATTTTTCATAAACAGCAACAACAAAACCTGTGATAACCAACAATATTTCTGGCCTGCTCTCAAGTGGCAGAATGAACAATTGCAACATATTTGTTGGCATATTATCCAATAGTCTTCAATAGGATGCAATTTGTTGCGAGGTAAAACTGGCCCATGGCACACCACCTCCTCCTAATAACGAACGTGATCTGTGATGATGCTGATCTGTAACTCTGCTGCTTTCTCCAGGATTTAAAAAAATGGCATTATAGTAATCAGTAGGTTAATATATTAGTGAAGTCAGAGAGCAGTGCATGTTACGGAATTTTAGCAATGTGTATAACAAAGCCATATTTGCAGGCCGAAGGAAACTGGTAATTTAAGTGATTAATTTACTATACTTAAAACAAAATGGTATACAACGAATGACCTTTGGAACTGATATACAATCAGAAGATCCTTTTCTCATTTTCAAGGAGCTTATTGTGTTGTAGAGTTCTTGCCCGGGCAATCGATGTAAACTCAAAGTATTATAAACATAACTTGATGAGTCAGTAGTGTAAACATAACTTGATGAGTAGAGCTTCTCTTGAGTGAGTCAGAACTAGTTTATGTGTCTATGTAGCGATTCATTGATTATCGGATGATGTGTATATGTTTGTATTTTGAATACATGCGTGCCTTTGCGTGCTGAGTATTAAATTATCTTATCTCTTATTCTCGTCTACATTCATCAATTTTAGTTCTAACTGCTACAGACGTGACGGTAATTGTCGTTTCTGCATTTTTCTAAATAAACAGCATTATTAAATCTCGTTCACATGTTTCCTTGTCCAGAACGCACATTTGTATTTCCAAATAGAAATTCTTTTGAAACAGTAAGCATGTGGAAAGAACGATTTTTCAGTGTATTTCATTACACTTCAAAGAATCATCCTTTTTGATAATTAAAAGTTTCTTGGAAAGTTTGATATTGATTAATGCATAATGAACCAATATTTATTTCATGAATACGGTGTATCGCTTCTTGTTTCTTCTTGTGACACAGTGCAATTGACAAAACACTTGACCCAGAAGTGAGTAGAGTTTCTCCTGAGTGAGTCAGAACTAGTTTACGAACTTTAACCAGAGCGTATGGACTGTGTGATTGTGATCACGTGTCATATTTTTCACGCTTAAATGATTAGGAAACGCTGACACTTTGTGAATTGAATGTTTAAATAAAGTTTACAATTTTATTTTGAAGCACTGAAAGTTTCTGTGCTAGCATGTTGTGAGTGAATTGTGGACAAAGATATATGCGTTAGTGTGTAATCTGATTTTTTAAAAAGGATATGCTTCTTCAAATATTGCAAGAGGAATATTTTCACTCTTATGATTCAACGACGAAGTAGGTCATAGGATGCTAGGGTGTTGAAATAACCAGAAAGAGCAAATACCTCTCTTGAGATAGCGGGAGTAGCGAAATTGTGTTGATGTTGCAGCTTTACGACGATACGTTCTAAACACTGGAATTTAGGATGAAAGCGTAGGTATGCGCAGTCGAAAATAACAGTGAGGGCAACTACATTTCTGAGCTCCCTTGCCCATTGAACGTCCTTATTGATTGATGACATATTTTACTCAAAAAATACAAAAATGAAATTACAACATTTATTACGCAATTAATAAATACATTTATGTTAAACCATTCACACGGTGGCCAGAAAGTATGGAAATACAAATGTATAATTATTTCCCTTATAACGAAGTTAAAACAGAGGAAAAATCAGGAATTGTACATATTTAAAGATAGAAAATGACCTTTTTCGTGCGGCAATGGGGCCTGCTTTCATGTTCTGATGAATTTGTATTGTAATTGTGGGAAAATTAGGTCGTAGTATTTGAATAGGAATATAAAACTTTCGACGTCTTCATATCAGGTTGACACAATCCTATAGCATATTGTTCCTCTACTCCACAAGACACTTATCCTATAATTGCTTATTGAGATATTATACATTATGTGACTGTAGGTGTCTCCTGAATACTTTGCACGATTAGTCATATTCCTACATCATAACTTAAGTCTGATTTAAATGTAGTGTCTCTTCGAGGTCACGACCTGGAAGGAGAAAGCGGACACTCATCCACTCAGGAGCTTCAATAGCAAAAATGTATGACGCAACGAAGCTTCGAAGATTGAATGACAGAGTCCCCATCTTCTCGCAGATCGTGACCTTGAAGATGCACTATATTTAATTGGACAATTGTTATACCTAAACCATTCTCTCACTTAGTGTTATTACTCAACAATTACTCTTTTTTTTTTTTTAAGGGCATGACATCATTCAAATCTAATGGTTGCAAAGCGTTCCTATTAAATCAACAAAATAAATGTATTATATGACAGATTACCTAATGATAAAAGAAATGTGAAAATATCACACATGAAAATTTGAACTCGAAACTTCAATTTTTTCTCGATACTCCTTTCGAGGTTAAGCCGTTCTTCCACGCAACTCCTCACTTATTCTTCCTAGAGAGAAGCAGCCAGCGACGAAGGTCGCGGGCGGACTGAAGCTGACTAGAAAGGCCAAACGCAAGTGATCGAGACAGAAGATGCCTAGCTGCGGCAGATCAGCATAACAAAGCAATTGCATCGTTTATTGCCGCCGAAATAGAAACACCACTTACACGAGAATGTAGGTCACGCATTGCAATGAACGAATGAATGCCTTCTAAGCATTCGCTCTTCGCAAGGGAGTGGACCCAAATACGATATCGAACTGCGTAAAATTCTGGGCAATTTCTCGAAGCAATTCGAATTCCCAGAGCCTTATTTATGATATTTAATATAGAAAAAAGTAGGAGAAATTGGAATTTTTGTACAGTCATTAAAATATCACGTATTTACGTGAATTTGTTCTGTTTACTTTCACTTATGTGGACCGGATGAAACCGGAGGAACTGTGTGACAATAAATTCGCGTTTGATGGGACGTTTGTTCGGGTTTGTTCTTCTGAAAGAGGTAGTTAAACTTGAGAACAAATGGTTTCCGTGGAAAATGTAGGTCAAGCACTGACTATCAGTAACCTTTCGGCCATATTGTACTGCATTACCACCTCCGCGGACGCTTCTGCTTCCGCCGAGTGTCCGGGCGCCACCGTCGCTTTCGTTTGACACTGACCTTGACCTAGAAAGCCTCTCGCGGCGCGCGGCCGCGTGCGACCGACACCCACCTCCCTCCCCCCCTCTCCGCCCCCTCCTCCGGCGGCGGCCGCGGAGCGAAGCGGAGCACAGTGGGCCTGCGCGGCGGCCACAACACCACACGATTCATTGGAGTGATTCCGAGCGATTCCTAGCTGAGGTCATTTGGTATCGTAATTATAGTGTTTTATTGCTGGAGAAATGGTTGTGATCTTCCCCCGCTGGCTGGCGAAATTTGGCGCTGATCTACGGCATCTTGCGGGGATTTTCCCCCACCAGGTATCACCCACCACGTGGCCCCGCCCCAGCCGGGACAAGCTCTAAGCTCCCAATCGGTCTCCCGGCATGTGTGGTACTGTAGTGTATGTGAATGTGTGTAAGTCAGGGGTGAGGATGGGACAAAGAAGAAGAAGCAAAGGTCGCAGGTGGTCCATGGCCCGTTTGCTGGGGTACTGCTTCGGCATTGCCTGGAGTTGATCGGAGAAACCACGGAAAACTACCGATCAGAGCTGCCGACCGCTAGAACTATCCCCAGACACCGACTGAATTCGACCTAGCAGACAAGCTAGTCGACACACTCATCTTTTATTTTATCAAAATGATGAGCAAAGTCTCAAGTAATTTAGGGACAAAACTGAATTTACCTTTTACGCTGCACTGGATTTTAATCGTGTAAATCATGTAATGTATCATCGTGTAATGTCATCATATCAGACACCCTGGTGACTTTTGTTAATTGTATACAGTAGCTGTAATCGTCTCATTTACCTGGGGAGTTTGGGTAACCTGGGATGATCACTTCCAGTGTCGTATCTACGGTATGGCAGACATGGCGCGTGCCCTCACAAGGGGCACTACTTAGAATATCCCCGTTAAAACAAATAACAACTCTAATTTGAAGTAATTTACAGAGGCGCAAATTATATACTTGCCATGGGCACCCGAATACCTAGATATGCCTAGATTGCCACATTGTTTGCCCCTTCAGGACACACTTCCCCTTCCCACTATCGTCAGGATTAAGGTCTGAACGGGACCTTCAATAGTTCTCTCCTATTACATATTTAGACCTGCAGTTTTTGAGGTTGGTTGAATGAAAAGGTTTATTAGAATTAGTTATATTAATCCTAGTATTAGGATTAATATACACGTTTCTATTAATATTAATATATTAATGTGTATATTCACATTAATATACACATTTCCGCTGACATAGACCATTTTGCCACGGCCAACTAGAAGCGAAGAGGAGACCGCCTGAAATCAGGGGACCTGGAGTCCCTTGGTAGAGAGGAGTTATGCTAAGAAGGGACTACTAGTTTAACAGGTGAGGAAAGAAATGAACGTCATGTAGGGTGATGGCATTGCAACAGTTTGCAATGAAGACATTTACGAGAGAGCGAACTGTGAACGAAATCACTGACGAATTGAGTACATGGGTATAACTTGCAATTATGTTGCCAGCAGCATATGTCAAAACAGTCCCTTATTGTAGTAATCTAAGTATGCCAGGAAAGTCTCTCCGCAGTGGCACCAATGCCTGGTGAAAGTGTTAGCAACATAAATCATGTTGGTAGCATGAAGTGAAGCGTGTAACAAATGAAAATGTAAATTGCGTACTTACCACGATCATAACAGATGCAGGAAGTGTTGTTCCCTTCACTTGTTTACCACTGATCTGATTGCTACCACCATAATTGCAATTTTTAATAGGAGCACCTGATTTAACTCGGTACGGACTTTCCTGGCGCGCTGTATCTGTATTACATATCGACGTGGTGTCCCTCGAGTAACACAGGGACCCATATGATCGTCTGGCGCTACGAATATAGTGCGATTTTTCTAACCGTGCCTCTGGCAGGTATCAGCGGTTGACGGTTTCGGGGGTTTAAATGTCTCCACACTGACGTCACTATGGTGAAATGCAAGCTCCGGATTGGATGATACCGTCAACCGCTGACACCTGCCTGGTTAGAAAAATCGCCCTCCAGACGCCCTTTGCGCTGCGGAGCGTTCGCGCGGCGCCCACTGCCCCGCGGCCGAGGCGAGGCCGGGCGGTCGCGTGGCGCCGCCGCCCGTGCCACGAGGAGGGGCGGGGAGGGGGAAGGGAGGGGCGGTGGGCGCGGCCACGTGCACCGCGGGAGGGGGCAAGGGGGGCGGGGCGGGGCGGAGCGACGCAGGGCCGCCGAGGCCCAGCGCCGCCGCCGGCGACGACGCATAATCCTGCGCGTCGAGCGCCTCGCGACGCGTCGCGTCCTGCTCCTCTCTCTCCGCTCCGCTTCGCCCGCGGCGGTCGCTCGCTGTCTCTTCCGACCTCGCGCGCGATGGCGCCGGCCGCGCGACCCCCGCCGCCCCGCCGCCGCCGCCGCCGCCGCTGCACACGCACTCGCTCACGCACGCGCAGGTAAGTCCCCGCACGCACGCGCCGCACGCATCGGCTCATCACGCGCAGGGCTCTAAGGGACTCCTCTGTGGCAAGGACATAGGGGGAGAGGGACACGAAAATGTTTACCTCCGCCGATTTTAAATTTATGCCATAATTATTTTTATTAATTTATTGAAATTATGAAGGGGCAAGCGATAAATTTAAAAAGGTCGAGATATGTAGCAACCATGATAAGGAGCGCGAAGAGACATGATCGTAAATATCCATATCGACGACTATGTCAATTATTGAGACATTTCAGGGGAGAGAAAATCGTTGCAAATTTCCATTACAATCTAATAAAAAAGTGACAAATTTCTGTCATTTAAAAAATTTCCTGTTAATTTCTATGATACTACCGAATCATCATGTGCGCGATGATTGGGTAGAATGATAGTAGGTGACTTAGCTTGGGTGTGACGCTACTATTACCAAACAGCCACCGACAAAACTGACTCAGGGCATCAACTGAAGTCACTACAGTGCCTCTCACCCGAATGTGACGGGGTTCGAGTCCCGTAGGTGGCAGATTTTCGACACTATCTTGTCAACTATTTCGAATTCGGCCGTTCTCTGAAGGAGAATTCTAGCGGCCGGCTGCTCTGATTGGCAGTTTCCCGCCGTTTCTCCGATAAACACCATGCGAATGCCGGAGCAGTACCCTAACACTCTTGCCACGGACCGTGCACGATCCTCTCCCTTGTTCTATCCTCACCCCTTAGTTACACACCCTTACTCTCACATGCATTACACTGCCAAACTTGTCGGGAGGCCAGACGGACACTTCCAGCTTGTCCGGACTGGGGCGGTGCTCGCCGGTGGGAGATACCTGTTGGGGGAAATCCCCGCAAGACGTCGTAGGCGCAGGATCCCGCCTCCAGCGGGAGAAGATCTCCGCCATCTCCTACGATAAGGGCATGCACTACGCTTAGGGGGCTAGTTACCTTAGCAGTTGACGCGCCCGGAATCAGTCATCAATCAATCAATCATGCACCACACACATCGTCCCACCACGCTAGTCATTCAGACTAGGGTACTAACGAACTCCACCTAAGGACATCCTAGGCGAGGTCCTTGAAAGTGTTCACATTTATTTAACACTTTAAATTTATGGCATGAATACTTTTATTAATTTACTGAAATTAAGAAGGTGCAAGCGATGAATAACAAAATTACAAAAGGTCAAGCTATGTAGCAGCTATTCAAGCGTACTCTGACAACAAACGTATAAACAACACAACCACGAATGCGGCGGCGGATATGGTGGCTAAAGCAAATGCAGACTCATGGGGGTACCACTTCCCACGTCTACACATCGATTGTGGAGCACTTTCATGTTACTCCCCTCCCATGTATTTTTCAGAAAGATTTTTTGTACAGAAAAACGGCAAAACTGTTTTGAGTATTTTATGCTATCGCTTTACAGTGTGAATGTTGTACAATGAATCAATATCATCGTTATGTTTTATTGAAAATGTCGTTAGTAAAACAAATAAATCAAAATGCAACTACAAGAGGTGCTTAAGCATATTGAGGGAACGTGCCCCATCCGCCAGACACGCACGAAGGTGACCACTTTGGTATCTCTCTAATATTTTTCAAAATTATGACTATTAACTCTTAAGTTGCTCAAATTTCCCCTTTTTCAATGATATATATATATATATATATATATATATATATATATATATATATATATATATATATATACCGGCTTAGGTGCTCAGTGCCTCACTGAAGTACCTCTCACCGGGAAGTCCTAGGGTTCTGGCCCCGACGGTGGGAGGACTTTTGACTCTGGCTACATAGCTAGGACGAATTCAGCCGCTGATAGGAGGAGAATTTTAACAACCGGCTGATGTTCTCCGCGTTTTTTCCAATCAACACCAGGCGAATGCCGGGACAGTACCCTAACAAAAGGGCCGCGCATCATCTTCTCATCTCCTTCCTTGACCTATCCTAACCCCTTACTTATAAACATCTACACGTAAATGCAGTACGTGTAGATATTGGGACACGGCTTGCGCTAAAAGGATTTTATGCAAGGGGCACTTGAGAAGCTGTATAATATTATCCCATAACCTTTCTTAATACAGAGATATTGACATAGTTAATCCATTTTAAGTGGCCAAGAATTTATTAAATTGGCCGCTCGACCATCTCGAAAAAAATCATATTTT
Source organism: Acheta domesticus (assembly GCA_031308135.1). Classification (NCBI taxonomy): domain Eukaryota; kingdom Metazoa; phylum Arthropoda; class Insecta; order Orthoptera; family Gryllidae; genus Acheta; species Acheta domesticus. Next base: position 6,448,874 of record JAHLJT010000631.1, read on the forward strand.
GTACATAAATTTCCTAACATTTTGGCTGTTCAAAAACATCTTCAACTTTTTTTTATTGAACCTGGTTTACAAATGGCGGCCATTTTTCTTTCACGCCATGCGCCGTTTTTCGCGTTTGCAGACATTTACTCTTTTCTAAATTACTCCGCTCTAGGTTGTTCTAGCAATCTAGAATTAAAAGCGTTCAATGCAGTGAACTCTGGCCTGCAAATCGAAATATTATTTACTTATCTTCTATGTTTTTTTTATCTGGGGAATATTTGCAACCAAATCTATGGAACGCTATTGAACAAAATTTGATTTTCAGAGAGTAATTTCTCAAAGATGGAATAGAATCATAACCTTAATTTTTTCTGTGTTTTTACTCATAACACATATTTAAAAGATGCAATTTGGGAAAACAGAGACAAGTCCTGTATATGTAACTGCATTGATTCTATTAGTGAGTAGAAGTACTTCAAATGATTTTCAATAAAGTTTCTATACTCTTCAATAGTATTTTCTGCAACAACACATTCATCAAATTAAAATCCCTTTCTGGCATCCGGCATCTTCCGAAGTGAAGCGTTCAGTCCCAGCGTGCCTTAACCACTTTAGCCATTCGAGCGAGTTATGGACTGAATATTAGTCAAAACGTAATTGTATCAGCTCTAGCATTAGGAAGCAGGTAATTGTCAACGGGCGAAAAACAAGTCTTTTGTGAGACTAAGATCAGCTGTGAAGGGCTTGCTCCAAATCCTATATCCGACTAACGAGATTAGAAAAATAACTACTGCAAGAAAGTCTGAGCCATTCTATAGCACCACTAGTTTATTTATTTATTTACCGTCCCTTATTACACACGTGGAAAAAATTTAAAGAAAAAAAAATTGGAGCGGTTTTTGAAGATTTTTTTTGTAAATTTGAAGCGAAAATTACGCAAAAACTACTCGCTTCTCAGAAAATTCTACATAACCTTTTTTAAAGAGCTAATTTTGTACAACAGATTTTGTATGAGGTACTAATCTCTATCTACAATTTTGTAGTGTTAAAAATTTTTTTTGCAATTTTTTAAAAAACCAAGTAATTCTCGAAAGTAGGACTAAGACCATATTTTTATTGTCCTTTATTACATAAGTAAAGAAAATTTAAAGAAAAAATTTGGAGCGGTTACAGAGAATTTTTTGTACATAAATTTGAAGCGTAATTTACGCAAAAACTAATAAGTGTTTTGATAAATTGCACATGATCTTATTTAAATTGCTGATTTTGTACAATCGACTTTGTCTGATGAAAAAAATCTCTAGCTTCAATTTTGCAGTGTTGAAATTGTTTTTTGCAATTTTCGAAAAATCGGGGATAATAACGAAAATGATACCTACATCATTCCCTTAAACGTCCTTCGCACTGTTCAACAACAAAATTGAATCAAAAAATTTGGAGGCATTTTTTAAACTTTGAAAATCTCCGATGGGCCTCATGTAAAGTAACCCTAGAATTAATATATCAGTTTCAAATTCCAGGAGCCTCAACATCAGTGAAAACGATCGGGGAATATCAATTTTGATGAAAATCGGCGGAACGATTTAGACGCTAACGTTGACCACAGACGGACATTTTGCCGTCAATCGATTTTGCAGTATCAAGAAGCAACAAAACATGGATTTTTACTACACCACTAGATAGAGGATTTTTTTCTAAATTTAGCAACAGATTTTATCCACTTTTTCGTTACCAGACCCCTGCTATAAGAGTTTTTCTGGCGAAAATTCCCCGTTTTCCCCGCGCACGATTTCGTAACTTTCTCTTCTTACGAAGAATTCGTAAGGCAAGAAAGTAACTAGTGGTGCTACAGAATGGCATAGACTTTCCCGTATTAGTTTTCTATTTCCTTTGGTCTCGGCTAGCTACTCGGACTTGTGATATACACACTTGCGAGCTGCCATTTATCGCCGCCCAAATTACCTTTTTTGAACATTTTCTTAATTTTTCGGTATCTTAATTGTAGAATGGGAATTTTATTTTAAGAATATTAAAGAAATATGAAACCTCATTCTAAAAGAAAATTTTTTTTGAAAAATTTGGAGCCATTTTTAAGAGAATGGCGTTTAAGCGCTATAGTAAATGAGAAATTTGAAGCTCGTTTTTACTGAAAAGTATTGGGTTTTCGAAAAACATAATCAGAAGTCATTTAAAGTCCATCAACTCACAAATACAATTGTACTTACAAATTACTGGAAATGCGCATATGAACGGTGTGACAGATATTTAAAAAAAATACATTTGTGTAATTTTTGAAAAAAGAAAATTCCCCAAAATGAACTTTACGCCATATAAAAGAGAATTATTAGCACTATTCCTTAGAAAAATTTGAAGAAAAAAATTGGAGCCATTCACGAGAAAATGGAGTTTGAGCGTTTCTGAAAATGCGGAATTTTGAGCAAATTTTCACAGAAAACGGTTGAGATTTCGAGAAACTTTATCCGACATTATTTAAGGCACATATACTCATAAATATGCACGTGTCAATTGCCGATGATATAAATATTAACGACGTAAGAGACAGGTCAAAAAATTACATTTTCGTAATTTTGGAAAAATAAAGAATAGAGGAACATGGCGTTTATGACATCTCATTGAGAACATTACGCACTATCCCTACCAAAAGTTTAAAAAAAATATTTAGAGCCGTTTTTGAGAATATCTTGTTTGAGTAATTTTTTTAAAATTGCACATGTCGTACGCAATATAGAGCGAAAACTACAAAAATTTTCATATAAATGTACAATTTTCCCATTTACAATAGTGCTTAAACACCATTTTCTTAAATATGGCACAAAATTTTTGAAAGAAAATTGCCATTTAGGCGAAAGTTTTACTGTTCTTCAACATTCTTAAAATAATATTTCCTTTCTACTATTAGGAACCCGAAAAATTAAGAAAATGTCAAAAACATGTTGTGTAGGCGGTGATGTACGGCAGCTGGCAAGAGTATATGTCAAGTCCGAACAGCTAGGCGAGACCAAAGGAAACAGAAATCTAATACGGGAATGTCTGTGCCATTCTGTAACACCACTGGTTTAAATGGGATTCCTAATTTCTTCAGTCTATGGAAAGGAGCGTGAAGCAATAAGTTCTTAAATATCCATCGACGGCTACATTTGTACTACGCCTGTGTCAAATATTGCGGCATTTCAAAAACGTTGCACAGTTTGCATTACAATCTAATAAAATTGTGACCATTTTCTATCATTTAACAAATTTCCTCCTAATTTCTGTGATACGTGTCATTAGAATTTGACAGATGATCTTATCGTGCACGTAACATTATTACCTCAAAACTGCCCAATTTTGAAATAGGCATTGTTGAAATGTAGCCACCAATATTGTCCTGTTACATAACGTGTTTGAGAAAGGAATGACGCACGCCGACTTTTGTTCTTCCGTCCTCACTCACAAAAGAGAAAAGCAGCTGCCCTTCTGCGAGGCCTCTCTTTTCGTTGTGTTGGCACTCGCGGAACAGAAAAAAGACAGTGCGACCACCCAAGGGTTGGCATTGGTGCCTGTTCTTTTACGAACTACTTAAGAAGTTTTTACCTATAAAAATCGTCTCCATAGAAAATACGCTAATGACAGATAACTCTTTTTGACTACTATTTATAAGTAACCATCGACATAAAATCGTATAAATATGCTAGTGTTAGCGAATTACTCCCTAAACCTACATCAAACATTTTTAAGATACAAAAAGTAAGTTTGTAAATTATGACGTAAGGAACAGATTGCTGCAATACACATTAAATTAACTAACAAACGATGTGTTCTAGGCTCGACTAGGTTTTCGTGTTCCAAGAGGAAAACGAGTCTCCAGAATTCATGTAAGTTTTGTGGTGACCCGAATGGAAAAGGGAAAGGTGGAGGGACAGGTAGGGAACCACTGGGGACAGACGGAGCAAGGCGTGGACATGCGAGACTCAAGTTACGTTTCTTAAGAAAAATTCTTCAAAATGAGCCGTTTTCGAATCCTCCAATTACATTCTGTAGATAAACCTCTGCTGGGAACTCCGACTCCGGATCATGGGTGGTCAGTTACGAGCAGTAATTCGAAATCGATGTAAAAATAAATTGAAGGAACAGAGACGGAAATAATATTTCTTAATGAAGTTAAAGCGACTATTTTGATTTTCAATGAAACAATGTCAACGTTTAGCAATATTATATTGTTTACTCACGCATATAATACTGTAACGCCCAGGTGACTGAAGTTACGACCCAATAGCTATTTTCACTTTTAAACAAAGATGTAAAAAGTGATGAATTTTTGTTCGGGTCCACCTAGTACACTGTTTTGTAAACATATTTCATTACTAAAATATACCTTAACAACCATTTTTGAGATGTGTCACTTTTCTTTTGCACCGTCACTGACGCGTCAATAATAATGTCAAACGTTTGTAAAGAGTTTGTTGTTATTTAGCATTTCAATAATACAGCATCTAAGTGCTTTCTTCGTTTCTGGTTTACAAAATAGCTTTATTTTATATCTTAGAGAAGCAAAAAAATAATATTTACTGTTATTGCAACAGCGAGTTCACAACGTCTCATAAGTCTCATGAAGCCCCTGGCGATGTTTCAATAACTAATTAATTGCTACTGGCGGAACCCGGAAGACATTGTTCTATCCTTCATCTTCCTCTTTCCCCTTCCATCTCCCTTCCTCTCTGACGCTCCCACCCTCTCTCTCTCTCTGTCCCTGTCTCAGTGTAACTGTCTCTCTCTCTCTGCCTCCCTTTGTCCCTCTCATTCACATTTATTTGCAGATTCTGCACGTCTCTGAGAAGGTGAGGTAATATCGAGAAGCGCCGGATCAGCAAAAATGTAATAGAATGTTCATGAAGGTCTCATCCTATAGATTACGATGTGAGAAACGTTTCTTCGAGGACTTCCGCCTCAAAATTATAGTTTTTATTGCCATATAACGCTTCGTTTTGGAGTTATCTAACGATATAGATTCAAAATGCTACCGAGCGTTGCAGGTTGCATTTCACGTGAAATATTTACTTTTGTTCTACAGCGCTATGTAGTGGCGTTACAACAGAATTAAAGGCACATAAACCTTCTGGGTGTTATATTACTCGATCAGCGCATTTGATAATTGAGTTCATTTAACAATCATGAGAATAATTACCGATGATAACTTATATATTTTTATTTTTATGCATTTACTTTCCTATTTCTTTTATTTATTTGTACATTTATTTACATGCGTTTGTTTTTTAATTATAACTGACGATGGACAGCTCAGCGAGAAGTGCTTTTTATGAGCAGCCCCTCACAAACACTCGCGAAAGTCAAATGAACGCATTGGCGTGAGACAACCAATTAAACAAGCCCACATTGCGTTCATACGGAAAATGCGAACGGATTATGCGGATGAAAATACTATTTTATTTATCAAATTTTATTTTACATCTTTTAACATTTTAGAACTCACAATCGTCTGCGGAGGTAAACGCTCGCTGCTAAGTACGTTTTTGTGGTGACGTGTTTTGTGAGCGTTGGCTTTGGCGCATGATTTTGTTTGCTACATGAGCTCATGAATCAGCAGTTGATGTTCAATCCAAAGCGTTTCACGGTAACGTATCGGAAAAATATTTCAATTATTTCTTCGTTTGGTTTCAAAATGAGTGTTTTGTTTCCCAAATACAAATATTTTTTCTTGTAACCGCGTATTCGTCGTGCCTCGCAACCGAACGCGACCTGAACATATTACTCGTGAAAGTACATTGAGCTCGGCGAATGTTTCGACTCACGCATTGCTTTTGTGCGTTTCTTGCGTAACCGCTCATTCTAACGTGTGATAATTACTATTAAAGGGACAGAACAAAACTTCACAAGAAGTTTGGGGCCTCCGTTGTTGCTGTGACAGGCCTCTCGTAACAACCGAGAGTCTATTTTAATAAACTCTTCGGTTTCTTCCCTTACCTATCGTTGCTACTCTGTTCCTGGCTACCCTGACTCTGGCAAGTTTTTTGGTGAAGTCATTTTTAGTGAAGTCAGACTTTTCCTGTTTTCATCTTGTAGTCATTGCTTCATAGGAAATATTTCTCAAGCCCATAGATGTATTTGTGTTTCATTGACAAGAAAGGTTGGTAAACAATGGTGACCTCCTTATCTGTCTACATGCTTGTTTAAAAAACGATCCTTTGCTGTTCCTTTGCGGGTTACACAGTGACAGCTCGTGACTCGTACATTACATTCAATGAGGCAAATGCCATTTCCATTAAAACGTATGAATATTTAGTGACACACATAATGTGATTTTTTCCAATCTCTCACGCTTTTTTAATATTCATATTTTTCATGTTGATGTATTTCATTATTTATTGCATTTGTAGTCTGAATAACTTCAAAGGACCTCAAATAAAGGTTTTCGAAATCTCAAAGTTTATCGAGTAAAAAAGGCGCAAAAAAGAAAACTAAATTTTCTCAAAATAGTCTTCAAAACTTCCTCGAAATTTTCCATTTTAAAAAGGGCCTCCTCTTTTAAGATTTTTCCAAAAACCAATTTTCCAAAAGGTTCCCGGCCCTTTGTATTCAAAATTTATCTTCAGTTGCCAATAAGGTTATGTGCTTAGCATAAAGAAACATTGAGTTGATCAATCATTCACAATCATGTACTTTAATATTTAAAATATTCCTCGTTTCATATCAATTGATTGATTATTGATTACGATCGCGTCATCTACGAAGGTCATTAGATCCGTAAATGTAAGCATGCTTTTTGTTCGGGAGGTGACGGTGATCTTCCCCCATTGAATGGTGAGATCCGGCGCCGACCTACCGTCAGCTAGCAAGATTTTTCCAACCAAGTATCTCCCACCAACGGGGCACCTCCCCAGCCGGGACTAGCTCTAAGCTCCCAACCCATCTTCCGGCATGTATGGTAGTGTGGTGCATTTAAGTATGTGTATAAACTCATAGGTGAGGAAAGGACAAGGAATGTGAAGGAAAGATCGCGTGCGGTCCGTGACCCGTTTGTTAAGGTACTGCTTCGGCATTCGCCTGGTGTTGATCGGAGAAACCACGGAGAACTACCGATCAGAGCAGTCGGCCGCTAGAACTCGCCTCCAGACAGCGACAGAACTCGATCCAGGTATCTAGCTAATGTCCAAATACCTCCACCATCTGGTCTCGAACCTAGAACCTCTAGGTCAGAGGCGCTGCAGTGTCATCAGTTGCTGCCTGAGTCACCGATCCTTAGGCTCTTTTGAAGTAATGTTGTAATGTTGCTCTTGTGAAGTAAAGTCGTGTGAAGTAATGCTCACACTGAATTTGTAAAATTGAATGTTTAGTAGTAAATCTTTTCAATAAAAATATTGTTTATGTACATTTTTTTATTGATACAGTTTTAAAGATTTTAGTCCCTTTAAAACGATAATAACATAACCTTCCTCCAAATACGTATATAATATATTTCTATTATTTGATGACATTACAAAAATGTATTATTGAGACAACCAACAGACTGAAAGATTTGAAAATCAACTATTGCTTAGTATATCGAAAATCTATTCTAGAAGAATTGGACATTGATTGGATGGTAACAGTTTGTAAGTAGGTGCTGGTCATAAAGTCTACGGGAAGGCAAAGAATAAAATTAAAAGAGTAATTATATCTGCAGAAATCATCATATTGGATTTTTCTTCGTTAAATACTCCAAAATCAACAAATTAATATGTACCATGTAATTTATGATGATTCTGAAGTTGATAGAAGAAAATCCATGTAATATTCGATGTTAGCAAAAATGTATTTTTTCAAATAATTAAAACCGGAGCATTGAGACAAGTACTTTAGCAACAAAACTAGATTTTAGTAAGTCTGAGTAGAAAGGTGACAACAAGATTCGATTTCAGTTTGCCATTAACGTTAGATAGTACTTGCAGATAAGAATTCATTCATGATATACAAAAAAATCTTAAACTGCACTTACACGTTATAAAGTTCTAGCAAGCCGTTTGAAACACAGCGTAAAATAAAATATAAAGTAGTCGATCGATTCGTACAGATAAGTACATCATCGAATTTGGCACGTTTTCGTGCTCCGCGTCCAATAGCGAATCAAGGCGGCCTGGAATGGAATGAATATGCACTACGATTAAATGCTCCAGGGCCATAGGTCCATATTAAAAAAAGTTTTCTCTTTTAGTTACCCGCCATTTATTATCAGAGTTACAGAATTTAATATTTGCCTGGCTTTGCGTTTGGATGGATGATTTTATTGTACCTATCCCTCCAAATTACGAATATGAAGATAGTTAATATGAAAATAATAAGGATATTACAGAATGTCTATTGAAATATGTACTGACCTTTTAATGTTATTTATTGATTAAGTGTAGAAAAATATGCAACTTTAACGATATAGACTTTTTTATTTTTCAACTTATATAACTAATTTTCACACTTCAGTAGTTTAACATACGCAATTTAGAGTCTTAAACTCACTTCAATTTGCTGCAGAAATGATTTTCGTGAATAGTCTTTGTTGCAATACTACATTATACCTCATTAAAGACAAGAAATAGGTTCATCATACTATTCCACCCAGCCTGATAGCGTGTTTTTTTATCTTTCATGACCGGGTGGGAATGCTCTACATGGTCTTCATATAAAACTCCCTCAAAAAAATTTCTGGAAAAGTCAAGATAGTTATGAATAAATTCCAGCTCCATGGTCATATTACAAGCTAAATTTTTCAAAGATATCGGGTAACCTTCCTAAACATTCTTGAAATTTGGATGTTTTCTTTTTCCCAAAAAACGTTAATTTGTTAGAACCGGCTGAGATAGAACGGAACAACAACCCTGAGTTCATTTTATTGAACCCTTAATACACTTATGACTCAGACTGTAGTGTGTACATCTTTTGGTCTGGTCACCTTACTTGATGACGGGGATACCCCAGGAAAGCGCTTATCACAAAATAAGTAATGTTATTACTTCGGGTTTTCGTAGAAAATGAGTCGCAAAGGAAACAAAACATGTTCGGAATATTTTCACAAAATCCTCTTGAGCTCGCCGTTTTGTAGAGTGACTTCAATTTACACTTCTGCACTTCAATTTACAGCACAATTACGAAAGGCACAAACGAAACCAAAGCGTTTGAATTGTTTCCATGTGAACATTGGCATACAGACATATCAATCTCTTCACAAAGGACAATTTTCGATTTATCTAATGATTCTCGAAATATTTATCGCCGGAGATTGATATGCGAGACATTTAAAAGTATTGTAATTAAGAAATGTAATAAAGTAAATGTATATTTGAAAGTATACGTAATGATAGAAAATCTGTAGGCGATACCAAACATATAACTTATTCATCAACATTCCTAAGAAAAAAACACTCACTTTCATCCAAAGCCTCAAAATGATGTTACTTGTGTTTCATCTGACTAGCCTGATAGGCAGCATTCAGGAGAAATTATCTCAACTGCAGGCATTACGGAATGTTTTAAGTAAATTAATGTTGGTTTTGAATATATTGGTGGTTCTGAAGGCAAGTACTTGGTACTCCCCTGATAACTGGACATAAAATGGCGGAATCAATGGGGCAAATGAATATAGTACTCTCTGTATTTAGGAACTCTATGAGCTATTAATATTCGAAAAGGTTGAAAGTTTCTCCTCCGAGCCATTTCCATCGTTTTCCCTCCGAGCCATTTCCCCGTTTAAAAATGTGTGTGGTTTAAAATTCTATTAAAGTCAAATTCCTCATAGCAACTAGCTAAAAAATTATACACTTTTTCTCAACATCACAGCAAAAGTTTGGTATGGTAATTACGTTCAAAAGAACAAGATTCTTGTATACGACGAGGACGTTTCCCCCTTCGCTTCGAAAAAGATGATTATGAAAGAAGGTGAAGATGAAGAAGATTATGATGATGAAGACGAAGATGAAGAAGATGTTGAAGAAGATCATGAAGTAGATGAAGAAGGTGGTGATGGTGAAGAAGATATGAAAAAGATGAGGAAGTAGATGATGATGGAGATGAAGACGAAGAAGATGATAATGAAAAAGAAAGTGATGATGAAGAAAACGATGAAGTAAATGATGATGAAGAAGAAGATAAAGAAGAAGAAACCATCGCGCGCGGTGCGTAACTAATAGTTTCAGGCATTGGTCAGGCATCCCTCTGGATTTGGGCTGTGGAAATCACGGAATCGGTGGTAATCACGAATAATTATATATTTGAATTGTTTTTAAGCTTCATCATTTTGTGAAGCTATCATCGGAGATACTGCCGAATTGTTTATGCATTTTGTAAAAGAAATTGCTTCTCTTACTACACACCAGCGAATCCATTTCCCTTTTCTGTCCTCGATCTCGAAGTTTTGAGAATGAAGGTACTAAACCCACCAGTCAGTTACTGAAAGCAAAGTTTTCATCCGTGTGACGCTTTTAGAAACCGAAAGCAGCTACACAGGATCTTTTTTGTACTATCTTTCAAACACGTGAATCAATAGGTATCCTCGACGTGATGATTTTCGTATAAACGAAGTTTTTACTTCATCTTTATTTGAAATCAAGAACTGTGCATAGTACAAGTTTATCACCGACCGACGCCAGACCCGGATTAACCTCTGCGGGGAGTCGTCGGGAAGGTATTTTTGAGCGGGCCTTTGTAATGCGATTCTCGACTTAATTTCAGCATTGACAAATTGTTCTGCACCCATGCTGGAGCATTTTTCAGAACTTTCAATTTCCACATCATATCATTTACAAAACATTTCTGAACATTTAGACAAATTAAATGGAATATAATTTTTTCGTTATGACTATTCTTAACATGTCAGAACATATATATATGTATATACTAATCGTAAGTGTGCTGTAAACATACACAGATGTTTTATAAAACAAGTAGTTGAAGTCACGATGTAGAGCGATCTGAATAACTTAACAAACGAATGATTGAATAAAAGGATAACTTAATAAAATAATAAATAAAACATTAAAAAACTGGATTGCCGACCCTAGCTTTTCAGATAGAATTCTGCCGGCCACTCTGATCGGTAGTTTTCTGTGGTTTCTCCGATAAATAACAGGCGAATCCCAGAGCAGTACCCCAACAAACAGGCCACGGTCCACGCGCGATCTTTCCTTCCTCTTCCTTCTCAGCCCTTACATACACACACACACACACACACACACTTAAATGCACTACAGTATCACATATGGTGGGAGACCAGTCGGGAACTTATAGGAACCAGATCGTCCGTTCGTTTTGGAAGAAATCGTACTTATGGTTTCGGCGCTACGGTTGTTCATAGACTGACAGAACGACGGACGGACTGGCAGATGGACGGACGGACGGGGGGCCGGAGGGCCGGACGGAGGGACGGAAGGAGGGACGGACGGAGGGACCGACAGACGTTTTGCTTTCAATTGTTTTTCCGTATCAAGGACCGACGAAACACGGATTCTGGCTACACCACGTGTTAGGGGATTTTTTTCTTAATTTAGCAACTGGATTTATCCACTTTTTCGTTATTATGGCTCGACAACGAATTTTTTCCGGAAAATTCGCCATTTTTTCGTGCAGCATTACATCTTGCCCTATACTACGTATATTACTCCGTATATACGTACGTATAAGGGAAAGTAAAAAGTGTGCTGGTAACATTTTCGTTGAACTCTGAATTTTCGCAAATTTCAAACAGGTCAAATTTTTGCGGTGTCTTCCTATAACTACCATATTAAAGATTCATTTTTTAAATGAAATCTGTTCATCAAAAACAGATCTTTAAATTAACTCATGTTCATTTTTTTCGAAAATTTGAGTAGGATTTTGCATAAAGCATTAACAATTTTGAAACACTTTTTTTCTCAAAAACTGTTCCAAAGATTTCTATATTTCTTTCCCCTGCATGAAGGAAAGAATGGCAAAGAAAATGGTGCTGGTCTCATTTTGGACAAACTCTGTATTTTCGAAAATTGCAGACAACAACAGAAATTTACATTTTAAAAGTAAAATTGTAATGACAGATTTTTTGTGACATGAAACACGTTCTCAAATTAATTTCTTAGTATGCACATTATTTTAAGAACTTTCAGTAGTTTAGCGTAATTTTGCAAACTTTTCAAATTATCAAATTCGAATTTCTCGCTCTCCTTGTGGGAACATCAGTGTGGATTGCGACAATGGCGTTCTGCGTCGCGACAGTACTGTTGGAATTCTCAGAATTCTTTCTAAAAGTTGGTATGTGTTATAGTCGTGTGAAATGTTTTTATTGTCGAATTTGTTTTTATATATTATCTTTAAAATAATTAGTTTTCGCCCCTAATGTTCTACGATTTGTAATAAAGTTTTACAAGTAATGACTGAAAAGTTGTGATATGGAGAGAAATTGCGGTATAATATTGCGGAGAAATTGCGGTAATATTACGTAAGTGTCCCTAAGGACGCGAACGTACGTGCCATTATAGCACCAGTAGCTCGGAATTAAGATCCCATCAAACACGGGCTCTGATTACGCAACGTTTTAGGGAAAGACATTTACTACATATGGGAACAAGATTTATTCATTTGTTCATTACCAAAGCGCGGCAATAAGAGTTTATCTGTCAACAAATCGACGTTTTCCCACAGCGTTACAGTACTCTACACTACATAAGCTGTAGGCGAGAAAGTAAAAACATAATCATACATTTATTTTTTTTCAGAGACCGATTTTTTTTATTGTAGCTTAACCATTCTAGTTTGTGCCACTAGCGGGCAATTAATGTAGACCTCATACTCACTTGTAGAAAAAAATTAATTAATTTACCCTTTGCACTTTTAGTGCTGCAGGATTATCCTGCTTAGGGTTAGAGGAGGTTAGGACTCCTCTTTCAGCCATTTTTCCGGTTTTATCCCCACTTCCAAGGCCCTCTGTACAGAATGTAACGGGTATCTAGTAGATGGTTGTGTCTGGCGTCTGGGTGAAGATGGCGTGGCAAGCGTCATGCTTTAACCGGACACCTTTTTCCCCAATATTTACTGTTAATAAAGCCAGTAAATATTGGTACTCATTTGGAAAGAAGGCTGAGTGGACCTAAGGATCGCCCTGAATAGGACATCATCGGATAAAAATCCCCAGCCATGCTTGGATTTGAACCCGGGTCCCTCAGGTTAGCAAGCGAGTGTCCTAACCACTACGCTGCCACGACCCTCACTGTAGAAAAAAATACATACAGAAAAACTAAAAATATTGTGGTATTTTGAAGTGTTTTAGTTGTTCAAGCCTAATTTTATTACTAAAAGTAGAATATCTGCGAGTTTTAAACAAATAAAATATTTATATTATATGGAAACTGTGTGACCGTTCGTAAGAAAGAAATTCGGAAAATTATACTGTCCTAGTGTCATTAAAAATATTGTCATATACGTTCATAAAATAGTTTATTTGTTTTAAAAGAAGATTCTGTTGTTAAGAGGTATTAAATTTATATGGCACTGTATAAGTTAATGAACATGCCGAATGACATATGTGGGACCATATTTTGTTGAAAATCTTGGTAGGGAGAAGGAAATTAGCTTAGATATGTGACCCTTCTGTACCAATACGACGAGAACCCGAGAAGTTGTTGAGCCTGAGTCTTATTCATTTGAGCGAATTCAAGAAACTCGATTCCTCATTTCTTCTCAGGTTTCATTTTAACGCGTGCTATGGATCTGTCTTAATAATTAAAAAGCATATTATTTCAAATTAATTTTATTTTGAGTTGTATTGTCTGCAAAGGCCTTTACCGCTTAAAAACGGCTACATTTTTTACTTTCCCGTTTACGTACGTATATCATGAGTAATATACGTAGTAAAGGAAAAGTTATGAAATGTTGTGCGAAACGAGGAATTTTCGGCAGAAAAAAATTCATTGCCGGGCCCTGATAATGAAAAAGTGAATAAAACCAGTTGCTAAATTAAGAAAAAATCCCCCATTGCGTGGTGTAGCCAGAATCCCTGTTTTGTGGGCATGTCTTTCACCGCCAAAAGTACATTTTTTGTCATTTTCTTAATTTTTCGGTTTCCTATTGATAGAACGGAAATATTAATTTTAGAATATTAAAGAACACAAAAACCTAGACCTAAATGGCAATTTTCTATTAAAAATAATGTGCCGTTTTAAAGAAAATTGCGTTTTAGTGCTACTAAAAATGCGAAATTTGAAGCTCATTTTCACAGAAAATGTAGTTTTCAAAATACTTTATTTGAAGTTATTTGAAGCACTTACACTTACAAATATAATGTCTACAAATCGCTGGGATTGTGAATATTAAAGATGTGAGAGATCCTTTGAAAAAATTACGTTTATGTAATTTTTGAAAAAACAAAAAAAATCCTCAAAATAAACTTTACGTCATATTAAAGAGTGCCATTAGCACTATCCGATCGAAAAGTTTGAAGAATTGTTTTTCGCAACGTGACGCAGAATTTTATTTGTGGTTTAACACTAAAATATAAGCACATTACCCCCAAGGACACCAAAAAACATGGATTCTGGCTACACAACGAGTTACAGGTAGTAAATTACTATTTATAAGAAAAGGATTCATCCACTTTTTCGTTACCAGGGCCCGGCAATAAGACTTTTTCTCTATCAAATATTCGCCGTTTTCCGACCGACGTTTACGTAATTTTCTCTTCTTCGGAAGAACCTTCGTAAGGGCGAGAAAGTAAAAATTACATAACTGCTTTTAAAAATATAAAAATTGAGGAATAATTTGTATTGAGAAAGAAATAACTTGCTTTAGGGTGGGACGTGTAGGATAGAAGTAAGTGTCAGAAATAAAATTGAACATTTCAGCTTTCAAAATTTCATGGGCTTAAAAGAAAGTCCGATTTATACCACTCTTATAAATGTACATTTTCTATTCCAGAAAAACTATTTTAAACTAATGGTTATCCAACAGCACATAATTTCTCGTATTATTTCTATCTTTTATAATTTTCGGAAGTTGAGATAGTTGAGAAAATTCGACCTACGCCATTCTTTTAAGCGTACTTTGGAATTGATGGAAAAGAATTGAATTAACTTGCATTAACTTCAAGCAAAAACTGTGCAAGAAGTACTCGTTTTTCAAATAGAGGTACATAACCTTTCTTAAAGAGCTGATTTTTCAGATCAGATTTCGTTTCAAACAAAATATCTGTCTTGAAATTTGTAGCTTTGCAACGTTTTTGACATTTTCGAAAATACAGAGTTTGTCGGAAATTAACGCCAATTTTTTTACCTTTCTTTAATACCTGTGAGGAGAAAAGTAAGAGAAAAAATATGGAATTTTTTGTGATAAAATAATTATTTAAAAATAGCCAAATAATTCACATCAAATTACGAGAAAACTATTAATATTTTCTAAAAAATGTACTTGTCATTATTTCAAGATTTGTCTTTGAAGAATATATTTTATGAAGAAAAACATATCTATCTTCTATATTATACTTGTAGGAAAACGCCAAAAAAGTTTGAACGTATCCATCCATATCCACTGATAACCTGATTTCCGAGTGCAAAGTTGTCTGTGTCACCTCGTCGTCTGCATCAATCATTACCATATTTGACAAAAGGATTAGTAGACAGTATTTCTGACACGATTGCGAAGTTACAGCTCTAAAACGCGGATTTTTCGACCGAATATTCCAGATGATATTGTTGATGTGATTCCAATACTTTACACCAGTGGTGTCAAGGTCTTCTGGTGGCAGTGGCACGCGTCGTGGCAGCGTAGTATGGCACGAGCTTCTCTGCGCAACTAGCGTCGGGAAAGGAAACTATTAGTAACCCCGCCGTTTTACAATAGGGATGGCGTTGTCTCTGGTGGCGGGGTTATGAACTGTGTGGAGGGGTGATTTCGTCGTGGCACTCGTGCCACGGACTCCCGCTCGTGGCATCGACCTTGACAACACTGCTGTACACTATAATCTGTGGAAGGCAAGTAAAGGACAGAGCTGGCTTGTGTGCGGCAGGAGCCCGGCGCGGGCGCGGGCGCGTGCGCCGCGAGGAGCCCGCCGTCGCCCCGGCGGAGGCGGAGGAGGCGCCGATGGCGGAGAAGGCTGCGGCGGCGCCGGTGGGCGCGAGCGCCAGCGCCAGCGCCGGCGCCGGCGCCTGCCCCCGGCCGCGGCCGCGCGACGGGCCGCCGCGCCTGCGCTTCCCGCTGCTGCTGCTCCTGCTGGTGGGCCCCGCCGCCGGCGCCCCCGCCCCCGCCCCCGCGCGCACGCTCATCGACGTCGACGCGCCCGCAGGTACGCACCCGCCTCCACCCGCGCCAGCGAGGTTGATGTTTCTGGCCGCGTCTACTGCTACGGTTGATGTTTCTGGCCGCGTCTACATCCTGTTAGTGTAGTGGATGTTAAACGCGAGGGGTGGCAGTGGTCTTCCTTCGCTGGATGGTGAGATCCGTCACCGGCCTGCACGTTGATTTGCAGACGATTTCTTCCTCCAGGTATCTCCCGCATCAAGTCACCTCCCCAGCTGGGAGAAGCTTCCAAATAGTCACCCAGAATGTGTGGTAGTGTAGTAAGAGTAAGTAGTAGTGATGCAAGTATAAGTGAATGTGCAAATGAGGGAAGAGGTTAGGACAAGGACGAGATAGGAAGATCGCGCGTGGACCGTGGCCTGTTAGGGTTCTGTTCCGGCATTCACAAAGTATGTTAAACCATGGGAAACCATTGATCAGATCAGCTGGTGGTTCTCTTCCAGACAGTGACAGTATTTGACCTAGCTGTGTAGTTAGAGTCGCAAATCTTTCGTCATTGAGATTCGCAATCTAAGATATTCCTGTCAGAATCGCAGCAGGGCCTAAGACAGAGTAAAGCTATCTCAGCCGACGCATTTATTGGAGACAATCGGTAAGAGCAGCTATAACAGCCAACACATCAAAAGAAAATGTAGATGTTTAATGACAGCGTAGTAGTTTGCGGACTACCGTTTGCAGAGACCATAGACATAAGCGGAGCAAACGCCTAAGAAGTCTCTCCTTGGCGGTCCAGGAGTCGCCGCGTCTTAATAAGAGATGCCAACGTTTCGGCTGTCATGCTTCGACCTTCCTCAAGGCAAAATGCACTTGCAGCATGATCCATTATACAACCATCCGTGATCCACTAAGAAGTTATGGGGGTGGCTAGTATTTGGTGGGTTGTCCTATATATTGTGTCTATTGCAATTTCAGTATTGTTTTAGTAATAAGCTTACTTGATCTTCACCCGAACACAATTATTTGCTCATTCGGGTGCATCTGTTGTATTAGTTAACTTAGGTGAAAATAAATAAATTGTTGTTATATTATTATTATTATATTTCTCAAGTAATGCGAAAAACATATACCTTTCTGTAACTGAAGTCGACTTTCTACTCAGAATTTTCCAGACTACTCTGAAAGCATTGAACTACTTAGAACTCTACAACTGTAAAAACAAATTACCTTAACTTACACCAAAAGGGTAACGGCTGACTAACAGAATAATGCTAATTGAAACTCCACCATAATGAATAATATTACAAATCACAATGAAAGACAGTTCAGTAATTTAAAATTTTACGCGCTGTTACGAACTCAATAGGCAGCTGGCATGGCTATCGTGTAAGAAGGGTTGCTCATCTTTCAGGGGTACTCAGAAACTTTTCTTTCTTCCTCACGGCAATGAATTTTATAGTTTGCAGTGACGATAGCTTTTATTGCAAAATTTATTCACGACTAGCGATAACTACTATTGACAAATTTTATGTTCATTTGCATTTACAACTGGGTGTCATGGGCTGAGATATTGTGCAATCCCAGGGACATCATTAGGCCTGCAATCACATTTAACGTAAATAGAGAGGCTGCAAAAAACAAGTCTCCTAGCTAATATGTTCTCTGCATTTCGTATAACGTAAGTATCACATTCCACTTTCTATAGAGAAATCTTGTTAAATTCCCTCAGAAGGTCGGAATAGTAAGTGGTAAGTGGAATAGTAAGTGGACGAGAATGGTGAGTGGTTCAATGATGAGGAGGGAAGAGAGGAGGATAGAGGATCTCTCTAGGAAGATGTAGCTATTTATTTGTGATTTGCTTGATAAATTAATAATTGCTATCGAACATTTCTTCACAAACACACACACTCACACAATGAAAGACAATGTTCGGCTTTATGAACATTTCGTCGGGAGCAAAATTAGAGCAATATCTCTGAGGCACCGTTGATGCAGATGCAGTGTCATTGGCAAATAGGTTCTAGGATCCCATTGGTGGCTGCTTTTCAACAACAGGAAGTGAATTCGACCTTTGTCTGTGGGAAGCTCTGGCAGACGGCTGCTCTTATCGATAGTTTTTGTGTGTTTAACCGATCATTTTCAGGCGAATGTCGAAGCAAAACCCTAACAAATGGGCCACGGATCGCGAGTGATCTTTCCTTCGATATTCTTTTCTCCCCCGATCACACTCTTCACCAGTGGTGTCAAGGTCGTCTACTGGTGGCAGTGGCACGCGCTGTGGCATGCCACGAGCTTCTCTGTGCAACTAGCGACGGCAAAGGAAACTATTAGTAAACCCTTCCTTTTACAATAGGGATGGCGTTGTCTCTGGTGACGGGGTATTGAACTGTGTGGAGGGGCGATTTCGTCGTGGCACTCGTGCCACAGATACCCGCTCGTGGCATCGACCTTGACAACACTGCTCTACACGAACGTACCCGTAAGAGCATTACATTACCTCTCATGTCGAGAGACCAGCCGGGAGTTTAGAGCTTGTCATGGCTGGTGCCCTGCTGAGAAGAGCTACCTGGAAGATGGAATCACACGCCGGCGACTGTAGGTCGGCGCCGGATGTTATATCCCAGAAGGCGATGAACACGACCCCCTTCTGGGATACAAAGCGACAAAGCATTCATGCTCTTCATCTACTCACGCCTCTCAAAAGGAAAAAATGCATCAAACACCTTGTGGGCGAAAGTTATAGATCCGAATGGTATTAATCAAAGCGAGACAAATCTACTTCAATATTAACGGATTAAAGTTTTAAAGTTAAAGATTCTGTTTTTTAAATATAACTTTTTGTCTGAATTATTTACATCAGTAATTTTTAATTGAATTTTTTGCAAAGTATGGGTGCATCTGTAATTTAATACTCAAAGATATTAATTTCGAAGTTGATAAATTGTATGAAATGTTTACGTAGTATAATTTTAAATTGATTTTTTTGCAAATTATGGGTGCATCTCTTATTTAGTACTAACAAATATCTGTTTAGAAATTGATAGAGGAGTTGTAGATTATAAATTAGTATAATTATAGTATTTAAAGACCACGGATGCTTTCATGCAGACTCTCAAAAACGCTACACAATGCTCTATCGCTATCTAAGAGTATACTACTTTGTACACTACACTACTATATCAACTGAATATAGTACTACACATATTATACTATATTATACATACTAAACTATACAAACTATACTAAACATACATGCTAGACTATACTTCTACTATATAGTACTATACTGTACTACTATAACTGCACATACTATACTACAATATCATCAACACAATACTCCACTGAGGTGACAAAAGTCAAGAGATACCTCTTAATATTGTGTCGGCTCACCTTTCGCCCGGCAAAGTGGAGGGGGCATGAACTCAACAAGTCGTTGGAAGTCCCCTGCAGAACTATTGAGCTATACTGCCTCTATACCCGTCCATAATTGCGAAAGTGTTTCCGGTGCACGGTTTTGTGCAGGAACTGACCTCTTGATTATGGCCCATTAATTTTCGATGGTATTCATTTCGTGCGATCTGGGTGGCTTAATCACTCGCTTGAATTGTCCAAAATGTTTTCAAATCAATTGCAAACAATTGCGGCGCAGTGACATGGCGCATTGTCATCCATAAAAATTCCATCGTTGTTTGGGAACATGAAGTCCATGAATGACTGCAAATAGTCTCCAAATAGCTGAACCATAACCATTTCCAGTCAATAATCGATTCATTTGACCAGAGAACCCAGTCCATTCCATGTAAAATCACAATTAAGGAGCCACCACCAGCTTGTGTAGTGTCTTATTACAACCTGGGTCCATGGCGTCGTGGGGCCTAAACCACACTCGAACACTACCTTCAGCTTTTAAAAACTTAAATCAGGACTCATCTGAGTACGATGGTCAGATGATTTGACCAACCAACTGTTTTCCAGTCGTCTAGGGTCCAAACGACATGGTCAGGAGCGCAGGAGATACGGTGAAGGCGATGTCGTACTATTAACAACGACACTCGAGTCGGCCGTCCACTCCCACAGCCCATTACAGCCAAATTTAGCCATTCTGTCTTATCGGATACGTTCGTCTTACGGTTATCCCAACGTTCCACATTGATTTCTGCGGTTATTTCACGCAGTGTTGATTATCTTTTAGCACTGACAACTCTACGCAAACTGATATCGGCCATTAAGTGAAGACCGTCGGCCACTGCCCCGTTGTCGGCCATTGCCACGTACGTAAAATGAAATTAGGTATTCTCGGCAGCCTCTTGATACTGAGGATCTCGAAATATTGAATTCCCTAACGATTTCCGAAATGGAATGTCCCATGGTTCTAGCTTTGACTACCATTCCGCGTTCAGAGTTTGTTAATTCCCGTCTCACGGTCATAATCACCAAACCTTTTCACATGAATCACTTGAGTACAAATGAAAGTTCTACCAATGATGACAGGTGTTGTCATTGCCAACCATGTCATTTATTTCAACAATAGCAGCTTTCGATGGCTTATCAGTTTCTGCTGACCGGAAGCCACAAAACGACTGCGACTTGGTAGTCGTCAGCGGAAACTGATGATGATGGCTAAGCCATCGAAAGCTGCTATTGTTGAAATAAATAACATGGTTGACAATGACAACACCTATGATCATTTAATTTTAAATACCAACGACATCTCGCTACAAAACCAATGCCAATATCTACCAATGAATTGCCCGTTTATATCTTTTGTATGCGATACTACTGCCATTTGCATATTTTCGTATTGCTATTCTGTGACTTTGTCATATCATTGTACGTAAATTGATTGAAACTCAGCAATACATATACATTGAAAATAATAACTTGGCAGGCATAATTGCTTTATTTTATACAACAGAAAAATGAAGAAGGTTATATAATATATATTTCATTTGCTTTGCTTAATTGTATGTGTGGAAAGAGAAAACATTTTCAAGAATCCCCAAAACATTATTCGAATTCATAACTTTGATTTATTTCGATACTCAATATACGCTTCCAAAATGTCTCAAAAAGTGAACAGATCTGACATGTCCCTAGTCTGCCATGTCTTAAATATTATACGAAGCATAATCGCATGGTTACTGAAGAATTCCTTGTTGCTATGAAGTCAGACATTAACGTCTTTTTAAATTATATACATTGCGTAAATATAGTTTTAGTAAGTCAAGAATGAAAGAGGTTTCTGCGGCCAGAAAATATAGAATAGGCAACCCAAGAATCGCTGGGTTGTAGGTAATTTTGGGAATGTTTTGGCAGACATAAACCTTCCTTCTTCAGGGAAAGTTTCTTAATTGCAGTACGATGTTGGCTGAAAACGAAATGTGGATCTGCAAAAGAGGCGATGTCTCTCAGACAGCCTAATCCTCCTAGTCCACCGAGAAGAATCTACCTTGTGACTTGCACCGCTGTGGCAGGATTTTTGTCACTAGCTAGATAGCTGTATCGAATTCAGCCGCCGTCTAGAGAAGAATTCTAGCGGCCGGCTGTTGTGATTGGTAGTTTTCCCGATCAACTCCATACAAATGCCGGAGCAGTACCCTAACAAATGGGCCACGGACTGCGAGCGATCTTTCCTTTCTCTTCCTTGTACTATTCTCACCCCTTACATACACACACTTGCACATACATGCCCTACACTACCACAAATATCGGTAGAGTAGACGGAAACCTAGAGCTTGTCCCGTCTGGGACCCCGGATGGTGGAAACCGTTTCACGAGCCAAAATGTAGGTCGGCACCGTATCTCATCATCCTGGACGAGGTAAACCAGGCATAAAAATCATCCACTACACTAACGAGCTCATCAGACGACGTGCCCAGAAACATCAGTCAATAAATGAATGAATGAAGTGGAGAGGGTTGGGTTGCAGGGCTGCCCACCGGCTGCGAGAACCCCATCACGGGCGACCCCATGCCGCAGGGCGCCGAGTGGCCCGACGTGGCCGCCTGCCGCCTGCTGGTGTGCCGCCTGGACGGAGGGAAGCCCGTCGTCGAGGTGGTGGGGTACGTGCGCGGAGCCTTCCGATTCCTTTGAAGATTACATCGCCTTCTTCCCTGCTTCATTAAAGCATTGTTTTACTTAAGTGATTTACATTTGTCTTTCTTCATTTTTCTTACGTTTATATTTAATTAAAATCCTGAGTGGAGTCACATTTTTTTTTTTTAATTTATTTATTTTAGGTCGCTTTTAAACTGCTCGGGTCATAAGCGACCACAGTAATACACAAGTACACTAGTCAGATATTTAGATACATAAATTACATAGAAGCAATACATGCAATACATTACATACTTGACACAATAATGCAACCTCATATGAACCAGTTGTTAACTGTTTGAATCAATGTAGAGATCCATTGTATCCCTAGGAAATTAATACTCAATTTCAGAATCCATATTAGCTTATTAATTCAGTTTATGTTACTGGAAAGTACAATAAAATTTAAAGGAAAAATTTAAATTTAGATTACATAACTTTCATGTTTTTAAATAGATCCCTAAGTTACTATTAATTCCCAGTACAATGCTCTAATTTGTACTTCTGTGGGTTTAAGTGGTCATTTCATCTATCAATTTGCCCGTTGGACAGAATTATACATAGAGGTATTTAAATTCAGTACACAGAATAGCAAATGTTATTTACAATATGTCAAAGTACATATACATAGACTTACATATACATATATACAGATACATACATATAATAAACATATACATACATATACATTCACATTCAACACATACACACATATATATATATATATATATATATATATATATATATATATATTCATATCCACAATTTAGTAAATAAGCCCCTTACTTGGTATCCCATTCATTTCACTATGCGGTTCTATATTAGTTTGTCAAATTCCGTTACTTTTAAATATTTGATAATTTGATCACACTTCTCTATGGTATTAAGAAGGTCTAATAAATTGCCATTGATTTTCATTGCTGCTCTTTGAGTGTTGGTTTCTGGGCATTCAAGTAGCAGATGTGGGGAAGAAATTCTAGCTCCACACTTAGGACATTGTTCTGGATCGGATTTTTTAATAAGATGTCCATGACTGGCTTTGAAATGACCTATTCTGAGTCTGGTGATAGTAACCTGATTATTCCTGTTAACCAACTTATGTGGAAATGGAGATTCATTTATTGATCTCCTAACGAGATGCAGTTTAGATGTTATGTTCTTCCATTGTGTGTCCCAGTATTTAACTATTTGAGATTTAAAAAGCTTTTTAATATCTTCATATGAACCATAAGCATTATTGTCAATATTTGGTAATTTTGTTGCTCTTTTTGCGGCTTCATCTGCTTTTTCATTACCTATAATGCCTTTGTGGGAAGGAATCCAGGTAAGAACTATTTGATTTCCTGCCTCATGGTGATCATACAGTAGTTTTTGTATTTTTTGTATATAGATATTCTTTGTATATCTATTATTTATGGCTCTCAATGAGGACAGGGAATCAGAGAAGATAAGTATGTTTGGATTTACTTTATTTGCAGAAATGGTTTCAATACTTTTTAGGATTGCCCAAGCTTCACAGGAATAAATTGAATAGAAATCAGGTAGTCGAAATATTTCTTCAGTACCCTCTGTGGTTGAAATTATAGCACAACCGCATTTACCATTACATTTTGACCCATCTGTGTAGATCTTTAAGTGATTATTGAATTTTGCTTCATATTCAGCAATAAATGGGAAAAGAAGGGTCTCAGATTGTGAGAAAGGGTGTGGAAGTTGATTAAACTCAAGATTTATGGTGGGATTGAAGTGATTAAGTGCCATGGGGGGATGGGGTGATAGCTTCTTGGGAATATGAGGGGTTTATTTATATTTAGAGCGTTAAGGTATAAGGGAAGTCTTTCTCTCAGAGGCTTTGGAAAATTTGGATGTACATTATACATTTCTGTTTTAGGGGAGTTGAAGATATATGCGTTTGTTTGGTTTGGAGGTATGCTGAATGTTGCATATGCATACTTTAAACATTGTAGCTTTCTTCGCAATTCCAGTGGCATGAGACCTGCCTCTGCTAGAAGGCTGGTACACGGGCTAGTTCTGAAGGCTCCTAAGCTTATGCGACATGCACTGTGGATAATGGGATCCAAAGTGTTCAGTAGTGTTTTGGCTGCTGCGCTATACACCACTGACCCATAATCGAGTTTAGATTGTATTAGGGCTTTATAAATTTTTATTAGAGAATCAGACTGGGCTCCCCATTTTTTACATGCTAGCATTTTTATGATATTCAGTCTGTTTTTGCAATCGGTTTTTAGAGCTGCAACATGATGTTTCCATGTATGTTTGGCATCAAACACTAATCCAAGGATTTTGCAGGTATTTGATCTTCTTATTTCTTTATTCCCAATTTCCAACGTAATTTTTGCATTCTGTTCATGGGATCTTCTGGTAAATACTATGAATTCAGATTTAGTTTTGGAAATAATAAATCCTGTAGAACTAGCCCAATTGTCAATTTTATTTAATGTTTCTTGGATTATTTTAGCAGTTAACTGAATATTTTTTCCAGTGCACAGAAGGGTGATATCATCTGCAAATAAAAATATTTTAGTTGGGCCTTTTACTAATGTACTGACTTCGTTGACAGCTATGAGAAACAGGAGAACACTAAGTACTGACCCTTGCGGAAGTCCATTGATCATTTCTACAGCTTTCGATGTTTTTTCTTGTAATCTTACTTTGAGATATCTGTGACTTAAGAAATTATTTATGAAAGCTAGTGTATTACCTTTTATTTCCATATCAGAAAGGATATTTAGGAGTCTTTTTTTATAAACCATCTCGTATGCTTTTTCAATGTCTAAAGAGACTAAAATAGCATGTTGATTTGTAGCTAAGGCGTCACATATTTCTGTGTCTATACTGACTAAATGATCATTTGTTGACCGGAGTGATCTGAAGCCACTTTGATACTGTGATATCAGATTTTTCTCTTCCAGGGTCCATCTCAATCGATTGTTAACCATTTTTTCTAGTATCTTGCATATATTACAGGTTAACGAAATGGGACGAAAGTTCACTGGGTTTGAATGGTCTTTAAGAGGTTTAGGGAAAGGAATTACGATGGCTTCTCTCCATTGGTTAGGAAGGGTATGGGTTGTCCAAATACTATTGTATATTTGTAAAAGATATTTTAGTCCATTCTCTGGGAGATTCTTAAGAAAACTGTTTGGTATGTCGTCCGGCCCTGGTGCTGAATTTTTGCTCTTGTTTAGTACATAGCTAAGCTCATGCATGTGGAATGGTTGGTTATACTGATCCTCATTGTTTTCTAATAGTTCTTTGTTGAGTTCCAAGTAGGGGGTAGAAGACGATGCAATTTGTGCTAAAAATGTTGGTTCGTAATTTGAGTTGCTAGAGTTTTTAGCAAAGGAATCAGCAAGTAAGTTACTCATGGCTTCTGGACAGAATTGTTTTTCTCCATTCTTGTCAATTAGCATTCTAGGTAGGTGATATGTGTTTGATCCGCTAATTATCTTGACTTTGTGCCACACTTCAGAAATTGCTGTCTTATTCGTGATGGATGATGTAAATTGTTGCCATGATTGGACCATTGTGGTCTTAAGTGTTAAGCGGGCCTTAGCTCTTGCTTTCTTGTAGGAAATACAATTTTCTATTGTTTTGCTTTTTTTAAATTTCCTGAACGCTCTTTTCTTTTCTTTTATAGCGTTTGTACACTCTTCATTCCACCATGGTACTTGACGTTTCATTACTTTTCCTGTAGTTTGGGGGATTGCCTGCTTGGCTGCTTCTGTAATCAAAGTGATAAACTCACCAACTATCGTATTGATTTCATATTGTTGAGGCGAATCTAGCACTTTAAGATTGTTAATATTATTATTGATAATATATTGAAAAAGAGGCCAATTAGCTCTGTTTATTATCCATTTAGGGCGATTTCTTTGCTCTATTTTTTGTTGCTGGATTGACCAGTTTATGGATAAAGGATAGTGATCGCTGTCATATAGATCTTGCATTGAAGCCCATGAAAGTTTTGTTGCAATATCTGTGGACGCGAAGCTTAAATCTATGACACTTTCTGTACCGTTACTAACGTTGAAATGGGTCGGCGTTCCCGTATTGAGTATGACCAAATCATTATGATTGTCTAACCATTCTTCAATTAATTTTCCTCTTCTGTCTGCAGTTGTGGAACCCCACAGGTTGCTATGACTGTTGAAGTCTCCTAATATTATAAACGGTTTTGGCAGTTGTGCGAGGATGTTATCTAGTTCAGCAATATTTAATGAAATACTATTTGGTAGATAAATATTGCAGATAGTAATAGTACAATTTATTCTGACTTTGATTGCTACTGCTTCTAACGTTGTTTGAAGAGGAATATCTTGAATGAATACTTCGTTTTTTGTAAAAATTGCTACCCCTCCACTAGCGATTTGTGCTTGCCTTCTATTGTAGAAGGATGTTCTATATCCTCGTATTTTTGCATTGGAATTGTTTTTGAAATTGGTTTCCTGTATACATAAAATTTGTGGATTAAGGTTATTAATTAAGAGTTTTAGATGTGGAAGTCTTGCATAGAAACCATTACAATTCCATTGAACAATGTCCATGATGTGTTTGGTTGAGCTTGGTTTCTAGTTACGGTTCATCCGACGATGAATGATCAATTAATTCATGGGAAGTATCTTTCGAGGCCTCCAGTTTTTTAATAATTCTTGAACATCTATTTTTTAGACCTTTACCACGTAAGGTGGGATAAATTTCTCTTAGCATTGCTATTAGGGGGGAAAGGTCATTTGTGAAATCTTTCGCAATGTCTACTGTGAATTTAGTTCCTTTTGTTTTATCGAAAAAGTTTATTAATTGGTTGAATGACAGTGGATACTTTGTAACATTTTTCTCTACTAGTGCTTTTGTGTCTGCCCATAAATTATCTTGACTATTATCTGGTTTGATTTTTAATTTCTTTGGATTCTTTCCCGCATTAGGTTTTCGTGATGTACTAAATTCTTCTGGGTTTTGTATTTCTGAATCTGATCCAGAGTTGTAGTCTGTAGACTCAATATCGCTTTCAGATAACTGGTTTACTGACGTAATGATTGAGTCGGTAGTAGATAAAGGTCTTTTCATTCTTGCTGGGGTACTTTTGTCGACCTGTCCTTCTGTGAGCTTATCGGTGGTAGCGGCCTTCGTCGAGGTTACAGGAACTGAGACTGATTTTGGAGTTTGAATATGAGGTTCTTTGCAAACGGTTATAGTTTCAACTTGTGCAGGGGCGGATGTAGTAGAATGAAAGGCAACGTGTTGGGGTGTGCTTATGATGGGAGTTTGTGATATGGTATTGGATGTTGGATTTATCTCCACAAAATCTGGATTGATTTGTGGGCAATTTTTAGCTAAATGACCCTGTTGTTTACATTGAAAACACGTAGGGGTATCCGATGTGATGTAAATCCAGTGTGGTACTTCTTCAAAAATTACTTGAAAACATTCAGGTAGTTTGCTTTCATCTTCTGGGCTAATAAATGTTTGTCGACGAAAGCTTAGAATATGACTTAGATTTGGACTAGAAAAACCTGCTCTAAGAAATGACATTGGTGTTACTGTTTTAATGCCAAACGAATATAGCTTATTTTCAATAAGCGCATGCGGTATACTAGGGCTCACATTTGAAAGTATTATTCTTTTATTTCTGGATATTAAGGGTCTTATAGGGAATTCTTGCCTACACACTGTTATACTTTTGTGTTTTTCAACAAGTTCGTCAGCAACTTCTTTAGTGGCGAGATATACACACAGCCTATTATTTGAAATTTTTGACACAAATCTTATATGGGCTGGATTGATTTTTTGGGCAAGCACTTGTATGAAATCTAAGGTTGGAGCTTGGTTGACAGAGTCTATAACAATTGCGTTTTCTTTTTTGGGGAAAAGGTTCGCTGCGGTTACTGTAGCATAATTCTTACTTGAGCCATCGGTAGGTTGTTGGTTTCCTGAGGTTGATGCCATGGTGGAGCTTGTGCCCGGTGCCGAGCACCGAACAAGAGGAGATTTTTTACACTCACTCACAATTCACGAAGCACTCGTCACCAATGGTAAAATCACACGATAAATTAGCAAAATCAGTATCGATCTCCTTCGCGCACTCTCAAACCATTCACTTAAACTGTAGGTTTGGCCTCAACAGTCCACGATAAGAGCTGCCTCGGTTACGATGCTCACACCTCGGCGGCTAGAGCGAGACTGGAGTCACATTTCTTTTACTTGGTAGGCAAAAATTACCGTAAATACAAGCCGGATTTTTGTTTTCTTTATAATCGTACATTATCTGATATCTGATTTCTTATATTGTTAGCAATGGAAGCGAATTTCATAATTTAAACATAACAATAATTTCCACAGTACATATTTCTATCACATTTAATGGTATCTAAGTGCATCTTTTGATATTTTCTTTTTCGTCCTTTCCAATAATATTTTATCCTTTCATTATTTTTTTCTTCTCATTTCGTATCGCCTGTAACATATTTTCTTATATCTCCTGCCTTGAAATTCTTTTTAACACTTATTGCTTTATATTATCATTATTAAAGGGACAGAATGTTTCAAAATATAGTGAAACCTGTTCAAATGTCCACTTCAATTGAGTGCACACCCACAAAAGGTAAATATTTCTGTACATCAGTCAAATCCATTGATTTTTCCGTAAGACGCGTGCAAATATTTTATCTTTTGAGGAGTCGACAGATCCCACATGCTGTCAGGCAAATGTCATAGATTAACCTGTACCAGACTGTCACATTTTCAGGGCGATTTTGCGACTTTTTTGCCATAACACCATAAGAAGCAGAAGAGAGGTAGCGCGTTGTCTGATTTCTCAGGACCCTATTACCTCGAGTTGCTTATCGCGTGACCGGTTAATTTGTGTTTGAGAAACTATATTATTTTTATCTATACTTCGTAGTACATAAATTGCAACTTCACGTCTAGTTGTGCACGTTTACGAAAGGAAACAAATAATCATTCGCGTGAAAAATAAAAAGAATGAAAAAAAACTGAATTGAATGATTGAGTACACGATGCGTATGATTAAGTTTACTAGTAAAAAAAGAAAGCTTCCGGCATTTTGTAGTTTAAGCGAAAATACAAGGCTTTTTAACAAGCATTATTTTTATGCAACTAGGAAAAAAGACAGGATATCCGCTTGCCCTATTTCCATAACATTTATTTAGTGACCTAGAAAAAACGCACCTCCACTTCCAGTCATTTTTATTCGGAACCAATGGTCGCTGGTGAAGACAGTTTCTGTAGCTGAGTGGTCGTTAAAAAATGAAGTTAAAGTTATTTTGCTTCCCGCCATTTGGTTGGTTCAGAACGAAACAAATAAGATGCGTAAAAGAATATATCCGAATAAGGAGGTAAAAATTGCCCCTAAACCAAATCAATAATCGCAATACTGATGTGAAAGAGAATAAAAATGACGTAGACTCACAAAAAATCAGCCTCCTAGGGCCATCTTTTGCAGAGATACATTGCGAAACGTGTTTTTCACGTTCCGTTTTTTCTCAGCTTGTAATGCATGAATCAGGCAGAAAAATTGCAGAGGCGGGGAAAAATAGTTGAATTTGAAGTTATTTTTGTCAACTACTTTTGTCGTCGAATTCAAATGGAAAATAATTAAGTTTTTGATATTGATTTTCGACGTGATAATGTTGGAGTACTGTCTCAGTTTTTTCGCCTCGAACGTGTCTCATAGCATTCTATAACATATATTTTTCAGATTTTTAAACAATGTGGACGATAGTGAAGAAAACATTAAAACTAATTTTATCCTTTTAAAAATTTGAAATTCGGGCAAAAAAGTTATTTTTGGCGTGAATTTCTCGTCTTCTGACATCAAAATCCGCCGTCATGCTACATTCCAAACTTAATTTACAAACTTAATTACTGATTAACTTATTTATTGTTTACTTATTAACTTATTTATTTCCTCTCCAGTCTAGGTTTCGCTCATATAACTAATACAAGTCTCTGTTTTCCCACTCTAACATATCTATTTTCCCACTCACTAATGATAATTTGTTAATATTCCGAACATTTCCTAGAAATGTTCCTAATTCTTTCCTGAAGAGTCACATTCTATCACTTAATATATTCTGAGCGAGCGTAACGTTTCTATGTAGGAATTAACAGTTCCTCATTCCCATCCATTTTCCTCTCGATGTATCTGCCGTTCAGAAATTTAAAAGGATATGAATCCTTCTACATGTTTCTGTCTCTCAGCAATTTAAAAGCATGTGAATCCAATTTTCCCTATCACCGCAAAGCACACAGGCGCCATTGCCTTGCCTTGAGCGATGTTGCGGTCGGCAGGTGCACGCCGCACGTGGTGCCGCCCGGCTGCTGCTTCGAGGCGGCCGTGGGCGAGCAGCGCGCCGCCTTCCCCAACTGCTGCGGCCGCTACGTCTGTCCGCAGGGCGGCCCCGTGGGGCTGCGCTCGGGCCTCGACCTCGACGACCCCCAGGACACGCTCGTCGTCTACGCCGTCTAGTCCCGACGCCCACTGGCTCTTGCTCCACGAGAATTCGGCCCTTGTTCAGAACGGATCCGAACAAATGAGGGTTTACAGTTTCCATGACTTTGATAAAGAGTTCATTCAAAAATGCATTCCAAGTTTCCCTTTGAGTTTGACGATTTACTTTTTGTTTTAATAATTCTTCCAACAAGTAAGATTACATTTCCGTTTATTACTTTTCAGCAATCCATGTTATAATTGTATAATTTACATTAAAAGTATGAAAATTACTAAGTTTCAAGTAATTCTTCAGTCATTCTTAGGTTTTATCTAAGAGTATGTAAATTTGATGACTTTGAAAAGTAAAAGTTAACAATTCGAGTTTTCATCTATGATATGACTTTGATCGTCCTTTTTTTATTCTTCAGAATGCTACAATCACTTTCAGAAGTACTTTCAGAAGTTACATTTGTTGACAATATTATTATTGGCAAAGTTGTACCTCATAGAAGGTACAACTCAGCCGAACAATCAATTACAAAAATAAATGCAAATTATTGTTGTATGGTATTTAAGAGCATATTCATTTCCTGTTTTTAAACTAAAAAATAATAAATATTTTAAGAAAATTTGTTTACGGAATGTTATAAAATATTATCTTGGACATACATATTCCATATCTTTGACATTTGGCATTGTAAGGCATTTTGTATGTGAGCATCATAATACCATTGTAATAAAATCATTTCGGAAGGCGGACTTTAACGTAAAGTTGTCCTTTTCGTAAAAATGGGCCTTTCAGAACAAGACAATCTCTGATACCCCGTCGGCGGGCCCCGCATAACGACGTTTTGGCTGCGACGTTGCTTGCGCAGACAACAGTCTCGCTGCGAATCTTCCTATTTTGATTTCGTGCTCGCTAAAAGGTATTCAAAAATTTGGTTTACAAGTTGCCAAATAATTCTTCTGTTATAGATTTCACTGAAATCTTTTATCTATTATTTAGTAATATGAATATTTTGGTTTATTACAAGAAAAGTAAACATCAACTAAAAAAAATTAGGATTTTTTTCTTGTCACATTATTCAACGTGATGTTTTCGTCATAAGGATTGTGAAAAAGAGCAAATGTCTTCCGCTCATTATAAGAAACAATGGTTTTTTGTTTCTTTCTAGAGGATTTCTCCGTAATTGGATTACACATACTCCATTGCTTATGTATAAGCCTCGTATGCAATTATTTATCAAAAAAAAATTTTTTAAGGAGGATTTATAACAATATCTACTTGCCTGGTAAATATTCGCCATCATATTTCAATGAACACTTTTATGGATGATCTTTCAAATGAATCTACTTTTCAAAAGTATTTATTTAATTCATTGTTATATTAATTAAAGTTTTTTGTAACATCATTTTGAATAGTATCAAGATATGAGTTTACTGAATAAATACTTATGATTATCATTTTTATAAAAATGTTAACATTTTTATATGCTTAAAAAATAATAATGTGAATTTTAATTAAAAATATTAGTGTTAGCCAGCGCCTGGACAGCTAATATTGGCATGGTCGTACCATACAATGTGCAATGTCAGCTCCAACTATTACAGAACTTCTCTTAAGAGAGATTTTGCTCTCAATTTGACGCTTCATCGTCAAGAGAATTGTATTAATTAGTTCTTGCTTCCGTATGTGTTCAGTTGCGGCTGACATTAATCTTAAAGATATTAATTTATTTGGTTATTTCAGTTTTAAATATTCCATTTAGATATTGTGTCTAGTTCTTAGGACCTCGTCGTTTTTTATCTCGCATATTTTTAATACAACGTTTGGAATTTGGCGCCATTTCTGAACGTTCTTGATATTCAACACATTGTAAGTTTATGTACAAAGATATTTTGAGGGGCCTTACGGTGCCCGACAAACCGTGTATTCACACGTGGCCTCCGAACCCTTCCAGACACACAAACACGCACACGCGCGACTACCAAACCTCAAATTCTGTGCTATGGATGGATACAGCATTGTGCCGCATGTACCTAATTTACAGGAGGGGAGTTTCAATATGTATTTGTGCTCTGAATGATTATAGACATGCAGCCTAGAGTTGACTGCTTAAAACTTCGTGTTAACGTCCTTTGGACATAGTTTTCAATGACAACAGGAAAAGCAAAGGAATTGAAACAAGTGTGTTAAAATATCCCATTTTCATACAAAAAATGGACCTAGTGCCGTTACGCGTTCGAGGTTTAGAACCAAAATGGTATGTCAGCACAGAGAGGAGGAAAGGTTCAAGAGAGTCGGAGGATGGAGTCGTGGAGGAAGAGGAAAGAACGCGGAAAGTTGGGTTGCTGTAGACGTAAGTTATCGGAAAAGTAATGCATTAATGAAACAAAAAAGTCTGTTTGCGTAATTAACCGTTTTATTGGATGTAAAAGTTCAAACACTCAATTGGCATTATATTCAAAATTACAGTATACATTCATGACGACACATTAAATAATAAAATGCACAAAATTGTTTTTTTGCAACAATTTTTCACTGCTGTTTCAGAAATCCTTAGTATTTATTATTGTGTAATTTGTATTCACGGTTCACGATGATGAGAATAAACATTTGTGCACTTCATTAAAATGTGCCAAAATGTAAAGAATTTGTAAAAAAATAAATAGTATCACAGTTTCCTATTTGTAATTTTCTTGTGTAGAAAAAGTACACAAAAATTAAACCTGGACCACTTAATTCCATTTCCAAATAATACCAGAATGAAAATGGTGGGGTTATTCCAGGTTATTAAAAATACTTATCATAGTGACTACTAAATCAAAAACTACTGGTGCTACAACACCACTACAAGGACTTTATTGCATTATTTCTAACTTTTACTATTTTCGAAAATTCACAGTTCAATGAAAATAAGAACTGGGCTACCTACGAAAACATCTTTTGCTCTAGCCGTGGAAACGTTTTAAAGAAAAAAATTGGAAATTTTGAGAAAAAATTATAAATTTCATAAACCTCAAGGAGAAATTATGTAAAAGCATGTCGTTTTTCAAAACCTTATTTAAAAATCTAATTTTTGGACAGATTTTATTTTAGGCATAAATATCTATTACCAATATTTGAACTTTGGCAATGTTAATACTTTGCAATTTTTGAAAATACAGAGAGTTCGCAGAAAATCGCGGCCAGCACCATTCCTCCCCCCCATCCTTTGATACACACGAGGAAAAATTTAGTGGAAAATTTAGATCCTTTTTTGAGAAAATAATATTTTAAAAATTGTCTATATTTCAAGCAAAATTCCGCGAGAACTGTTTTCGCAGTTTCTTCTATAGGCTAGTGAATCCACCTTCGAAAGTTCTGTCCCGAATCCCGAAAAAGTTTCCTTGAGCACTGTTCGTACGAGCGAGCAAACTTCTTAATTAATCATACATCCATCGCATATGTCTAAGTTAATTGTACAAACTTTTATTTTTTGTATTAATTCAGTTACGCCTTGCAATTTACCAGAAACGCTGTCGCCGTTTCACCGCCGCCGTCTCGTCTGTTATGCAGTAGTGCCATACTCGTGCCTTGGCTGTATCTTTTGTTGTGCTTACGTTTGACCAAATAACTATGTACTGCGCAATATAGCGCGACTCTTCTACTGTAGAATTCTCGCCTTGTACATTTAATTGAACATCTAATTCCCGGTGAGGCAACATTGCTATAGCATAGTAAGTGATCTGTGCGTAATAGCAAATGCTCTTTAATTCTGTCATGAGTCTCCCGTATGCAAGATACGTCATCTTATGTGCCACGCGTGACGCTTCCGCCGAGTGTCACCCAGCATCCCCCACTACTGCAGGTCCAGACAGCGAAATCTGCCAGCAAAAACAGCTGATCTAGTTAGAGCATTACATAAACGTTTGTAATAACCAGTATAATAATTATCTGTGATACAAAAGCTTCACTGTTCGCCTCAAATTCTTAATCTTGTCTGTGCCAAGAATTTTAATTGACAATTTCTGTAACTTAATTCAACTGAAAATAATTTCATGTTTATTTTTAAGAAGTGTAGTTCAATTCCTTGCAAGGTTTTAATTTTATTGATCTAGTTTCTTGTATGAAAGTCTTTGATACAATTATATGCATTCATTCTATATGCTTCTAAATTTATTTCTGATGATGACAGCACCTGAAAGAACATTTTCAGAAATGCAAGACTGGTGACTCGTCCATCAACAATCAATCCATCACCAGTGGTCCTCCATGTAAGTAGCAACCAGAGGTCGTAAGTGACAACGTAATTTGGCCTCGCCTTAATTTTACACACAATCTGCTAACCTCAACGCGCTACAACTTACAAGCACCTTAATAATTGCTGGGATGTCATTAGAATAGGAAGGCGGTCAGCCAAGTCAGGTTGTTACATGTCATTTTCCAGTAATAATTCGAATTAATTGTATGTCAACGGAAAAGAACTTCAATTTTTGTCAATGAGTGCTTTTGTTGGACTGAGCATATCTTAAAATTTTTTCAGGATTTTTTTCTTGTTGCTCTTATTTAGCTATTTTTTTTATTTTTTTATTTTTTATTTGTTTCAAATTATTTTCTCTATTGTTATAATTAGCATTAGAGTGAGTTGTTTCAGCTAAGGAACAGTATTCAATGGGTAAGCTTTTTTTATGAGCAGGATGGAGACGCGTGGGGTTGGTTGACGGGGAAGGGGGCGGGGCTATGGGTAATTGTTGCACTTGATTTTTACAGTTTGTATCTTTGTTCAAGGGGGTCTGGGTGATGAATCTGATGAGCAAAACGGAGGGAAGATCTCAAAATCCATACTAGGTGAATTAAATATTGGCAGTATTGAATGTTCCAAGGAGCAATTGCCTGTTGAACAACTATCAGTGTTAAGTGATGTCGTAGTGCAACTATCATTGTTGCATTATTTATAATTTGTCTATGCTCGCTATTTAACTACTTGGTTATACAGCTACCATTTTTAACACTGGGATAACTGTAAGGGGAACACATAAGGACAACATGAACAAACACAAACATCAATGCCCGAGGCGGGATTCTACCCCGCGACCAGTTGCGCCGAAGCAGCTTCGGTCCTTCAGCCTTGGCGGCCTCGGTTATCCAGGCCTGCCAATTGTTCTCTTTGTTTGAACATTGAGTAGCAATAAGGCCTCCAAATTTAAATTTAAAATGATGTTATCAGTTGATACATATAATCTATATGAGACCCCTCATTACCCACAAAACAACTAATAAGATACTGCCAGGAAAAATATTAACAGTAATCAACACTAGGAACAGAACCAGAAGATTATGGACCAAAACCAGAAACCCACAGCTAAAGAAAGAATTGAACCTACTTAATTCAATAACAAAAAAAGCAATTAACGACTTTCACTGCTCATCTTACAACAAAATTATAAAATCATTGAGTACAACCAATAATTCTCCCTGGCAGTTCACAAAACATATTCTAAAAAAGAAAAATAGTATCCCACCTCTAAATACGATAGCAGGGACAAAATTCGCACCATTTGAAAAAGCCGAAGCCTTGGCCGATCATTTCGAAACATCATTTACGCTCAACAACACACCAACCCATTCCGACCATGCTATGATATTACAAACAGTTTCAGCCCCGAACTATGATGTACCACATAAGATAAAATTCATATCCCCAAATGAAGTGAATAACATAATTAAAAAAATACCACAAAAAAAGCCCCTGGCCACAACAAAATCACCAATAAGATTCTCAAAAACCTCCCATTTCCAACTATAGCTTACATCAATAACATATATAACTCAATAATAAGAACTGGATATTATCCTATAGTATGGAAAAACTCAGTTATAATACCTATTCCAAAACCATACAAAAATCATAGCAATCCAGAGAACTACAGGCCGATAAGCCTACTAACATCTCTTTCAAAAATTCTTGAAAAATTAATTCTAAAAAGATTAAATAGCTACTTACAGAAAACACAAATCATCCCATTGCACCAGTTTGGCTTCATAAAACACGTATCAACAGCACACCAATTACTCAGACTCTCAGAATATATCCACACGGCCTATCAAAACAAACACCATACAGTAGTCTCATTTCTCGACATTTCTCAGGCGTTTGACCGAGTATGGCACGAAGGACTTTTATACAAACTCCGAACTATGGGAACACCAACCTACTTAGTTAAAGTTATCAAAAGTTTTCTAACCGACAGATCTTTCACAGTTTCAGTAGAAAATCACATCTCCAATCCCCGCAAATACTAGCAAGTCTTCCCCAAGGATCACCATTCTCACCCACTCTATTCAACATATACACTGCAGATATACCCACTACAATACACACCAAATTAGCACAATTCGCCGACGATACCGCCATCTACAAGTCCAGCCATTCACTCAAAATCATTACCGATAGAATACAACATCACCTAAACAAAATAGACAATTGGTCAACATTGTGGAAAATCAAACTTAACCCAAGTAAATCAACCGCTAAAATATTTTCTCTCAGACCATTTGCCCACCCACCTCCATTACATATAAATAAACACACAATTCCATGGACATCACAAAACCAAACAGTAAAATATCTCGGGCTGAACTTCGACACAAGACTCAACTGGAAAACACACATAACACTGAAACAACAACAAGCTAAAATAAAAATAGCTCAACTAAAACCCCTTATCAACTTCAAAAGCTGTTTATCCTTAACAAATGCCATTACACTTTATAAAGCAATAGTCAGACCCTTAATGCTGTACGCATGCCCCATCCGGACCAACTCATCTATCTCCAATATCAATAAACTTCAAGTTGTACAAAATAGATTTCTCAGATTGGCAACACAAGCCCCATGGTTCATTTCAAACGCCCAACTTCATAAAGAACTAAATATATCACCGATCATCAAACATATCGCCCACCTTTCCAACACTTTTTATTCCAATCTGAATACAATAAACCAAGCAGTCCACTACAACCTGGCCTCATTAAATGATCTCCCAACCAGAATTAAAAACAGATTTCCTTTCGAAGCCTTCTTGCAAATTTTCTCCCTAAACTGTTCTAAGTAGGGGCTCTTGTAGTTTCCTACACCAAGAGTAGTGTAGTTATGTTAAGTTAAGTTTACTTTAAGTTATAATGTAAGCCACCACAACACATGATGGAGTAATTTATTACTGAACGGTGTACTATCCAACAATAAATAAATCATTATTAAAAAAAATCTATATGATGTGGCATGATAATGAATTAGCATAAATGGAGGTGATTTATGAAGTTCATCGGGGTGAATAAAAATCTGCTGAAACTCAAAATATGAGTCAAACTAGGATTAGACATGCCAGCTTTTATAAAAGAAATTAGAGAATAAGAGTAATTAGAGGCACTCTGAGTTGATTAAGAGCTTTTTTGTTGTCTTTTATGTAGGACAACAAGGCAAACACCGAATATTATAACTCTTATGTGGTTACCAAGTAATGGTCAGACTCTTCGTTATGATTGATAATGATTGACTTGTGATTATCTGTAATATAATCACTTACTGTTGTTGGCGATACGTGACACAAAACTGATATCTTTTTCATGAATAATATTTGTTCATTCACTCATTTAGTTCTTTAATCACAGATTTCCTGCGCCTTGATAATGATTGGTCGGTCCTTCATCGAGAAGATATCCTCAGAAGCAGTTTCGGCGTAAGATATCGTTTGTATATTATGAGCAGTTGATGTTAAATTGTAGTAGTTGTTTACTATATCCATGGTCTCGGGTAGTTCCACCCGCGTAAGCAACTGGCACTCGAAGCCACAGTATTATGAGATGTTGCATAATATAAGGCATGATACGCAAATTATAATAAGACTAGAAGAAGTACTATAAAACACACACGAGAGCAAAGTGAACGATATTGTCGGTACCACGTGTAGCCGTCGGGGCATATTTTCTGGAACCCTCTGGAACCTAGTTGCGGAAGAGTGGGGGACCTGATTATTTTATCGGCAGGACTATTATATCAAATGTATACATCAATTACCGATGCAAAATAGTTTCTGGTGCACGGGAGGAAATATTTCTGTTATTATATTTTGTCAAAAAAACTCGTTGCTATCATTTATTCTAATTCGACAATTGCTAAAAAGGAGTGACGGTAGGTATTCCGAGGTTCCAGAAAACGTGCGCGCATACATAGGAATAGACTCTGAATAATCTACCTCTAAGAAACGTGTTGATCATTAAAGTTTCAAGCAAAAAGTATCTTGTCCTTTAGTCGTGAAAGAAAGCACT
Organism: Acheta domesticus; assembly: GCA_031308135.1. Classification (NCBI taxonomy): domain Eukaryota; kingdom Metazoa; phylum Arthropoda; class Insecta; order Orthoptera; family Gryllidae; genus Acheta; species Acheta domesticus. The sequence continues at coordinate 6,487,975 of JAHLJT010000631.1, forward strand.
AAATTATATTTCAATGAAAAAAGTAGGTGGATCAATGGACCAGGAAATAATAAGGAATACTAAGAACAGTAAACAATAATTACGTTGTCGGTCACATTTCTTATTACTAACACTCGTTATTAACTGTAACATATTTACAGATTCAATATCTACAACGAAATAAACTTAACTAGTGGTGCTACAGAATGACACAGACTTTCCCGTATTAGTTTTCTATTTCCTTGGGTCTTCGCTAGCTATTCAGAATTGCCACAAACTCTTTCTTGCCAGCTGTCATCTACCACCGCCAAAAGTACATTTTTTTGGTCATTTTCTTAATTTTTCGGTTTCCTATTGGTAGAACGGAAACATTAATTTTAGAATATTAAAGAACACAAAAACCGAGTCATAAATGGCAATTTTCTTTTAAAAATTATGTGCCATTTAAGAAAAAATGACGTTTTAGCGCTACTAAAAATGCGAAATTTGAAGCTCATTTTCACAGAAAAATACTTCATTTAAAGTTATTTGAAGCACGTACACTCACAAATATAATAATCTTTACAAATTGCTGGTAATGTGCATATTAAAGATATGAGAGATCATTCAAAAAAATTACAATTATGTAATTTTTGAAAAAACAAAAAAATAACTCAAAATAAACTTTACGCTGTACTAAAGAGAGTTATTAGCACTATCCGTTACAAAAGTTTGAAGAAAAACATTGCAGTCATATATGAGAAAATGGCGTTTGAGCGTTTCTGAAAATGCAAAATTTTGAGCTAGTTTTCACAGAAAACGGTTGTGTTTTCGAGAAATTTTACTTGACATAATTTAAAGCACATGTACTCGTAAATATAATAATGTGAAAAAATCGCCGCTAATGTAAATATTATCGACGTGAAAAACATGTGCAAACATTTACATTTTTGTAATGTTTGAAAAAAACAACCTATAGAGGAATATGGATTTTATGTCATCTGATAGAGTACATTTACCACTATCTCTACCAAAAGTTTAAAGAAAAACTTGGAGCCGTTTTTGAGAAAATCTTGTTTTTGTAATTTTTTAAAATTGTACATATTGCACGCAATATTGCGCGAAAAATATGAAAATTTTCAAAAAAAATGTAGATGACCTGAAAGAAAGAACTCACTATGAAGAAAAAAATTATTTGAAGGAACAATCTCTATCTTCAATTTTGTAGTTGGAGAAAGACACCGAAAACAATTCAAACTTTCACAATTTTCGAAAATTCAAAGTTATTCGTGAAAATAGGACCTCAGCCATGTTAATAAGTGTATTTTACTCTATTCATACAAGAAATTTAAAGAAAAAACTTGGAGTCGTTTTTGAGAAAAGTTTGAAAATCCCCGGGGGGCTTCTTATAAAGTACCCCCAAATTTTGAAGAATCTTTTTCAAAATCTCAAAGCTTTGACTAGAACCAGATCGGCCGGGAAATATCCATTTTAGAAGAAATCGTACGTATGGTGTAGGCACTAACAGTGTTCACAGACGGACAGACGGACGTTTTCCTTTCAATTGGGTTTTCGGTATCAAGAACCTAGAAAACAGGGTTTCTGGCTACACCACGTGTTAGGGGAATTTTTTTCTTAATTTAGCAACTAGTTTTATCCACTTTTCACTTTCCCGTATACGTACGTATACACGGAGTGATATACGTAGTATAGGGAAAGTTATGTAAAGCTGCGCGAAAAAATGGCCAATTTTCGGCGGAAAAAAATTCATTGCCGGGCCGTGAAAACGAAGAAGTGGATAAAACCAGAGGATCCAAGTATTTCTAGAGTGTCAACTACGCTATGCTGATCTGTTTTGCTGCGATTTAATCTTCTATCTGCGTCATCTTACTTGTTGGGCTGCCGTTTACGAACCCAATAGACGCTTCGAGAAACGGGTTCAGGAACCCGATGAAAAATTCAGACGTCGGGCTACATGCCGTCGTCTCAGCAGCGGTCAGTGTCTGCCAAGTGGATCAGCTCGGTGGTCACGTAAGCTTTCGTACTTCCTCCTCAGAAAAATATTCAGTTTTGAAACTGACCTATTTGTATAATTGCGAATATGTGATTACGGATTAGCAGTATTTCATGCGATATGTATGAGAGTAATTTTAAAAAACTCAGTGTTTTTAGTCAATATTAATATCCCTTTATATATTAGAATATGATAAGGAGTATTAGTCAAATATATGTTTAAATAATATTTTGCGAACAATTTATGCAAATAAAATTACTGAACTTTACTGATAATACTGTTCTCATGTTCATAGTTTTGTTTATATTTAATTTTCACATTAACATTTTAAAAATTATATTTTACGTCAAATAAGAATTTATTCAGTGAAAAAGGTGAGTAAATCTTGTCTTAGTATGTCCAATACACATCAGTTTTTCAGATTGCTACATTAAATGTAACGAGACTTGTAATTTACTCTTCGGGTTTAGTGGCCGTCCGTAAATTATTTAATGCAAATCTCGAGTATTTTCTACCCCCCTCTTTCCTTTGTAATGCACCCGTAACGCGCGGTTGAACAATTTGTATTTATTTTACTTATGTTGAATATTAAAATTCTTGATAATCAAAGTAGAAATTAGCACCTAACAATAAGATTGGGGCAGATTGTAAGTGAAAGAAGACTTGGGCGAGAAATGATTGAAAAGTAGGGAAAAGATTTTACGGTGCGTCACCTTTTCAAAAATATAGCTGGTTTCAAATAGATAGTTTAGTATTATGTATTTGGGGGATAAAATGAAGGGAAATAAACACAATTTGCTGCACCCTTTTGCATCTTTTCATGAGATTACTACATTTTGCCTCCTTTTTCCCTCCTTTTGTATGCTTCGGTACCTATATCTCCACTCTTTTCTGCGTTTTTAAACGATTGGGCAATAAAAGTGTATTTTTTCTCTTTCTGAACAGCTTTTTAAAATGTCTTCAGAAGTCAACAATATTAAATATTAGAATATATTTTACGTAACCCCCAGTAATTTATATTCCAGCAACAATGGTCAATCTACAGCTGTAAAGTCAAATTTAAATTTTGACAGTGTTACTGCCACAGTTTAACCCTTTCCCGCTGGATTTAACGTGCTACCCCAGGCAAATTGGGGCATTTAAATATGCCCTTGTCATCGTGATTACCCATGCCATCGTGTCGCCGTCAATACTAAAAGAGCACTGGCAACGCTTGTGGATTTGGAGGGGAAAGGAGAGGGGAGTCAGAGGAAATTACTTGTGGTCGCCAGGGCACCGAGGTTCGCCCGTGGGCAAGTGCTCGTGCGGGCGCAGTTTGACACGCCTGCGAAGCACGTTCTACTACGCGATCCGTAAGAAAAATAAGTTCAGTTAGTACTTGCAATTGTTCAACAGCCTTCTATGTACTACAGTGTTGGATAAAGGATTATGAATTACCTCGTACGGACTCTACAAAGAAGAAAAATTTGTTGCAAAATGATACGTTTATTCTAGAAACTGAGTTCATGTAACCGATTTAAGCCTTAATACAGTTGCTTCAGCAGCACCTTTTTTGCACCTTTTTGCATGTACCTTCAAAATATTTCCCCCCTTTTACGACCATTATTTGCCTTAATTTACGACCTTAATATCCTTTCCATATTGATCAGCCATGCACACGCCGTTGTGGGTGATGCAAGAGAGTCTACAACGCCAATTTAAATGGATTCTAGAGTACTCTTTATTTCAGTTTTTAATATTCTCTTCGTAATTTTACAGATTAAAAAAAGTTGAAAATATATTTCCATTTATTGTAACAATTTACAACTAATAACTTTATGTTTTTAAAACAAATTAATTAGTTAATATTTTAATGTTTTAGTACAGGTCTCGAAAAAAGAATTATTTCAACAACTGTTGAAAAATGTAAAAAAATGTATCAATGATATGTAACACTTAACTAATACTCCCCTATCCCTACTAAACGCAGCATAACGCTGCCTCAGATCCCCTCCCTCCCCATTTAGCGTTAAGTAATTTAGGGACGATACCTTATTTATCATTTATGTGTTTCTCTCAACTGTCTATTTTCATCTTTGACTTTCATACATTTTTTCCTTGGTTTCCTCATCTGTTTCTCTCTTCAGCTCTTACCCTCTACATTCTCCTCTTCCTCCATCTCCACCGAATCGAGCTATCATCAGAAGAGAGACACTCGCTGCACATCGCGTTATGTCGAATGACCTCAAGGTTATCACCCAGCGCGGCCGTCACCCGATCTACCACAGCCTCCACCGGCGAGGCCTTCTGGATTCCCCTCTCTCGACTGCACCACACCACGGGTCGAACAGCGACTGATCCAAGATGCTTTCGCAGAAAAATGATAAGAAAGAGGAAGGTCAACATTGTCACTGATTCTTAAAGAATAGAAGAAAACGAAGAATGTAATAATGCAATCTCCAAACGACCTTCAAGTCATGTTTTAAGCTTTTATAACTTGACGAGTGTTTACAGAATTCTATCTCAACTGTGTGGGGAACGCACCATTTTTTACCACTCTTACATATACACGAGGCAGAAATGAAAAGAAAAAATTTGGAGCCGTTTTTGAGAAAATAATAGTTAAAAAATTTCACGTGAAATTACGCACAAATTACTAATATTTTTGAAAAATTGTACGTGTTCTTATTTGAAGATCTGTCTTAGGGCAACAGATTTCATTCCGCAAAAATGTCCATCTTCGATATTGTTGGAAGACACCAAAACAATTTTGAACTTTTTGCAAATTAGAGATAACGAAAATGAGACCTGAGCCATGCTTTTAATCGTCCTTTAGTCTCTTATATAAAAAATCCTCAAAAATCAAAATATCCGTCTCAAATTCGCAGCGCGTGGTGTTCGTTTAGATCGATCCAAGGAAGTCAATTTTGGGGAAAATAGTCGGAATGGTTTAGGCCAGCGCTCATCAGAAAGGCGATTTGGGAGCAAAGAGCCGTCGGCAGTGGCTGCAGCGGATGGAGGGAGCAGCAGCGGGAGCGAGCAAAGCCTGCTTCGCGAGGCGCCCCCCCCCCGGTCGTTGAGAGGTAGAGGCGATAGGGCGGGCACCTCAGTTTCAGACAAGACGACTTTGCAAGTGGAAGCAAGTGGCTCTCGAAATAATAGTCCGTTAATTTTTAAAATAAATCGGAAGAACTGTTTTTTTCTCAAAAAAATGGAGATAATATAAAATGTTTGGTTTGTCATAAAACTTTTAATCATGTTAAAGAGTGTAATCTAAAGATTCATTATACGATTACTCATGCAGCTAAGTACAACAAAAACACCGATGAAAAACATCATTTGAAAATAGATTTCAATAAATTTCTGATATGGGATCAGAGTTCAAAATTTTTGCTTTACCAGTTTCAATGTTGATAGCGTAAATCCGATTTACAGTTTGAAATATTAGATCTTTAAAATGATACAGATTTGAAAGACAAATTCCAGCACAAGGAAGATGTACTTCATTTTTACAAAAACTTTCCCTAGCGATAGTTTCCTAATTTCCACAAGCATGCTGCAAAAGTTTAAGTTTGTTTGAATCTATAAATGTTTGTGAGCAATTTTTTTCTAGTATGAAAATTTGTACATTTGTAGATCTGAGAAGTTCTCTCACAGATCACAACTTGGCAAATGTTTTGAAGTTAAGTTGCGCTCAATCATTTGGGCCAATATTGAACGTATTGTGCGAGAAAAAATATTTTTAAAATGAAGAAAGAATTACTACGCAAGATCTCTTAAGAGTAATAGTAGGCACTTTCTGGTAGTTTAATGGCATTATAACACTTAGATAAATATATTTACATTATTTTTGACAATTCAACATTCAGTCATTATTACTGTCGCAAACTTTCTCAAGGTATTTGCTGAAATTATTTCCTTGCCCGAATTATTTCTTTAATTATTGTTATCTTGTGTTAGTAGAGGTGACAATAACTATCTGCAGACAATGGTAATGGCTGTTTTGGTATTTGCGCTTGAAGACGGTACTAAGATGTCTATGGACAAAATCACGTCAGTGCTCCGCTGCGCTGGGCCGCGGCCGCGCGCTGAGAGCCAGAAGCAATCGGTCACAGCTCGACGGAGCGAAAACGTGATGAGCCCTGGTTTAGGCGCTAGCGTAGACCATAGACGGATAGACGACTGACGACTGACGACTGACAGAACGACAGCTATTTTACCCTCAATCGACTTTTAGGAATCGAGGACCCACAAAACCTGGATTCTAACTACACAACGTATTAGAGGAAGTAATATAAAATTTGAGATTTTCTGTCGAAAAATCGCCTTTTTCCGGCACTTTCTCCTTACGAAGTAAAGTATAAAAGAAATAAAAATGAATCTAATAACCACTTACGCGAAGCTTACATAAGTTTCAGGTTTGCATTCAGAACCACTGACTTATAAACAGTTGGTTGCTTGGGTGAGAGATTTAGTTGTGCCTCCAGTGCCTACGAGGTCCAGATGTTAACAAACATTAGGCGCGCAGACTCCATGAAGTCCGGTTAGGTACTGATGGCCTAGCAAAGGAAATATTTTTTTCGGTTAATATATATTACTTCGTACAGCAGTGTTTGTCTCTGGATAGGAATTGTACCGTGGCACAACTATGCGATCTCAGCGTTCAGGTTTGAAGAATGCAGGTTTTACTTCATTATTTAACGTAAAAATTTGGAGTGCGAAGTTCTATTAGCAGAAGTGCACGTTTTCTTCAACTGAGGAATCCCTATCCTAACTCATACTATGTTAAATTGATTTGTGAATACATTTAGCAGAGCTCTTTTTAGCAAGAATTGATATGGCAATATTCACACACGTCTCATAAAATCTATTTGCAAAGGCAAATAAGTTACAGAATTATTGGCGTATCCTACTTAAACAAACTGAGAACATGGATAATGATTATTTGAAGAACTATATACTCCACTGTGCCCGAGAATATGTGTACAAATAGTGAAGCTACATTGATGTCCAGAAGCCAAACAGCGGGCCATCTCAGTATTTGCTCAAAAGATCAGGGAAAGTGGACGAAAATCCTGATCGAGATGGAGGTCATTAAACCAAGAGCTGAAGTGCTTGTTACATGCTTATTTAGCCTTTCAGAATTATACACTACAAACGGAAATAAATATGTTAAATATTATTGTTAAAATAAATATTTTCCTTTTTGATGTCAAGTGGAGTTTGTAATTATAACTTGTGAATCAACTTTATGTTTAATGACATTTGGCAAGTGTTGTAAAATAATGTACACATCTGTAATTATTTCTACTGCAATTGTATGAGTAGTATCCAATTGTATCTCGTACCTAGAATTAGATGGATGCAGCTCGTTGCATAATGGTAGTCACTATGATACAGCATGATTATAGTTGAGATATTTGGCCAATCACAGCAAAGTTTGAGAAGTAATCAATCATTGTTCATAGTTCCTTTAAATATTTCGTTGCATATTGTAAATTACTGTGCCGAGATAGCCCAAGGTGGTGACGATAAACTGCATATACCCTTCCCTGTTTCCCAAACTTAGAAGAAAAATCAAAATATTGAATCCCCTTGGGGACAACCAGTTATTAAGCTGATAAAACAGACTCTGAACTTCGATAACATCTCTTTAATAATTTGAATCCTAATCTGACTACTGTACTGCTCATTTGAAATCAGACTGCTTATGCTTATGCAGTGCCACCTGGAGAATAGGTTAATGTCCGCTAGGTGGCGTTGGCTGAACACAATGTGCCAGCTGTCACCTAACCATTCAGTGTTAAGGTATATCTTGTAATATCTATAATTAGTTATAGAAAAGTACCGCATGAAACTCGATGTAAAGGATATTAATACAATCGTATGAAGTTTACGATACTCGCGACCAATGACTTATTGACGTTAAGAAATACGGTGATACATGAAGAAATAGAGACATCTAAGTTTGTCTCGTTTTAATCGTTATGTATGTATCGTTATAATCGTTGTGCTGTTCCAGAAACTACAGTCGCATTTGTATCTGGAATTAGCAAATCAAGAATTATGTTATGACTGACATTAGCGAATTAGTTTCCATACATTCTGCATGATTGTGAGTAAAGCACATTATTACTATTCAGACAAAACCTGAATTTGCATCCAAACAAATATCTTCATCGATCAGTTGAACATTTTCTCCGCTCACGAAAACACTGTCAACGTCTACAAATATGTGGTGTCCAAAAGGGGAAGGGGGAGACGGGGGGCTTTCGTAACTAGGAAAATGAAAATTTAATTTCGAGTCACCTTGCACTACTGAGGGAAGAAATATGGATTCATTGGAAACTTTAAATATGGTTCTTCAAGCGATTCTTACCGGAGGAGGTGGAGCAAGCCATCAACTGATGTCACTGCAAGGCCTCGTACCTACATTCGAGTCCAGATGGGACAGGATTTTCGACACTAGCTAGATAGCTAGGTCGAATTGTCACTGGAGGAGAATTCTAGCGCCCGGCTGCTCTGATCAGTAGTTTCCAGTGTTTTCTCCGATCAACGCCAGGTGAATGCCGGAGCGGTTCCATAATAAAAGACCCACGGACAGAGCGCGATCTTTCATCCCCTTCCTTATCCTACCCTCACGCCTTACTTACACACGTACACTTACATGCATTACACCACGTGCCGGGAGACTAGACGGGCGCTTAGAACTTGTCCGGACTGAAGCGGTGCCCCGCTGGTGGGAGATACCTGGTTGAGAAAACCCGCTAGCGAACTGGTAGGATTTCATTATCCAGGGGGAAGATAACCGCTACCCCCTCAATAAAAACATGCACTCCACTTAGTAAGGCTAGTGAACATAGCCGTGGACGCTCCCGGAATTACCAATCAGTCAAGAGATTCTTACTCCTTGTTTGCAACACGTAATGCTGAAAAATACCACTATTTTCTGTAAACGTTACAGGCAATTTGTATTTGTTCTTATTGTTAATAAATTATTTATTATTATTGTCATTAAATACTTCCTATAACTTATTCAAACATTTCAATATTCCTGTGTGTGTACATATTACAAACATGAAGCTGATTCTCACGCGAACAACTTTACTGCCTTACAGAATATTTACAATCTATTTCTACAAAACCACAGCACAAAACACATACACATTGTAATAGTGACACATGGCCTGTAACTAATCCGCTTTCCTACGCTCCCTTTTTATGTGGTACTTCCTCCTATGAACTACATTATCGCAAACAAGTCACAACCATTTGTGTATAATCGCGATGGCCATCTGCGCGTCCCGGAAACGAACATTTGCCTTTGAAAAAAGGGCGAGCGGACCGCCCGCGGTGCTGCATTGCAAACGCGTTTTATGTTTTCTGTTTTCTGTCGCGTCGCGCGCCGTCAATCGCACCTGCGCGCGCGGCGCTCCCGAGCCCCGAAACAAAAGCCGAGCGGGTCACGCGGGGGCGGATGCGCCGGCTTTTGTTCCGCTTCCGGGGCGCGCCGCGACCCCGCTCCGCCCCCGCTCCCGCCCCCCGCTGGCCCGACCCGCCTCCACTAGCCGTTCCACGGAGGCCCCCGAATGGAGATACGCGGCAACTAAAAACTAGTGGTGCTAAAACAGCACGTACTTTCTCACCCGTATTTTCATGCAAAATTACCCAAATTATCGAAAAAATGTACGTAACCTTATTTCAATATCTAACTTAAAGGAACAGATTTAACTAAGGGAAAAATCTTTCTTTAATGTTTTAGTTGTAGGAAGACTCCGAAAAAATTTTGAAGTTTTGCAATATTCGAAAAAGCGGTTTTCAGAGAACATGAGACCTTGACTATTCTCCTACAAATTGTTCACATTATCCACAGCAAAATTTACTAAAAAACGATGGAGCAATTGTTTTTTTCAAAATTCCTAAAATGTCCCAGTGGCTTCACCCTCCCCCGCAAAAAATTAAAATATCGGTTTGAAATTCGAGGGGCCGCGACATCAGCCAATTGATTGAGGTATATCGATTTTGGAGAAATTTTCACTCTCAATCACAGTGAATGGTTTAACCGCTAGCGTTGTTCGCAGACCGACGGACGGACAGACAGACGTTTTACTATCATTCTATTTTTCGGTATCAAGGAACCACAAAACAAGGATGGCGTGATAGAGTATTTTTTGTCTAAATTTAACAACTGGATTATTCACTTTTTCGTTCCCTGGGCCCCGCAATAAAAGTTTTTCTGCCGAAAATTCGCAGTTTTTCGCGCAGCATTAAATAACTTTCTCACTATTCCGGAGCGAGAAATTAGAAATCCGATGTTGGGCAAAAATTGTACATGAATGAGTGCTGAGGACAATTAGGAATGCAAATAAGAACTAACGTGTCATCAAATGGGAGTGTGTTAAACAATAAAGACAAAAACTAGAGGTGCTACAACTACATATTTTATCGCCTCAGTAATGGTTAAGTAAATTTACGAAATTGCAATTTCTGTCCATATTAATACATCTCAATCATCATTTGTAAAACGCATTACAAATCGTCGATCATTAGGTACAAAAACTAATTCTTTTACATCTCATCAACACATGTTCGACAGTACGGCCTGAAGTTCTCCCAAAAGTGACAAGTTCTTCTGAGAATTTCAAACTGGTGTTGAGGCGTTTCGGTTGTTACAATGCAATCTGATAACCCGAAAAAGACTCTGGCAGATGGCTTGGACCCCGATGAAGGGCAGAAAATTCGAATTTGCAATTCTAAAAATTCGTAAAATTACTTTAAACTACTCGTATTTAAAAAATAAGCTGACATTTTTTAAAGATCTGATTAATTTATTGATCAGATTTCATTTAGCAAAAAAATCTATCCTCCTCATTGTACTTTTGCAATGTTATTTTTTTTGTAATTTTCAAACATACAGAGTGTGTGCCGAATATGGAAACTGCACCTTCTTACAGTTCTTTGTTATATACTCGTACAAAGAAAAAAACGAAGAACAAATTTGGAGCCGTATTTGAGAAAATTCCGAAAATGTTATTGATATTTCAAGTGAAGTACCCCCCCCCCAAAAAAACAAGGGGCAGATTGTGGAATATCAATTTTAGTTCAAATGCCCTTTGCGTTGTTTACAGACAAGACGGACGGACAGACGTTTTCCCGTCAATCGATTTTTCGGCATGAAGGACCCACCAAACTACACAACATTAGAAGAAGGAATTTACTACACGTATGGGTAAGATTTAATTCCCTTTCTATTAGCAAGGCCCGGCAATAAAAGGTTTTGTGTCAAAAAATCGATTTGACCATGCAGCATTACTGTCTCTATACTACATAAGCCATAGGCTAGAAAGTAAAATTATCAAATATGAATGAACGCAGTGCTTTTCGTAAGTTCCTGGACTGACTTGCAGGCATCCGATTAACCCCATCGATCGACTGTTTATACCGTGGAACATCCATGGTGAGAGGCATTTTTTCCCGTTGTTATTAAAAAGTGCGAATATCTTATGTAACTTGGTATTGCGTGTATCGGGAGATAAACAAGAGCATGAAACAAAGAGTATAAACAAATCTTTTCTGCAAAACAGATTTTCCTATGACAAACTCGAACTGTTTCAGAACCATTTCACCTTCACTGATTTTTTCCTTCTTCAGGAATAGACCCTGGCTCACTCTGTAGAAATGAATAAACAGTTCCTCGCTAGGAATTATATCTTGACGTTGTCCTATCAATCCTGTTTACTAGATTTGTCACCGCTAGGGTATTTCCTATTTCCAAAAATTAAAATTCAATTGAAAGGTTTACTATTCGACTCGACGCCTAGAAGGTTGAGTCTGACAAAATCAAGGTAATTACGAATGAGGATTTCTTTAAGGCTAAGTGTAGATTAGATATCGAACAGAGTAAAACATCGCATCACTGAGCAAAATGCGTGTACACAGCTAACAGATTCCTATTTCCTACTTACCGGTAGTTAGTGATAAACCGTCCAATCTGGTAAGCACTTTTCTGCAGCTTAGTGAACATTTACTGAATCGAGTGTGCAGTTATGTATGAATAATCACGAATCAATTAGATGTAACACTTCTGTTTTCATCAAACACATTCATTCCAACTATGCTAATGTTTTTGGGAGGTTTGGATACGTCCCCTCTCTGTGATAAAATTGTTTCTATTTTAAGTAGTCAATGTTCATTCTAGTTTGACAAATCTGAGGATTAGGCCAAAGAGCCACTCCGTTAATAGGTTATTTGAACGGCCTCTACATTTTTATTCTAATTAGCTTGTAGTTTCTTTATGATTTTATCCTCCTCCACATCCCGTCGAAAACGACTACTAGGCGTCGTGCCGCGCCGCGTCGCGACGTTCTAGAAGATTTTTGTAATTTTTTTTCAATTCTTGAAAAAGACGAAAAATATTGTCGGAACCTTGTACGTATTAGAGCATCTGAAAATCAAATTAAAATTGAGAAATAACTGTCTTTAAATCTAATGAAGAATCATTTTAATAATTATAAAAAAAAGAGATTTTCTCAATTTCCTCTCACCTCAGCCGATGACAAGGCGCGAGCTTATTTACACACGACCATTCGCTTTCCATGCGACATGTCGTCGCTTCACACAGAGGCGGTGACGACAGCTGATATTACGTCCACCCGCGCTGATAGCACGCACGGAGAGGGGGGGGTCGGGCAATAGTCAGTTACAACCAACCAGCAATCACAAAGAGAAAAAATCGCCTCACGGAGGGGGGGAGGCTGACGAAGCGTACCTATCCACACGCCACTTGCAGCACGACGCACTGAATAAACGAATCTGAACGAACCAGCGACTTTCTAAGATTTCGTCAGAAGTCACTCTAGACAGACAACAGAAGAAATAAATAAAAGGAATCGAAGCAGGGCATAAGATTATAATCTTTTCTAATGTTCCCGCAAGATCAGGACATTGATCTCTATTTTATCAGCCTAGAAAAAACATGGTCGAAGAGATTTGAAAGGTAGACGGCTGCACATGATACATGCCATCCACAGTAAGCTCAAGTCTTTAAGCTCACTTCAAATTCAAGACTTTGAAGCTTGCTGGAAATCAACTGACCGTCTTTACTTCACATGTAAACACGCGATAAAATATTTCATTGTGCGAAACACATCTTAAATAGGACAATTTCACAACGTATTATTCAGCACAAACTACTCATTTTGCTCAAGAGAATTTTCTACTTAAGAATTGCACAAAATACGAATCAGGAGCTTAAAACAATGCACGAAAAATAGAACAATGACACAGTAATGCTTTAGGTCTCCAAGAAATGCACTTATCAACACAATGTTTTAACACGGATTTCAGTGTATTGCATGATACTGCTCGATGTCAGTTTTTTCCATATGCTTCTGTGGGCAACTAGGATCAGGACACAGAAACCACACTGCCCGTTATTGCCCGCCGACCCTATTCTCCCCTAATGAAAACAACTTTTTCTATTTCATTAACTTTTTAGTTAGACTTCGCCTTGCACCTTTCGCTTGGGAATCTATGTTGCTGATCAATTCTACTCCTGATCATCTTCTAACGCTAGCATGTTTGGGTCAGCTTTTAAATCGAAAAAATCGTATTAATTGATGTTGAACGGGCGACTGCATGGTTATGCAGTCAAGGCTCTCGATTTGATTTATCCATTAACAGAGTTAAAATCCCACCATTCACGCAATAAATGAGGCACGAACCAAGATTGCAGCAAGTGCATGGAGATTTATTATATTTCTATATAACTACGTATTTATGTAGTCTTTCATTATTTCTTTTGTTCCCGGTTTCTCTAAAGAGAAACGGAGAAGAAATGTTACAAGCTTTATGGACATGTAGGGTCGGGGTCGAAACAAATCATTACAATTTCAAACAAGCCTGTGATATTTGCCCCTGTAGTAGCCAGGTAGCAGGAATCTCTCTGCGTCAGAAGATATACCGCTAAATTCTAGTGCATGATGAGTTGCCTACCTATCAGGGGCAAAAGACGTGTATCATCGTTAATTGGTATTTGCCACTGAAAAAAAGATAATTGGGAAAACAATTTATAATATTTGAAATCTCTACATGCTCTACAAGCTTCTAACATTCATTCTGAGACACCTTTATACTAGAGTTTTATTTTTTTTGCAATTCAATGCTGGCTATTTAATAAGTAATTTGGAGTACATTTAGGCTTATTTATTTGGAGTACAAAAGTTTGTCCTGAGTTTCAAAATAATCGGGACAACTTTCTGTGATCTTAAGTGACCCGAAAAAAATGATAACGAATCTTCTTGTACGAACGCACGAGTTTGATGAAGTGGAAATGCAATTTCACTTTCGGAACGTTTAATGTGGATGACGGTCTGACTTGCGGAAAAAAATTAGCATTAGCATTCGACAAACTATTCGTTTCAAAAAATGTATTACATGATCGTTTTTAAAGAGATAATTTTTAAAATACATGTTGTTTAAGGCAAAATATCTATCATAAATTTTGTAGTTTTCAAAAATTCTTTTTAGCAATTTTTAAAAACAGAGTTCGTAGGCAATGAAACTAGCACCAAATTTTTTAACTGTACTTTGTTATAAACGAAGCGAAAATTTAAATAAAAAATTTGGAACCGCGGAGAAAATAACTCTACATTTTTAACTAGTAGTGCATAACAGCACATACTTTCCCGCGTTATTGGAAACAGCTAAGTAGTATTGAAATATTGCACATTCTGCACTACTAACATCTTAGCTATTATTTGAAAATGTCCAATTCAACCAAGAAGTGAACAACTCACCGTTTCCATTGCAGTGTTGTCAGAACTATGTGAATTCTACAACTGCATAAAAATTGAATACAAAAGTTTTGTAAACCTGTATTGGAAAAAGAAGCCTGATACTCTGGACAATATAGAAAGGCATTTCATAGGGCCAGGATTAGAGAAGAATATTCTACAACCACGCAACAAATACTCTACTCAATACAAATGGTACACCACTTGGTGCAAAAACTAAATATTTTCATTCAAATATCAACATAAATTTGACAATTATAACTCCCTTTCTTACAGCTCCATTAGATCACATTAATGACAATAATAAGTGTATTCATACAAGAAATTTAAAGAAAAAATTTGGAGCTGTTTTTGAGAAAATTTTGAAAATCCCCGGGGGGGTTTCATATAAAGTACCTCCAAATTTTGAAGAATCTTTTTCAAAATCTCAAAACTTCAATTACAATCAGGTCAACCGGGGAATATCCATTTTGAAAGAAATCGCACGTATGGTTTAGGCGCTAGTGTCGTTCACAGACTGATGGCCGGACAGCCCGTCGGACGGACGGACGTTTCGAAAAGACCCATTTTTTTGGTATCAGGGGACCAGAAAACGTGTATTTCCTTTGAAATCTCCAAAATCGATTTTCCGCAGCATTGCGTAACTTTCCCTATACTACGTACATTATTCCGTATATACGTACGTATATGGGAAAGTTAAAATCCGCGATATTCATCAGATATCCATATCATTTGTGATGTATGTTCGTACTTTAAGTCTGAAAGGCGTCTTGGTTAATTGTCTAAAACCTGTAATATTTGTTCCAAACTATCACCTCCCAAGAACTCATGGTGGGATCTTTAAACTCCAAGTATTCCTTCGGCTCTTAGCATGGACAAGATGCCTTTCAGACTTAAAATATGAACATACATCACAAATGACAGGGGCCGTCCATAAATTACGTAACGCAAATTTCGAGTATTTCCAATGCCCCGTCCCCCCTTGTAACGCACTTCCCTATCTCTATGTAATGCAGCGTAACGCCGCCTTAGACCCCCTCCTTCCCCCTTTAGCGTTACATGATTTATGGATGATCGCACACGATACCTGAAACGGGTTGAAAATTTCATTTGAAAAATTTTTGTATAAAGAATGTTGTATATTTTTAATAATAAAATTTAAATATGAAGTGATCTTTTATTGAACGTAAATGCTTGTTTAAAAGAGGAAAAAATAGGATAGCAGTTATTATGTGTAAAACATCGTTGATTTGTATTTTGTATTTTCAAAAGTATTTTAAAATACTATTTTGTATTTTGTATCTAAAATACTTCAACGAAAGTATATTGTATTTGGTATCTGAAATACATTTTTCAAGTATTTTGCCCAACCCTGGCTGAGGACATATTGGATTTTGCCTGAACCTCTTATGTTTACAAGTAAAATTATTCGGGATATATTTACTTTTGTTCCTACACATCAGAATAGAAGATGCAGATGATGGTAATTAGTATTACTGCAATGCTAACTCAATGATTTTTCCGAGGGACATGTTTGTTTTTGCATGAACGCTCTCTTATACGAACTTGCTTTCCTTGCACTATGATTTACAATCTACAATATATTCCATATTTAAACGGAAACACTATAACTCAAGAAGCATTTTTCATTTACAGGGCCCATTGTTGGCTGAGTCGTTGATGGTTTCTGGTCAACGGAATCCGACGTAGTGGTAAATGTGCCATCAGTCCGGCCCTCATCAGACGACGTCCAACCGTCGACGCTGACCTGTTGCAGTGCTCCAAAGTCGAGCCAACGCTGTGGACGACGCCGTTCTCTCGGTTACATCCATGAGGGCAAGACGGCGGTTATCTCGCGCTGTGGTCACATTGTGTCGTTCAGTACCCATTTGTCACTGTGTACGAGCCTCGTCTATCCACTGGTTCCATATACACATCTCTGCCTAGCGCACCCCGTTCGAGCCGCAATGTCAAGGCAGCACGACAAATCCGTTTCCCCGGAGTCCGATCATTCTGCCCAATTGGAACTCAGATGCTGATATTGCACTCTTTGGCGTCGACGAGGCTTACCAGCATTTGCTTGGAGGTTTCCACGTCGTTCTCCCAACACAAAAAACCATGAATTTGAAGTCTTTAAAAAGCACTATCCTAAAAAACATAATACGTCCAACGACACAAGCATCACATTTTTAAAATGTTCTTGGATTGCCATTACATAACAAAATCAAGCAAATACCAATGTTTTTGAATAATCTTATTCTATCTGTTTCTTATACTCTTGACTAAACTCAGTTAATTCAAAAGTAACAAGATTTATAGCATTACTGAATTGACTCCCTTAAGCATGAAGTCTTACGAAAATCTACACATTCAGACATAAACATTACTAGTTTCCTCGTATTTCTACAAGAAATCTGTCTTCTTGATTCATTGTGTTGACACTGCTTCAGAATGAAATGTCACTTATTCTAATATTGGCTTTCACACCATGTATTTTAAAGTCATAACGAAATTACCTGCTACAGGAGCTATTTATAATTTTCTTTTCCTTAAAGGAAAGGTTGCAAGCCGGTAGCAAATAGGCGTAAATGAAACTCTCATCGGTGTCTTCACCGACGGCGTCCACAAACGAAGTAGCCGATTTCTCATGCACGCTAACCCTCCGTGACTCCCTTCTTGCCTCTCCTCAATTGGTCAACAGAAAAAGTGCGACATCGATATCTTGCACCGAATAAATACTACCTAGATTACGCATACAGTCTTATCGGGCGGGTAGTTCGAACGTCATGTCCTTCTCGAACTCGTGTCTTCAGTTATCTTGTGGAAATAAACGGTCATAATATAAATCTTACAAAATACTATAAACTTTCTTCGGCGGAGCTACACTTAAAGATATCGCACTATTAGCAGTTACGTACATTTTTGGCATTCCTCCTGTCTCCATGATTATTCTTTCTCATTAATCTCTTCACATTTAACTTATTTGGTTGGCCTTTTTTGCCATAACACCAAACAAAATGGTAGTACTCTAGACAAAAAAGTACTGGAGAACATTTTTCAAACAGCACATTTTTTCTTCCCAGGGTCTAATCTCGACACTTTTCCTTATGGTACCTCACGGAAGAATTCGACTCACTACATTAAGCAAAGAAATTATTCTTTTAAAGTCAACACTTTCAAGGTCCAGTCGAGGCTTCGCATATACAATCCGCATGGCTTCTGTTTTCACTTTCTCGCCCTTACGAAGGTACTTCTCAAGAAGAGAAAGTTATGTAATTCTGCGCCGCAAGCGGCTAAATTACGACAGATCAAAAAACTCGCATTGCTGGGCTCTTAACGAAAAAGTGTACATCATATAGTTAAATATAGAAAAAATCCTCTAACACGTAGTTTTGCTGTATCTTAACCATGTTTTGTGGGTCCTTGGTACCGAAAAATCGATGCCCAAACCGTTCACCCGATGTTTTTCAAAATTGATATTCCCCAATCGATCTGAATGAAGCTTTGGGAATTTCAAACGGATATTTTGATTTTTGAGGGTTCTTTACATGAAACCTCAATACCATTTTCAAATTTTTGCAAAAATGGCGCCAAATTTTCTGATCATACTTTGTCTTCGAATAGTAAAGAACGCTTAAGAGAATGGTGCAGGTATTATGTTCGTTTAAATCCCAGATATATTTTTTGAAAATTGCAAAAGTGCAATTTTTTCGGGCGTCTTCCCACAATTAATATTGAATATAGAGATTTTTCCTCAATAAAGTCTGTTCCTTAAAGTCAGATCTTTAAATAGTTTCATGTTCAATTTTTCGAAAATATGAATAGCTTTCGTGGAATTTAACGGTAAATACAGGCAATTTAAAAAAATTAACATTTTTTTCTCAAAGATCGCTCCAATTTTTTCATTAAATTCTCCCCACGGACAGAAGATCGGATGCTTAAAAGAATGGCGCGTGAAATGTGTCTCATTTTCGTTGAACTCTGTAGATTTTCGAAAATTGCAAATTTAGAAATAATGCGTGAAAGTATGTGCTGCTGTAGCACCATTAGTTCTTTCTTAAGATACTGCTAGGCTTCACGACTTATTGACACCATAGAGGCCAGACATTAAAATTCACATTAACAGAACATGAAATCCTGGAGACTTTGAACATTAATAGTACCTCAACTATATAACTGTACAAATTTACCGTTTTCTAAGCATAAATAATCAAATTATTTAAGGCATGTTTAGGCCATACGTACCCTTTACAAAATTATGTTAACTAAAAATCTTTTCTGCATGGTTCAATAAAATAAGAAACTTAGCAGCGACTCAAACCCGAATAAAACAAACCATGCGGATTGTAAAATGCATTTCCAAGAAAGCTACGAGGATACGACTTTAGACATCTCTCAGCAAGCATAATTACCAAAACATTTTACGCCAAAGTCGCCTGCTTAATTCTTCGAAATTGTGGCGCTCTGCTTTCGTTCTCCGTTACTCCCACACTTACGTAGTATATGCTTTCGGGATGATAAGATCGCTAATTCTATGTAGCTTTCCGGTCCCAGGGTTCTGAGCGCGGTAAGTGCGAGTTTTGTCAAGCACGCGCCTCTTGCGGAGATCGCCCGAGAATCAGTTGTTGGGCGCACGTTGGCACCCCTTGTGCGAGGCGGGCGCTTCCGCTGGTGCGGTGATCGGGGCGGCCGCGGGGCGGATATGGCCAAGGCTGCATGGGAAGCGACCGCACGGGAAACGCCTGGAGGAGTAGAAGGCCTGGCCTGGCCTGGCCTCCGCCTCCGCCGCCGCCGCCTCCGCCGCCGCCGCCGCCGCCGCCGCCGCCGCCGCCGCCGCCGCCGCCGCCGCCGCCGCCGCCGCCGCCGCCGCCGCCGCCGGCGCGACGTGTGGCTGCGTCCGGATGCGCGCTGCCTCAACAGAAGCCCTTCGGGTGCGGACAGTGTGCACGCACGTTCGCCTCAAGGAAAGCTCGGGTGAAGAACGGCCCGATGTGAGGCCGCCCGGTTCTGCCGAATCGTGTGTGTGTGTCTGTGTATGTCTCTCTCGCTCTCTGTCTCTCCTTCTTTCTTGCTCTCTTTCCCTCTCTCGCTCTTTCTTCCTCTCTCCCTCATTCTCTGTCTCTCTCTTTCTCTACATCTCCCTCCCTCTCTCTTTCATCCTCTCTCTCTCTTACACGCACACACATATTTTACTTTATAGATATATTTTTAATACAATTTCTACCGCAGGGTATTTCTCTACTTTTTACATTTGAGCAACCATACACTGCTAGTTCCAATCTTATAATTTTTCTGAACCATACCAAATTCTATGAGCGTGAGAAGACGAATAGTACACTCCTCTGTTTGCTTTCTCTCTATTTTTCTCTTTTTTTCTCCCTCGCCTCTTTCCAAATCGTCGCAATAATCCTATGTCGTCACTGATATATTTATTTTTTAATAGTTATGTATCCAGACCTCACTATAGTTCGATCAGACATATTTTTAACATTTTACCTTGTCATTTTTTAAATTTTTATCAATTATATGCTTTAACTAAGTTTCGATTCACACACCTATCACCGTGGTCGCACTAAGAGTTGTGTTTTTCAGACCGTCCCACTGGCTTAGGTAGCTCAGGTAATCAATTGATGTGATTGCAGTGTCTCCGACCAGGAGGTGTTAGACTTCGAGTCCCGATGGTGGCAAGGTTTTTGACACTAGCTAGATGACTAGGTTGAATTCAGCCGCTGTCTGGAAGAGAATTCTAGCGGCCAACTGCTCTGGTCGTTAGTTTTCCGTGGGTTCCCGTATCAACTCCAAGCAAATGACTGAGCAGTAACAGGCAACGGCCTACGTGCGATCTTTCCTTCCTCTTCCTTGGCATCACCACTTACACATACTTATACTTATATGCACTAGACTACCACATATACCCGGAGCTTTGAGTTTGCCCCGGCTCCACTGGCGGGAGATACATGGTTGGGGAAGACACTTCAAGCCAAAGTGTAGGTCAGAACCGGATCCGCCATCGAGCGGGGAAGGATCACTGTCACCTTCAGCGAGCAAAAACATGCACTACACTTACATACTAATAACCTTAGTTCTCAAGGGCCCGAAACCAATCAATCTGTCCAATGAACTAATAGTGCTTCGGAATCACAAATAGACAAATCGTCTGTCCTTGAACCTCTTAGAAAAACGTAAGTAAGGCACTTGAATTCTACAATGTGCACGAGTTTTGCTGTCATGCAGCGAAACAAAAGATCTTTATATTCAATACCGGCCTGCAGCCTCGGAGAAGGAAATTGGGGTCAAGGAATCAGCCACGGAAAAGCGTAGTCTTCGCTTCTCCTCGACATTGCATGGGGAAAATTTACCTTAGCGACAGGTCCCACTCCCAGAATTGTGTTCATCTCACTGTCACTCGCTGCCCCTGAGGAGCCGCCTTCCTCTGCACTAATTGCCGAGCGCCGCCCGCAGCTGTTTGCGCATGCGCTCCGTGCGCCAACCTTCTCTTGTTCTTCGAACCTCTGACTCACCGGAGAGAGTTCGCTCGCTTAGAACCAAGCTTCGACTGTTAAATATAGGGATGCACTACTTCATAACAAATGATGTTTACGGACAGCAAGGCAAGCAGGCAGAAGGCAGCCATATTGTTTTGGGTAAGTGTATTTTGTGATGTCTTGTGAGAAGCTACACACCTTAGTGTTGGCGTGTTTTAAAGACTCGTGGTCAAAGGCATATGTTTGCACACATACTTCTGCGTGCATGCCTCGCTGTTCACTCCAAGTGGAAATTGAGGTGTACAAATCTTCGAGCTCAGAGTAGGTTTATCAGAGGGAATTTCCCACGTCCTTCCTTCCGCTGCTTACTTTATTTATAGGCATTATTCATCAGCCTTTCTCTCTCCGAGTTCCCAACAGGATGCGAGAAAGCTATGGTACCACCTCTTCCAGACAAAAATATAGAAATAACTTTTAAAAGTGAGTAGTAATAGTCATTTCGTGTAGCCTCCTTTATAATATCTTTTAAATTGTATTATGATTGGAAATGCTAATTGAGATTAAAGTGTAAC
The DNA here is from genome assembly GCA_031308135.1 of Acheta domesticus. Taxonomy (NCBI): domain Eukaryota; kingdom Metazoa; phylum Arthropoda; class Insecta; order Orthoptera; family Gryllidae; genus Acheta; species Acheta domesticus. The sequence goes on from JAHLJT010000631.1 coordinate 6,509,777, forward strand.
ATAGGGATGTGTATTAATCAGAAATAAAACTAAGCCTAAAATTAATTTCTAGTCTTAAGCGCTTATGTAATATGTGCGACCGTTAAGGAAAGAGAAAATAGTTGGCTTCTGATTGACATGAACCTCAGATCTTCAATTGCGATTAAGACGCTAGTGATTTCTAAAGATAAATTGTATTAATGAAAATTACTCGATTTTTTATGTGTCAATGTGAACTTTGTCAGCTTATGTCCGTTATTTCCCAGACGACTAGAAAAAAAGCACAACTTGTGTTTTGTCCCATGAGTTTCTTCCATTTTATTGTTTCTCTACTACGATTTCCAGAAAAGTAATCAAGTTTCTTTGTTCTTCTTTAGAATAAATTATCTCAACTATCCCTATTTATTATTACTTTCGATTCAATTCGTCTTATGTAGCAGAGCGGGCATTTGGCAAAAGTGATCTATGTGGAATCAAAATAGAGGGCAATTAAACCAACAGGTAAAGTTTCATTGAGTTTTTTTGAAATTGGAATACTGGCAACATACGCAATCATCACAAATTGAAAGCACGTATTTTGAATTGAGCACAGGATTTACAGGAGCATGTATATGGAAAACTGAACTCCAAAACTCACGTGGCATTGTTTGCGTCGAACCGAATACATTTCGCGCATCTACATCTTCCTGTTTTCGCCAACGGTCGATTTCTCTTCCAATCCACTTTCCTCTTTCCGCGGTCTCCGCCTCGCAGAAGATGCTGCAGGGGTCAGCGGACTAAGGACCAGCTGTCCCTCCCACCCTCTTCCCTCCCTCCTCCCTGGGTGCTTACGTAAGGCGCGAGGTCACCCCCAGCCGCCCCTCCCTCCCCCCACGCCACGCCGCCACACTCTATATAAGTCCGGTTAACGCCTCGCCCGCGACCAGACCCCGACTCTCCTCTCCGCTGCCGCAACCGCACGACTGCCAGGTGAGTCCCAGGCGCAGCCCGCTCCCACGCTGGCGTGCGCAAGCGCGTTGACGTTCCTTCAGCAACGCCCGCTGCTGCTGGCGGATGGCGAATGTGCTCCTAGTGTCCGAACACGAAGTAACTTCAAAGATGTGTAGGGTAATACATTGTTTTCCTGCAAAGAAATGAAACACGTTCTCACGCTTTATTTTTAATTCAAATATATTTCATGCGCTTTAAAACCAACAGATAATACCTTTTATATACCCGGGCTTATGATAGCGATGTTACATTTGAAACGCAGTCATTTCTAAGTAGTTTATGCGTTGACTACTACATGTTTGCATGAATTTTAGATTTATTTATTTCTTTCTCAAGTCATGGCGCATAAAATAGGATATTACAATACGTTGTGTTTGATACAGATGTTATCGATTATAGCTGTTTTTGTTTTGTGCTCTTTTACATTTCTTTTGGTTTGTTGTATCGAATATTAAGAATCTACGACTATTCAACAAGTTTAAAAAATATTAAATAGAGACAACTTTGTGCTAAACACTGAATAAATAATACGTACTAGTTTGAAAATCTTTTAGGCTCTCAGAGATGTTTTCTATTTAAACACTTAATCATTACCTAGCTCATTTTGCATTTTATGAGTTTTTAAGTTTTAAGTGATCACAAATTGTTGTTCATTTTTAGCGCTAATAATACATTTCGAAAACTTGAGATATTCTTATTATTAGAGTAAATTAAGGTGCTGCTCATATTTCTAACTAATAGGTAAATAAGGTCTCCTACGTTCATTTGCAAATATTTGCAATAGGCCGAGATCAAAAGTTCGAGAGTGCATCCGAGTCAAAATAGGCTCATATATAGTATGTAGGGCGAAGGTCAGCTTTTATCATTCCACACCATTGCCGATTAAATGTGCTTTGGAGACTACAAAACATTCAAAATGTGCAAGAACAGTTATTTACGTAACAATCGTAGAAAGTAAGTCCCAGGCTTGGAAAATAAAAAAATTTTCAAATGCGGAAACGATATAAGCCGAGTCTAGAATTTTGAAACGATTGTGCCATAGATATTTTGTACGAGATAAGCTCCTTATTTTTTTAGGTCGGAAACAAGAATATAGTCGTTGGATCATTCACCACATTAGAAAAGTTTCGCACACAGTATTTCTTTACTTTGTGGTACCCATTGTTTTCTTTACTTTGCCGTACGTGTACCGCAAAATAACACCAATAAAGGTGCCATCAATCACCAGTTCATAGATGTACTAGTTTCCATGCGAGAGTGCAAAAAAATAATTCACACGATTCGCTCAGCAGATCTAGGAAATATTTGTCAAACGGCAAATGCACTAAAAGAGCATCCAGAAAAAAACAATATGACAGGTGAATAGTCTTGTAGATGCACAAGACACAATTCTAGTTATTTTTCAAGAAATAAACATCGCGATTTTTAGCTAAATAATATTATGAAAACATAAATGGTTTTTCATCTGTTTTAATCGCAATGAGTGAAATTAATACTCTACGGAGTTTATTTCTCGTTCTACAAACTAAGTATTTCTATTCATTCTGCTGTACTATTTCTTTTGTAGGTACAAATGTGAGGACCAATTGTGTTTTTTTCATGAGATGACGAATTCTGCACGTGTGTCTTTATAGAGAAATAAAAAGTCTTTAATGTTCATTTGCAAATATTTGCAAATGTCGATGTTGGAGATTGACCAGAGTCGAACTTTCTATTAATTTCTGTCTTTGTTTCTGTTCCTATTCGCATAAGCTGAAAGCCTCATCTTCATTTTCAGTCACAGCAAAAGCATGTTAAGTAATTCATCGTTCGTTCGTTTACTTAGTTCGAGAGGTCCTGGGAATCACAGTCGCGTGGGCGTTCCTAATGCTACACGCCTGCGCCTCGAGTGCTGTCCCCGTTCACGCACGTCCTACACGAGAATCAGCCATATGCATCCCCCGGCCAACTGCCCATCACGGCGATTTCTAATGAATCCAGAAAAAATTTCGTCCTTCCCAGAAGACTAGGTGTTCTATAAGGTGAACAGAGGAAAGAATGCAGTCGAGTTTACATTAAAAAGTAATGCAATAGTAATCTACTGTTTTTGCACCAATCTCTCTGGAACTTTTGTACATAGATGATCATGATAGAATTTTCAGAAAAATATATGATATTGTCTTACTTCAGCAGGTAAGACGATAATAGCAACTGAGAGTGAGACTTGGAGTCTGAAAGTTTTGTTTCCACAAATATTTAAGTGGTGTTTTTAAAGTTGATATGGTCCAAAAAACCGAAGCGAAAAGAGCACTGATTCCTCAAAGAGCTTTACATTTTTCTCCCTTACGAGGAAAATAAAAAAATACCGATCGTAATCGTGCATCTTTTGAAGAAGGAGGCAAGAGGTTTAGGAAAGTTTGGCCACGGGATGCAATCGCAGCACATCCTTCTAAATCGAAGTATATTTTCACACAAGTATGCGGCCCCTATATGAGCCTCTCGTCGATTCCGTCAGTTATCTGTCGCGTGTCAGGGGGTAAAGCAGTGCACGAGGCGTCATAACAAGCAATTCGCTTCCTAGAAACGACCGATGCGTTCGCGCACGGAGTTGGCACTCTGCCACTAGTAGGGCAGGCGCTCGACATGAGGACAAAATTAGCGCAGTTAATTGCCCACCATTAGCCTTACAACGACTTAAGAGGGTCTCATTAAGGATGTATATTACCCTAAGAATATTCATGATTTTAATGCTCTTAAATTTTTGTTTGTTTGTTGTTGGCTTTTAAAGCCCAGTTGCTTGGAGATTGATCCATCCCAAAAAGGACTGGAATCTTTGAGAAATGTGTGTTGGGCATTCTATACGATCCCAGCGTTGACGGTAAATTATGATTCCCACTGACAGGGAATGCCACAAAAATGGTCTCAATAATATTTATGGAGACGTTGCCGTATAAGGGAATAAGGGATTTAAATAGCATTGATTAAAGATGATTCTAGTATTGACGGACATGAACAGTGAATTTCATCGTATTAAGAGTGTTTACATGCCATCAGAAAAAAACAAAACCTTAATACTTTATGAACACTTCCAAGAAATTATAATTGTTTTTGGCTTGAAAGTTTGACAAGAGAATGTAAGGGTTCTTCAATTGCTAGTTAAAGCTTCTATTGGATAATTGAGGAGAAATGACAATTAACAAGTGTTCTAACAACTATAAAATATTCCAGATACCCTTTTCAGTCTTTTACCTCCGATACTACAAATAAAACGGTGATCCGAATCTGTATTGTTTGCCCATTATAACCGTAGTGTTGGGCTTAGGTTCACGGTAAACTTGTAGAGATTCCATTCACACGTCAAACAATGTCAATGTTTCTATCGATGTCGGCGGTTTAACGAGCCTAGCAGACCTCTTAAGATTACCAGAAAGGCACGGACATAACATTTGGAAAGGTACTAAAAAACTTTTCCACATGTGTTATATCTCAATCAGATGGAAAATATCATTTCAAATTTTCTAATAGGAACGGTAGATTTGAGGTAATCGATGGGGATAGATGTGCTGTAATACGAGAGACAAGCATACGGCATCACCTATCATTTCTTAGAAAACTATTATCTGTCAGAATGAGATCGTTTTTGGAAGTTTTCTTTTCTGACGCAGTTTCTTAAATGTATATTTTTATTTTTCTTAATTTATTCCATTTTTTTAAAAATCCAGTTCCTCTGTCATTTGCTCTGGACGATAAAATATTCCTTCCCCATTCGTTCCAGAATGTTTCACATCTAAATCTTCATTCGAACTTTGCGGTACGCTATGGTAGGTGCAGTTTTCCGCTTTTGAGCGTTAGAGGAATTGTGACCCGTCCACACGTGATGTGTTAGATTATAAACTGGTTAGTAGCGGTTTTCATACGAGCTTTCGTTGTTCGGTGTTTTTCACCATTCAGGTCTTCTTTATTAATTATTCCCTGGTACCTCTCATTCCTCGTGACGTCTGCGTGACTGCGGGACGCGACAATCGCACGCGAGATTTTCTCTTCACACTTATCAGTTGTCACTTATCAGTCTCAATTTGGGTTATTTTTCCATCTGTAACTGTTCAAATGCCTACCATGCCCTGTGAGTGTTCGGTGGACAAAATAATTTTTCGGCTGATTTCACTCACTCTTGCCTCTCTCCACCTTACTCCTACTTTCACAGTGTAACAATCATTGCGAAATCCCCACATTATCCATGAGCTACGATAAATTGGGCGATAAATTCAATCATAATATAAAATACAGCCTTGTACAAGTTGCAATTGATAACAAAAAACGGCAAATTTCTCAGTTTGGCAAAAATCCATCATGTCCATGCCCCCGCAAGTGCGTTCGACAGCCGCTGTACCATTCCAGGACGAATTATTACATACAAGGTAAGTCCCAAAAGTAATGCGTTGCATTTTTTAAATATGACCCTTGTGCATCGACAGATTTTTCCCGCGTGATTTCCTTGCCACTCCAGGAAGTCTTCGGCGAAGAAGTCCTTTTGAGCCCTCGTCGTACTTGTTTCGATGTTGTCCAAAGTCTTGAAATGCGTTTCTTTTATGACCCTTTTGGCCCGAGGGAACAAAAAGAAGTCCGCCGGAGCAAGGCTGGGACTATAGGGTGGTTGTGGAAGCGTTGTCACACCGATGCGTGTCAGGTAGTCACCGACAACGAAGGCGATGTGGGCCGGCGCGCTGTCGTCGTGAAGCTTCCAGGAAGCACTGGTCTCCTTTCGGACGCTCAGTCTCTGGAGCACTTGTTTGTACAACGTACTGTTTAAGGTGTGTCCAGGAGACACGAACTCACTGCACCCCCTCACTATCCCCTCACAGAACTCACTATCCCCTTTGTGTCAGAAAAGCAATGAGCATGACTTTTTTGCGCGATTTCCTCATTCGAGCCTTCTTGGAGCGCAGAGACAACGAGGTGTGGCGCTCCGCGTTCTGCCCCTTTGTTTCTGGGTCGTACTCGAAGGTCCACGTCTCCTTCCATGTGATAAAAGTATTCAAAAATTAGGATGAAATTTCCGAACGTTTTCACCGGCGTCTTGTTCAGGTTCACGCAAAACTTGATTGCTTGTCTTTCACCCAAAGATTTCGCCATCGTAAGTACGACGCGACTACTACACAGGAACTCACAAACTTACACATTCTAACCTTCCCAGGGTACGGTGATAACTGAACTAGGAACCGTTGAAAAGCTAAACCTCCCCTTACCCTATCCAAGGTAGTCTGAGCATTCTGTGACTTATAGTGGCGTCAAAAAATATTGCGACGCATTACTTTTGGGACAGACCTTGTACATATACCAGGAATTTAAGGAAATGACTGGCTCGAATCTTTGGATAATCGTATTAAGTTGACATGTTACTTCATTATTGAATCCGATCGATTCATTCATCACTAACTTTCCTTTTACATCGCAATAAGTAAAAAAGCTTAACAAAGCGGACAACTGATGAAGTAAAATATCTTCTTAAGCTTGACTTCCCTAGACAGTCTAAAGTCTTCACAATCGCTACGAAACTTTAAGAGAGCCTCCCTGACCCCCGACAGGTCGTTAGGAATAGGAACCCAATTTAAAGATTGACCCGAAGCTCCCCTCAGCTTTCGAAGGAGCTCACAACCACCTCTGATAGTGGTCTGGAGGCTTCAGAATCAGTACTAAAAATTAAATGCTTAGATCTTTACATCCTAATGGGAAGAAAGGTTCTGATTTTTGGTATTTCAAACTGCTATCCTTTCGACGCATATTCAAGCCCTTGACTCAATGTGCATCTCCAGTTTCTCTAGTGGATACGAAAAAACACTCGTACACGGAAATTTCATCTTCAGTTATATTACTGACAATCCTTGCTCGTTGAAGGGGTCATATTTTTTCCTCCTCTGTATTCTTCAAATTATTTCCGTTAAGGAGGATAACAACTTCATAGAAAATATCAAAGCGATCTTCAGTTTAAGCTGATGGGATTCCGTGTGTATTAATTAGCTCTTGTGCACTTGTCCGTGGTATCTCTTTTGTTCCTTTATTCCTTAGTTTTGTCGATTGATTGATTAGTGATTTCCGGAACTACTAAGATCGTTACTCCTGTACGTGTAGTGAATATTTTTATCGCGGGAGGTGGCGGTGATCTCCCCCTGCGCTAGATGGCGAGATACGGCTTCGTCCTACACGTCGACTTGCGGGATTTTCCTCAACCCAGTTTCCCCAACCAGGCACTGCCCCGCCGGGCACGCTCTAAGCTCCCGACTGGTCTCCGGCATATAAGGTAGTTTAGTGCTTGTTTGTATGTGTATAATGGACGAGATAGGACAAGGAACAGGAAGGAAAGTTCGCGCGCGGTCCATAGCCCGTTTGTTAGAGACTTTTGAGTGGGTTAATTGATTGATGTTTCCGGACACACCAGCTGATTTGGCCATTAGGCCCAATTAGGACAGTGAATGTTTTTAAGCCTTGGTTCTTCCGTCGGTGGATGGCCACGTCCGACGCCAACCTCGTCAGCAGCAGGGGTTTCCGCCTCCAGATATCTCCCCAACAAGACACTTCCCCTGCTGGATACAAGCTTTAAGCACTCAACATGTGTGGTAGTGTAGTGCATGCAAATGAGTAAGTAAAGGGAAGAGGATAGGACAAGGAGGGATGAGAAAGATCGTGCGAAGGCCGTAGCCTGTTTGTTAGGGTACTCCTCCGGCATTCGCCTGGTGTTGATCGGAGATACCACGAAAAATTTCCAATCAAAGCAGTCGATCACTAAAATTCTCCTCCTAAAATCGACCTAACTGTATAACTAGTGTCGAAAATCCTGCCACCGTCGGGACTCGAACCCTAAGACTTGCCGGTCAGAGGCACTGTAGTGCCATCAATTTATGTTCTGAGTCGCCTAAGCCGGTGGTTTTGTCGAATTTTGCTCTTCCGTTCTTTTCTGTCTTAAATCTGTCCAGAACTTACTTTTCGTTCACTTTCCATCGAAAAGTTTTCTGGCAAATATTTGCGTTTTGAAAATGTTGACTGTTTCAAGATTTTGTTTGACTTGTTTGCACTACAGCGATGACGATTTCTTGCGCAAGTGGACTGCGCGGATAATGTTGGTTTATCTAGACTTTATTCTCCTTTATAAGTGACCATAAAACTGCATACATAAAGGAGGGGAGCATAGAAAGGGTCCTGCATTATTATTATTATTATTATTATTATTATTATTATTATTATTATTATTTTATTATCATCATCATCATCATTTTCATCATTGTATCATAATTAACAGATGTGAATATGCGTGTTGAGCTTCTATTGTTTCTACGCGTGCCATTCTCTAACATGGATGGGCTGCTCAGTTTTTCTCTTTGTATTTCGAATTCCGCATAATTTTATACTATCATTCAAAGTGCTTAGTTTGTTTCGCAGTCACAACCCACAATCAACAACATCCGGGCTTTTGACACCAGAGGCTGATTAATATTTACGAGCCAGGATGTTCAGTTCCGTGAAAATTGCAGGTCGAATACGTCAATGAATTGTTCAGATTCCGTAGATTTCAATGATAATGATGTATACTCAATGAATATCGAAGGGAATGTCCTTCTCAGCCTTTAGAGAGTATCATTTCAGACCAATTTGCTGTTCTGATCATCTGACGAGTTGTAAATTTATACCCAATTTATATCAATGACGTGAATGATTCGTGTGCGAAAGATACAACCAGAGGAAGGCCTCAAATTGCAAATGCCAGACCGCGTCCCTCGACAAGCCGCGCATCTGGATAAATAGCCGAGATTAAATTTAACAAGCAGATTCAGAACGCGGATCCGCCGCCCCTGAGTGTGACGTGGTATCCGGCCCAGCGGCGGGGGCTCGTCAGCCTGTTGAGCAAGGTCCGCTGTCGGCTGCCATAAAATTCGCATTAGTTAGCGAAAGACGGTCTCCTCAAAACGGCCCACCCGGCGGGGCGCCCTGGCGAGGGCCGGGCGGTGAGACCGCGTGGCGGCAATTTAGCAATCGCAGGCGGCCTCTCAATTGGCGCTGGAGGCGACAATCAACGGCGTGACATCACGCGCGTGCGGGCGGACGGCGCGACACATCCGGGTGCAGCGACGCCGGCGGCACGGGGCTCAATGAGGTGTGCGCCGACCATCATCTGCCAGGGATACTCCCTTTGAACTCCGTCTCTTAAACCTGTTGCTTCCGTTTCTTGTTCGATCCTTGTCTTGCATTGGGGTAGTTTAATAATATCTTGACTCTGAAATGAACAGGTGAAATGGACAGATTCTACGCTAGCGTTTGAAAGAGAGCAACATACCACTGTTAATAACTGCCAGCATTCGTTTATATATTTCTGATCATCAGCGTGCAAAGATCACTCACAGATTTGATCCGTTGTCTCATTTCTTCAAGTCTGGTCTCGAGAAAGAATTCATTTTTCGCAGCCATAAAATATCATTAGTAAAGCTATTTCTATCTACACTAGTACAGTCTCTTTTCTAGCATTAACTGAGAATATATTTTATCACATAAAATTCAATATCAACAAATAGCACGTACATTGTATATTGCCTAATGTATACTGGAATTCCATTGAGCAGAATAATGTTAAGTTCTCTCCCGCTGTAAAGCAGGATGCCCTTCCATCTAAAACTTGCCGAGGCATAGAATATACATTTCAGGGAACACATTTCTTTAACAGTCCCGTGATGACAGTACAATAAGTGCGGTAGTGGATGACTTTATCTGTATGCAGCGTAGTAGATTCACTTGGATCATTAGTTTATCATTTTCAGTAATGAAATTATATGAAGATAACACAAAATACGCCTGTTTCAAAAAAAAACCTCTTGAAGCATACTCGGATAGCGGGTATCATATACCGTACGATGCATGGATGTATAACAAAAAAAAAAGATACAGTACACGTATGCGTTCAATATGATTTCTGAACTAATCGTATTGAATGCACATGTGCCATGTATCTTGTTTTGTGTAACATCCAAGCATCGCATGTGATACCCGCCCCCCGTGTATGCTTCCGGAGTGTTTTGAATCAGGTGCCTTTTAAAAGGTTTCTTCTTCCAACGGCAGCCGAAAGGCAATACAGAAGTATTGCAATTTAAAATAATTGTATTGAACATTGAGCCCTTATCCGATTCTTAATTTGATTTAGTTTTACGCAAATTACATACAATGCCAACACTCTGTAGCATTAGTTTGGAATACTGCACTCGCGTTGAGGAAGTCGAGTGTTAGCTGCTTTGGCCACTTCACCAGTCGGGATCCTTTAGGTTTTGGAAATCCAGTTCAAACTCATTAGTCCAAACTTCAGTTGTGTTTTGATTCGATTCAGTTGTAAATATGATTGAAACTGAGCATTCGTCTACCTTCTTTCTATATGAAACCACTCACAATTGTGTAGTGTTTATTCGGTATATTATCATATCAACGCCGATAGAATTAAAATGAGTGTTAATGGCGGTATTGAATGGATTATTATTTAATTCAAAAGTAAACGGACGAAAAATTTATTTTCACTGAGTAGCAAGCCTTTGAAGATGGGAAACGAAGCAATGCATGCACTGAGGCCTCCGCGCCCCTGCGGAGAGCACGCAGGAAAGCATCGTGTCAGCGTGAGCGAAAGGAGGAGTTAATGTTCGCACGGAAACCCGTTGGTTTGTGCGAACGCAAAAATATTATAAAGCTATTCAAATAATAACATAAAATATTTTTAAATGCGAGTAAAGGATTAAATTCAAGTGTATGTTTTAATGTATTTTCTTGCACAATTTGTGTTTCACAAATGATCTGTGAATAAAAAAAATTGTACGTCCTCGTTTTACAGGGGAACGTTTCGTTCTGAGGGAAGCTGTTTGTATTGTGATCAAAGTGTTTTACTTACCAGATGGTTTGTGAACTGAGTTTTTAAAATTTGTATCAGTAAAAATATACCATTTTCTAAATATATCATTTAACTCTACAAATTCATTCATTAATGTCTACTTTTAGTGATCTCGCTATCCTGGTGAGCTAACAAAATACCTATTAATAAAATTTCAAAAATACATCATTGAACTTTTATGAAGTATTTTATGTATTTGGTGCAAACTCCACATTTCATTGAATACGTATTTTTTGTTGATTTAGTTGATTACTCATTTCTCGAGAGTTTTATATTTTTTCTGCCTCACCAGATTTTTAATGTTCCGAAGAAGGGAATAGGTCGCCGATAAAAAGTATAAATAGTCTACCTATACTCAAACGTAATGTTTCTTATTCTCTCATCTTCAAAGTCTTGCTTGTAACTTGTGAAAAACATTCACAGATATTATCTGGGAATCATTAATAATCCTTAGAATGCTACCATGGACACTCATTTCAAAGTCAAATAGGCTTTGACGTGATATAATACTTTCCTTGTCAGTACAGTGTCAAGCATTTTGTTAACATTAATTTAAGAACATATTTATGAACGCTAAACAATTGGAGCACTATCATGCTCCACGTGATTACTCCTGTTACGGTTTCGTAGGATAATAAATGCCATTTTTATCCATTGAACGCGCTTGAAGTATTACTAATGTTGAAACATTTTAATTTTAATTAGCAATTTGACTTTTATTCCCATAAAATAAAAACTCTAATCGTACATATCAAATATCATACATATATTTCAGTAGTAGCCTCGTGAAGAAAAATAGAGCTGCTTGGATCGAGTGAAAAACCTATTTCTAAAAGTAAAACAAAGGCAATTAACTATGAAACAGTTGAGACACGGCTGAAGAGTTCCTTAAAGAGTAGGGACACGAACAGTGAACGCTCAGGTTCAAACCTTTTGGCAATTCTCGTCTGCTTTCGAAACAAAACATCCGGAGCTCTCTTTTGCTCTCCGCGCGACCGCGAACCGCGCGCCACCGGACGCTTAAGGGGCCTAATGCTCAAGGGGCGTAATGCTCAAGGGGCACCCCGCTTCTTTCCCCCTTGGAGGGCCGCGTGCTGAGGGCGAGTTGACGACTGATGCTCCTTGCCGCAGGATGAATCGCAATCTTCTGAGCGTGGCGTTGGTGCTGGTGGTGGCCGCCGCGGCGCTGGCCGCAGTCACCGAGGAGGTCGTCAACGAGAACTCACGTGAGTACCCTTCTCCTTTTCCTCGCAGAGGAATGCTCTGTTGGTCGTGTCAAAACCTCCTTGATTGTAATGACACTGTGACAGTTAAGGTCACATATGGTTCATATGCAAAGATTTAGCAAACTTCGAGTTACTCACTCTAGTAACTTCGAGTTTGTATACGAAATTTATCAGGGGTGTAAAAGCGACATTTTATTGCCCCATAAGGAAGGCACAAGAATCTGGTCTATAGGTGAAGAAAAAATGGACGAAAACTCAGTCGATATAGTCATTGATTCAGAAGTTGTTAACATTATTAGAGACCGTGAGAGCAACAATGGATGAACCGAAATACGCCGCGAAAGCTAGAAAGGTATGACTTCAACGATCATAAATAGCAATTAGGTAACTCTTGCTCTCGTCCCAGGTTGCAGTAACTCAACTACCGTTCTCACGGTCTCTTTTGTTACAGAAGCACAGCACAGTACAGGGCAATTAAGTCAAATAGATGCACACATTTACATTATTTAAACGTTTCATGAAATATTTCACAGACTCTTATTTCTGTAAAATATTAATTATTAAGTCAATCATCTGTCATGTGCAAAAATACATGTTTTAAACTGTGAAAAAGTCATAATTTTATTTTTACCGAAGAGAAAGTCACAAACCACGTCTCAGATCATTTACACCAATTAACATTACTAGCGTACCCGTGCGAGAACTCTCGCATGTTAAACCCCACGCTTTCCCTACCCATTTGTCTGTTGTGGCGTCATACGGATGTATTAAAACACAGACGAGGGTGGGTAGAATAAACAGTTAGTTTATTAAAAAAACACTGACCGAAGTCGTAAAACACCATAACACTGTCTTCTACTAACTAAATAAATAGAGCCCACCACAAGAAGTGATATTACAGTGCGGCTACCACACCGCCAAACAACAAACGTTTCCCCTCGGTGTGAAGCACCGCTCTGCCGAGACAAACCTACATGTCTCACGACTGACGACAAACTCATGCCGGCTTCCCCTCCGCGTGCTAGTCGCACAGCCTACTGCTCACACAGCTCGAACTACAGAAAAGAAGAAGGTGGGGCATTCGTCACCCGGCTTTTAAAGGCGCCCTGGCGTCTTCCCCCGCCACCGTTGCCGTCCCAGCACCTGAGAACGACGCTACGCGCTCGGAAAAACCGATGCGTCATTGCGCGTCACCACGCCAGATGTCCAGCCCTTTGTTCAGCTTCCGGTGAAATTCTACCGTCTGCGCGTTTGAGCGTGCATGACGCTACACTATCCTTTCCATAAAGAAGGAGAGGAACTACTAATGTACTTACCGAATATCAAACAAAATAACAATGCAACTGATGTTGGAAACAAATTTTCAGTTAAGGTTTATTCAGCATTATAGAGAGATGTTCTTGAAACAATTCATACTTCTTTAAAAACAACATTTGAAGACATTATTGTATGTTCCTTGAGAGTTAGCTTTTCGCTTTCCTTGATAGTCACAAATTAATAGAAAAGGTTTTTACTTTTGAGAAAGCAAAGTGCGAAAATACCGGATCGGACAAGTACGAACCTACTCTTTGCAATATTATGCGAAAATATAATGCGAAAATATTATGCGAAAATATTATATAATGCGAAAATACCGGATCGGACAAGTACGAACCTACTCTTTGCAATATTATTTAACTTTCCTTGATTTGTTATGACGAACCGAGGGGGTTTTGGAGTCAGGGTGCCACCTTGCTGGGGTGCGAAAATTGAAAAATTATTTGTATACTAAAAAGTAATGGATTATTTTCTGCGTTCTTACGTACCCCAAGAAAAGCAATACCGAGACAAAAAATAATCAAACTAACATTTTCACCTTTGAGTACTAAATACCATTTATTGCCATTAGAAACAATTTAGTAGGCTTAGACTTCACTTCGGTACATGCGAATGTTGCTCAAACGATGTTTGCATATTGAACGAACCGACACTTTGAGTTTATATATCAAACAGTGTATTATTTACAATATGAGTTTGCAGCTGGGCGTTGATGTACCGTTGATGTTCCAGATACCGCAAACATTTAAATAGTGCGTTTTAACTGCGATCGTTGGCAGCTGTCGAGTGATTTGCTCTATTCTTTCTATAATTTTAAATTTAGTTGTTTTTTAACTAATTCACATAGTATTGTAGGCTAGAGCGTTTTGATTTTAGTTTTTCATTTATTTCAAGCTATTTTACTTTACCTACTTACAAAAGTTTGTTCTTTGCGTTGTGCTATATTACACCTCATTACCTCCGCGCACCCGTGCGAGAACTCTCGCATGTTAGACCCCACACTAATTCCTATCCTTCTATTTCCATTCTAAGAGGCAAATTAGTTAACTAAATGTGTTTATTTGTTCAAAAATCTATAAAGGTAACTTGCAATGTACTTACACAATAACAAATAAAAATAAAAAAACAATGCAATTTATGTTTAAAAGAAATTTTCAATAAATGTTTATTCAATATCATGGAGAATTTTCCTGGAACAATTCTCAACACTTCCTTAAAGACACCATTTGAAGTAATTATTCAATATTCTTTGTCAGTTTTTAGCTTTTCGTGTTAGTCACAAAAATATTAGCTTTTGACTTTTGAGAAAGCTACGTGTCTGAACCCCCTGACTCGAAAATTTCATTTAATGATAACGAAAATATTGGTACCGGTAAAACACAAACACAGTCTTCACTCTTCACTATACAACCACAGCCCTCCACAATTAAGAACACAGCAGTTACAGTCCACGGCAAAACATTAATTGAATGGTTTCACTACACGCAAAAGACACATCTTCATCAGGTATCAAGCAACTATAATAGTACTTCTAGATGTTGCTGGAGAGTAACTTTTGAATTGATGATTGTGCAAATAAACCTAATCAGATTGCACAAACCACGGTGTATACAGAAAGCGTAAATACAATATTGAGGAATCTAAGCCTTCTAAGCGTGTCGTCATAAAAATGGCGACCAGCAGCAAGGGCTGAAATATTGAGGAGGCTTTGATAGTATTGAAGCGCGGAACCGAAAATTTAATTGACTGTCGAGGAATGTCTCATCCTATAGATTATAATGTGAAAAACGTTTCTTTGAAGCCTTTGGCCAAAAATTTTTTGGTTTTTAAGACCCTAGAACGCTTTGTTTAGGAGTTATTTGACGAAAACTTTGGCAAGTGTTGCGGGTTGCATTTGCCTTGAATATTTAGATGCGTTTTGTTTAACAAATCCTTCATATTGTTAACGTCAAAGTGCAATTCTTCAAGTCTCTGTAAAATTATCTTTCTTTAGAGACTTCGTTTATAAAGATTGGTTGCGTGTGAGAGCCGCAACGGAAAGATATACTACTGAAATAATACAGGAGACGATCTTTTTATAGCATAGAAATTAATTTCATATACTTAATTCTACCTATCTCAAACGTTTAAGAAAACATCCTAGATAATTCTAGAGAAAATTAATTGGAAAACTAATTTTTAGAAATCAGCGGAAGTTTTAAAGAGCTCACTTCGAAAATTAGTGGTTTGTGACTATCCCTGACGCAACACCTCAGTTTCGTGTTACTCAATTCTCCTAAAGTCAGTTGCAGATCCAAGAGGCCATAGGGGCGAATCCCTCTCCTCCCAATGGCCCAGCATTTTCTTTGTGTTACCTCCTTTTACTTGACAAAATTGATTTACATTTTTATGTTCGAATTATGTAATGATTTAAAAAATAATATTCTATAGTATCATGTATACACTAAATAATAACAAATGTTTATTATTTAAGAAAAATGTATGATGGCGGCTGGACTCCCCCCTGCCTGGAGAGTAATGAGGAGCGTTTGCTTGCAGGCTTCCCGGGCAAGTGCTACGACGCGAAGCGCAACGAGGGCTACGCCGTGGGCGCCAAGTGGCACCGCGTCAAGGAGCCCTGCACCGAGCTCTCGTGCGAGCGCCACCGCGAGCCGGGCAAATACGTCATCAAGAAGACCACGTGAGTGCTCCTCCCCTCCGCACCTGCGCAGCGCTCTGCGCCAGTGTTGGCTAGGTCGATGTCGTGAGCGGGAGTCCGTCGCACGAGTGCCACGACGAAATAGCCTCTCCACGTAGTTAATCACCACCACCACCACCACCACCAGAGACAACGCCATCCCTATTGTAAACCGGCGGAGTTACTAATAGTTCCCTTTCCCGACGCTAGTTGCGCAGAGAAGCTCGTGGCATGCTGTTGTGCCACGACGCGTGCCGCAGCCACCAGTAGAAGACCTTGATACCATTGCTCTACGCCTTCATTTCATATGGTGGGGAGAAACAGAAGAGACGCTTCCATCTTTCTACACACTTTTGTGTTTTTTGTTAGCGTACAGGACAAGGTACAGAGAGATTATTATGAGAAGGGAGCGCTTTGACAGCATCTGCTTGGCCAGTGCTGACAACATAATTGCAGGTTGTGTCCATGCGCTCATTTTGTCAATGCGCTCGTTTACAGTTATCTCGTTTGTAAATGGCTTCGTAACTGTCTCTTCCAATGTCATCTCCCTCCATGACGTTCATTTGTTTCCCGACCTGTCAGAGCGATCCGTTCTTAGAGTAACTCCTCCGTAGCGTACAGAACTGCACACTAGATGATTTGTGTGATTTGACGCGTAATTCACTAACAGAATATTGAAATTTATACCTGGAACATTTATTTTATTTTGTCAATTACAAAAAAGTATTTTTTAAATATAGTGGCGACTTTGAAGTCGTCGTAAAACATCTCGCAACTTCTGTTTCCTCGAGAATACCAACTGGTTCGAAAATACATTACTATTTTCAAGGACATTTGCATTGAAATTTCCGAACACTTCCGAATTCAACTGTTCGAGCGGAGAACACCAATGCTAATGATAATTGACTTTATCAAAGACACAATATTACATAATGTTTATTTTGGAAGTGTAGTATTATTTTTTTTTGAAATGTATTATATGCCACACGCTCTGTAGGAGTCTTGGGTTAGATCTAAGAACAACTACTCTACTACGCTCCCTTTACCCCTCGCAGTTAATCTCTCAGCATCGCCCAAACAAACTTAAGATCATATTAGAAAGATAAGTAATTATTTGAAATACATAACTGTCTAGGGTTTTAAAGTGGGTTACAATACTTTTTCAGTACCACTTCATAAAACTTCGAATATGGGAACAGTTCCGGCACGGGAGGGAGGCAATACATCAAAAGAATGTAAGAAATCAAGAATTCTGGGATGTTTGAACGATTAAGTTGTCGGTATCTCCTCGCTTTTCGAGAAATATGAGAAATGTCTTATGTGAACGGAATACATTTTTCAACCTCAATTTTCGAAAGTGATAATAAAAACTAAAATAATATTCATATGAAAAAAATCTTTCTCCGCTCCTGGAACACAATATTTTTGTTTAGTTCAATACCGTTCTTTGTCGAAGAATCCGTTCATTTTTATTATTAAAACTTCCAAAGAAACACACAGAGTACATACTATCACTTTTATTAAGAACAAGAGCTTGTTTAAAAGAAATGTATTATTTCATTGAAAACGTCTTTGTTTTCTCTAAAATCCTAGTCTACGGTACATGAGAGAAACGGACAATGCACTCACATTTCCAATTATCAAATTTCCAATTCCGAGCACAGGTTGAAGGAAACATATAACCGATCTCCAAGCGCCCTTGGAAGGAACTTGCATTGTGATCTCGCTGATTGACGGCGCGGGACTAAGCGTGACCCTGACATAAATTTTCAGGAAACCTCAAGTCAAAGTTCGCGCAAGCGCAGTCATTCTAAACGTTTTTCCGTCTTGTAGCTGTGGAAATATCTGCAGTGGGTATGAAATGGGAGTTAAGTGAAAAAAACAAAACATTATATACTCTGTTGTATACATATTCGCCACATTTCCTTGAAACAAAGAGTTAAGAATGCTACACGGAAAGTCAATTATTTGTATACTCAAAATTTTTAACACTTTATGGCCAGTCTTACGAAAGATGTTTAACTTCACATCAATCTACTGAAATGTATACGCCAAGCAACTCAACTCTCTTTTGCTGCCCAACAAATATTTCCACAAATCAAAGCTTGTAATAGAAACTAAGAAAACGATCACTGAATGATTTATTCATAAAAGATGTTCAAATCATTTATTATTCTCATTTTAATAAACAAACACGATGGATTTGAACGAAGAACCGTTTAGCAAATGTTACGCACAATTTTAGAAAGTCCTCACATAGTGTAGCACTATTTAATACAAAATTTGAAAAATAATATAGTATTACAAATGGAGCAAATCGGCATAATACCTAAATCGCAACAGCAGAAAACTGCAATGCAATTTTCTCCACTTTTCGTGTTAAGGCTAAAATCAGTTATATTTTTTGCGTAGGTTTAGAAAACTGACGAGCAATACCGACATTCTTTTTGAAATGAAACACCTTATCACTTAGTGAAAAAAAACAACAAAATTATTATCTATCAGATTGTAAATAAAATATAAGACAAGAAAAATCGGATAAACTATTGCTCAGGTTAAAATAACTAGTAAACCACATTAAGTAATTAAAAATGAAATTAAAAACAAGTATTACGCAGCATTTATTTAGAAACTTTTGTAATTTATTTTAGTAAACTATTAAATGACGGTTGAAACATTCATGAGAGCGACCGTCATAAAAATAGGTCTATTCTTTTTCGTTAAAAAATATACATTTCTAGGATGGTATTCTAATTTCTGGCTCTCATATGCATTAATATTTTAGGTGAATTGTGTTTACGTTTTCCAGGGCGCTCGCGGCTTTTCGCTTTTCGGAGTAACATTGCTAAAGACCTCACATAAGAACAGAATTGCATTAACTATTGTTGTTTCCGTGTCCTAGTATTAAATCATCACACTTACTTTTATGATTTACACGTAACAACTATTGCATTTCTTTACAACGTCTGTTTAAAATTTAAAATTTACGTAAATGATTACTGACATTTCGCTAGTTCCCAACACGGAGATGAGCTTGCAATGTATAAACGATCCAACGCACGGTCTGACGTCCACTTTGCGTTATTTTGCAGATGTGAAACGGTGCGCCCGAAGCCAGGCTGCACCATCGAGGAGGGCAACCGGCGCGCCAACTACCCGCGCTGCTGCAACACCCTGCAGTGCCCCAACCAAGGCTGAGCCCACCTCCCGGAGGCAGCCCGCCCGCCCCTGCGCCCGCTCTGGGACAGAAATACACGCCCAGCCGTTTACCTAAAGCAGTGTACAAGTCTCTCTCTCAGTCCTCCATTCACTTCTGGTTTCCACCTCTGGCGCTTCCGAGATTCAGTTTGTGTGCAACAGAAAACCTTACGGTAACAGTGATTCCAAATGTGACACTTGGTCATACATCCTGCCAACGTTATTACAGGTATCGCATAAGTAGATAGCCAAAATCTAACACAAACTAAAGATATGAAGAAATATCTTGCACCACAAAATGGTAATAATACAAGCAGAATATGCTTTCTCGAAACAGTGTCATACGTCCACAGCAATTGTTAGCGCATGATGAAGCTGTCTTCTTATGTTAAATACTTTCTTCAAAAAACAAATTAGCTCTGAATAAGAAAAAACAATTTTGTTACAGATTTAAATATAACACGAAATAGTGCCAATTTTTAATGGTACTGTAATATGCTACGAACTAAATCTTGAAGCACCTTAACATCCTCTCTTTGTCAATAATAATAATAATAATTTAACACATCAGTTACACTGGGAAGTAATTGTTACGCGAAGGTGATGTCATGAACATTTGAATATGTCATTTTTACTTCAATGTACAAGCAATAAAATAAATATGGCTATGAAAAATTGGTGAAAACAAATCTATTACATCCTCCTCTGAAGGGAAAATTCTCAATTGCTTGAATTTTGTGAGAAAGTGTATTATGTCATCATGGGGAAAGGAATAAGGCATTGGATACCTCAGGAATGTGCAATTTATCAATACTGAAAAAATAATGTATTCATCGTTAGATGTATTATGTGGACATGTGTGTTCTAAAAAGTGAGAGAGAGAGACGTTCGATCCCCTCCTTGTGGTATAAACTAATTCAAATGTGCATCATTAACATCGAATAGTCTCCCAAAAGGAAGAGGCACTGTGATTTCGTTCATTTTTTTGACATATTGTACGAATCTACCTAAAAATGTCCAACTGTAAACGATTCTTCCAAACTTTTCCATATTTTAATCATAACTTTTTCCTTGAATCAGTTTTTGCAATGGCCTCGCCAATAAGATTAAATTACCTTCATCGAATGAAATGATTGTTTACTAGAGTTTTTTATCTCAACACATTTCATGAAATCTCGAAAATCTGAAGGTCTCCTTCTATGAGATTTGCTTATCATTGGCATGTATTGTGATTTACAAATATGATTGCTTGAGTTAGGAATACTTTTTACATTTAAACGTTTTACTCACTTGCAGTACATACACTTGCACCTCAACATGCATTTTCCTGTTTCTACTGAGATTCACGACGAATTCCTGACAGCAGTGCTTCCGGAGAATAAAAGCATGAGCGAATAAAAAACGTAGTCCTAATCGGATGATCTCATAAGAAAGGCAAAATCATCTGAGATGGCTCAACGCAACAACCGGCGGCCATTGCAATGTCTTTGACCGGGAGGTTCTGGGGTTCGAGTCCCGACGGCGGGATATAACTAGGACGAATTCAGGCGCTGTCTGGAGGAGAATTCTAGCGGCGGCCGGCTGCTCTGGTCGGCATTTTCCCGTGGTTTCTCCGATCAACGTCGGTTCGAAAGCCGGAACAGTGCCCGAACACGCCACGGCCAGCTTGCGATCTTTCCTTCGTTCTTTGTCACTTCCTCCCCCTCTGCCTTCTAAGCGCCTAGTCCAGAAATAATCAATTTTGTCAGCGTTGAACTACAAACTACTATTCTAGAAAATAACTACTATTTTTCATAACGATGGTTATTTAATAGTAAGTATGGCAGTTATTGTGAAATAAGTTTTTGTTCTATTTATCATGTTCACCTTTATTTTCTTTTACAACATTGATACTGATCTATGTTAGTGTTTGACTCGATCACCCAACAATAATGTGTACCGATTTCTATAATGAATGGATTGAACTCACATTATTGATTTTTACTTTCTAATAGTCGAAGATCATTTAAGAGATATGAAGTACTTATGGAACGCTTTCAGAGTAGTGTCTACAGTATTCTCACATCGTGGGTAGAATGACCCGGTGGAGTAAGAATTCAGCTGTTTTGTAAACAATTGCTATTGAATTATATTGGGTGTCATTTTGTTTAGTCATTCTGCACCCCTTCATGATATTAACTAAAGTTAGTAAGTGTTAAAAATTGTAATAATTCCTAACGAACCCTAATATCAATTATATAATAAGCATGACTTCTTAATGAACCAGGTCATTCTAAGCAACTGTAATGATATAACGGGATCAACCAATGACCATTCTTCATAAGTATACCAAAAGTACACGCACATCATTTGAATCAAAACAGTTTCTCTCCTTTCGCCACAATTATCGACAAAGTTAACTAACAAATTATATCCGATAAAAATAAACAAATCTGCAATTATTTTATCATTTCTAAAAATTCGAACTTTAACTTTCTAGCCGCCCAGTGTCGAGTGGCGAAATTCCGTCTTTCCCTGGCGTTACATTGTTTTTCAATATGATCGGAAATCGTTTAAGATAGTGTCGCTGTCAGTTAGATAGTCTCTCTCTGCAAACAACGTCGAGTTAGCAAAGTTGTGGAAGACCCGTTATTGGACCATTAGGAGATCATTGTAATGATTGATAAATAATCTGCGACTCTTGGGCTGTACCCTGTTATGTTTCTCTTCCAGCAAATAAATTATCCTTTACCTTTCTTTCCGATTTCAATTTTCGTTTCCGTAGATGAATGATGCAATGGCTTTTCGTAATTTATCAAGTGCGTTAAATAAGATTCTAAAAGTCGTATTTGTGAGAAACAGAATTGTCGAATCGAGTTTTCTGTTATGTCTCCTTTCTTTGGCATTCAACATTGCGGTGTTGCAATGTTACAGTTAACCAATGTCAATTAGGAATGTTTGTTTTTACGATTAAATTCAAATACTTATTACAGACATTAGTACAAGTATAAAAAATTCAAGAACCTGAATCTATGATCTAACAGATAGTGTTCTTTCTGCCCCGGTTAAGAGACAAAAGACAGTGTGAAAGTTGTTTAATTTGTTTTTGAGGTTGCATTCTTCTCGGAAATGTAAAGCAGTGTTGTCAAGGTCGATGCCCCGAGCGGGAGTCCGTGACACGAGTGACACGACGAAATCGCCCCTCCACGCAGTTTATCACCCCGCCACCAGAGAGAATGCCATCCTTATTGTAAAACGACGGGGTTGCTAATAGTTTCCTTTCCCGACGATAAATGCGCAGAGTAGCTCGTGCCATGCTACGGTGCTACGGCGCGTGCCACTGCCACCAGTAGAAGACCTTGACGCCACTGTCGTATAGTGAACCGATAAGTTAAAACAGATGTTCCAAATCAATCAATAATTAATTGAGTAATGAGATCAACACATCTGCAATCGACATGTAACATGAAAACAGAGAGTTTCAGTATTTCACCAAGCTCCCATTTAGATCCACATTGGCTGATCCAGCCAGCGGAACTGCGGTGGCTGGGCCCTCTCGCCACGTAACCACGCCGCACAATCAATAAAACACCGGTTGTGGGCCGCCGCCGCCGGCCACAAAGGCGACTAAGTGTACGTTGCGCCGGGACACAGCCGCTTCCTGGGCAGTCGGATGGGTGAGTGGGAGAGTGAATGAATGGGTGGGAGAGTGAACGAATGGGTGGTTAGGTGCCCGGGCGTGGGTGAGTGAGTAGGCGAGTGTGCGGGAGGGTGGGTCTGCGAACGGCGGGTGAATGTGTAGGTGGGTGGGTAAGTGGGGAGAGAGGGAGAGGGTTGGTCGGTTGATAGTCGGGTGGATGGGTAAGTTTGCGAGTCTGAGGGTGTGCGTTTGCGAAGGAGGATGTGAGGAAGAGTGTGTGTGCGGGGGTGCGGGCAAGCCGGTGGATGCTTGGGTAGGTAAGTGGTCGGACAAGCGTGTGGGTGCCTTATCTGAGTGGCAGGTAGGGTGACTGGGAGGGCGGGTTAGTTTGGTTGGATGTGGTGGTTTCAAGTGGGTAGATGGATTGGTGGGTGGTTGAGCGAGTGAGTGTAAGGGAGGGTGGTCCGGTGAGTGGGAAGATGTGGGTGGACACTTGCGCTGACACTAGCGAAGCATGTATTGGTGGCTCCGTCGAGGCACTGACTACGTTGTGACAAGGGTGGTGATGGAGTAGTACGCCAAAGCCAAGTACTCAAGTGACAAGGCTCTCAAATCACGAATTTGTAAGGCGTGAAAAAAGCCAATGCCATGCTCCTCCGTATTTTTTATCAATTTAAATTAAAATAGAACTGCACATTTATATTGAAAGATTGCCAAAAGATTTATTAAGAAAACTCAGGTTTTGAATGAACCTTGCGTAAGTGATCTACGTTTTGTACGATATAGGCTATAAGAACGACTATAAAATCGGCGTTATTTCTCTTATAGAAACTGTTATTGGAATCTGTTCATTACACAGCCGTAGGTAATTACGTGAGGTCATTGTATAGTGAGAGAAAATATGACAGTTTGAATTGTTGAAATTAATTTTGAATTAATGGAAGTTTCACTTCATTCATTAAATTAATTTCAATCACGTATCTGAATAGGAAATGCAACCTTTTCCATTTTTTAAGTATTAATGCCGCTACTGAAATAAGTGTCCACGGCCTGCAGCGACATCCATATTTAACCATCGCGATCTCGTGATAATGAAACTAAACACTATAGCGGTCTTTATTGCTAACATATCTGAATAGGAAATGCATTCTTTTCCATTTTTAAAGAATTAATGACCCTTCTGATATAGTGTCCAAGGCCACAAATGACATCCATATTTAATCATTGTGGTCTCTTGATAACAAAACTAAACACTGTAGCGGTGTTTATTGCACTCAACATTGCATGAATTAAAATTTTTAAAAGCAAACTAGTCCAAATGAGATATTTTTCATGAGAACAAAGTACTTCATATGATAAACGTGTATAGTTATGACTTGATGATTTCTCCCCGCTTTATATTTTTCAATGTGTTACGCACTTGCGGAAAAGAAATGTCCCAGCAAATAGCGCCAGTTGTAGGTAAATAACGTGGTGAAATATAGATAGATAGATAGATAGGGTTTATTCTACAATTGGGCTGATGTTGCCCGGTGGCAGAATACAAAAGAACCTGCCCCGGGTGAGGAATTGCCCCGGGTGAATTCCATATCTCAAGATATGGAATTTTGGACTCGTTTCGTTCTTATAAAAAAAATCTCCATAACGGTAACTGTGCCTTCCAACGCGGTCGATGAGTTAAGAAGGACAAGTACTCGTGTCTACACGGAACCAAATTAACAAGGGACCTTTCGACAGGTTCAAGTCGAAATCTAACCTGATTTTTTTTCTATTGAAAGATGTTCACTATTTATACAGTACAAAGTAACATATACAAAGTAACAAAGTAACATAAACAAAGTATACAAAGTAACATATTATTTAACTGGAATTATTCAATTATCTCGTATATGTTTTTCATTAGTATTAATTTTCCACTTAAAATGAATGTTTTTGAGCAAATTATGGACTATACAAACAAGACTGTTATTAACTGTATGTACTGGGAAAAAATGAGCTGCTGTCGTGCATTGGAAGTTACTGAAAAATAAAATGGTGAGTTTCGGCCACGCTGTTTTCGCTAACGCCATGGACAACCCTTGCTGCAGCGGAAAACCATTAGCTTTGTTTCACCGCCCTGAATTGGAACTCGTGCCCGTAGGAGCGCTTGTTTCCTCGGCGGACACTCTCTCACAATCCAGGGCTGTACAGACCCCGCGGAAACTACAATTTGCGTCGTGAAAAGTGGATTTGTTTTCAATAATATCCTGTGTGTGACAGCTATGTTTTTCACACCATATATAAATTGTGAATATCTATTTATAGAAGAAATGAGGCCATATTTTGACCTACACCTGTTGAAGCGTCCCTTGTTAGAAACAGGTACTCTCCTTTCTCGCACATCACGTTGAAGTATCCTAAACCACTAAATAATTTGGAGGTGATCGATTGAGTTTTCCCCATCGATATTAAACTATGCTATTTGTCTTTGCGCTCTGTCTGTCGGAGTCGTGTACGTATTTCATGTTCTTCAACTAACGTCTAAAGAGCCGAACAGCTTGACGATGTAAAATCAAGCTCTCAATACAGTTGGTTGTATTAGTAAGAAAATAAATAAAATCTCCTGATATATTTGTCTCATCACCTTGGAGCACTCCCCCTAACCGCCAAACGCTGGGGAAGTACCCCCATTCTCCGGTAGTAGTTGCATATCGGCCTGCAGATCGCCTGGGGTCAAGGACGATAGCGCGGCGCAGTGGTTGGCCTTGCCGCAGAAGGGCACTCGGCCTTATTCGGCGTTGCGGCATACATATGCGCTTCTATGAACTGTCTCCTTGCATCTAACTTCTCAGAACACTCGAGGTATTGCGCAAGGTCCTTCATTCTTTTTCGGTTTTTGTTCGGTCAAAGGGAAAATGCAAGTCTGTAAGAGCATAAGAATAAAAGAAAAAAATCACAAGTGGGTAGAACAAAACAACACAGACACAGCATGATTACAAAAGTGAATTTCATGTGAAATGCATTTGCAAAATAATGAATTGGTATGGAATTAAAAACGAACAAGTGACTTAATACCGTAACGAAACGCAAGCCATGGCGAGAAGTGGTGCGAGTACGACGAGCCTTCAAGCATAGGGCCGAGTTACCTATGGAACGTGTTGGGAAATTCTCGTCTTAACCTATGACCTTTGCAAGATATTTGAATCCATTACCTCCCCCATCTGCGGATATTCAGGGAAATGAACAGACGAGTTTTCCAAAACATCGGCCCCATAGAGTTAGTAGGTGTCCACCGACCTCAGTTTGACGATCCCTGTTGGAAAAGTATTCATTTTTCCTTGCCATGACCACAACTAATCCACATTTGATTGCCTCGGTTATTATTTTCATTCCCTCGTTCCCTCCTAGAGTTTTGATGTCTCCTTCCGAAGAAAATTGCTAATTCGCACTCTGACCGACCGTGGCTTCAATGCTACTTGTAAACGCTTATCTCACTTTCTGAAGTACGATTCAAAATATTGACCTGGTTGGAAAAGATTCTTTCATGAGAGCGCTTCACTGAGAAATTCACTAGGAGGCTCTCGAGTAAGGCTGCTGTTCGAAGGATACTTCAGCGTATAATTTTTCTCATGAGCATTTGGTAAAGTAAATCGCTCGTGAGCAAACATCCATAATGTTGTGTGTAGCGCAAAATTATAACCTAAATTATTTATTGTTACAAGCTTTCCATAGGTCTGTGGTTACACTACACGCTACCAGCTGTAAGGATGCTTGTCCGGGAATCAAATTCATTAGCACAAAGAGTTGAAAACTGTGGGTCGTTCAACGAACAAGTTGTATGAACGTGTGCCCTGCCGATCGCAGTGGTCGTGTAGTAACTTGATACATACGAGTCCTGCGATTTTCAAATAATATACAAGCATCCAGTATCCAGAAATCACACTCCGCGTGAGCTGTGGTGTTGGATGGTAGTCTGCTCATTGGCCTCGTGCATGGGAACCTCCGCGCCCCACCCGGACGCCGACAAGTGAAGGAACCCACCTCGATCTCAAGTGGCACGAACGAGAACGAATATCACGTAAACATTACGAAATAAAAGCCACGCTTAGTAGTAGTGTAGTATGAATAAATTGAATATTAAGATATTTGAAAGACATCTGCAATTTCATTGTAGTAATTTTTTAATTAAAGAAGAGTTACAATTCATCGAGTTTGAATATACTAATTGCACGCATTTTTTTCAACCTGATATGCATATACAGGTGTCCCACCAACTATGTACCATCCCCATAACTTCTAAACATCAACATGAAACAAACATCAACATTAACGATCAGTATGAGAGATTTTTGCCATTTGTTCATCTGAATTGAACTTTTCTTCTACTGAAATTCCAAAGCAATGATAATCAATTTATTATGCCTTTATTATTATTATTATGCCTTTATTATTATAAAGGCATAATCAAAAAGGACAAAATAAAAATTTGTAGCGGAAGGACGATAATAATTAAGGTTCTTTTCAAACTTACAAGAATCGAGCTCAGTGTGTTTGCAGAAACAAACTCTCATTTTAAAACATGGCAAGGGAATGAATGATTAAAGATACTTATTGTAATATCCCGATTAATTAAATGATAGATAGGTAGACATTTTCTATTATTATTTACTGTTAATAAACTTCTTATTTAAACACGTACAAAAAGAAGAAAGCAATAAAATTTTTGAAATATTCTTGACAGACTCTCAGTGCAAATTTAATAAACTTTAACACAAATGCACATCTGCAGTCACAACTGCTAATACTGATTGGAGAGTTTCTCACTTCATAACGCCACGTGTTGCCACAAACTTAAAAATCCACGGCAGAAGACGGAAGTGTAATGTATTCTTTTCCATTTATGAACAACAGGAGAGGTACGGTTGCGCAGTGGACGAATAATCATCTTAATTAAAAATTAAATTTACCAACGAAGAGACGTAGGTTGGATTCTTTTCAAGTTTGAGAATGATATTTATTATTAAAGAAGACAAGTTACATGCAGATAAATCAATGGAAAAAAATCTCTTATTCCGATCGTTGAAATTAGTATTTCTTAATGTGACCTTTGTGACAAGACCCTGGATTGCTTTAGTTAGGCCTCTTATCCCCCATTGCCACCCCTCTCAGTCTCCTCTCTCTCCACGCAAGTCTTGACGCCCCGAAGGCCACTTTACTGAAGGCGAGGGTTGCAAGGGCTGCTTCACGAAACATTCTCCGTTGAATTCAAAATCACTTATCAGAAAATCTAATTTTATACTCAAATTACTATCAAAATACTAGCATATGATACATTATTTTATTCCTCTTTTCATGATCTATACATTGCTGCTGAAAAAGATATAGTTCCATTTAAAAAATCAAAGATAATTAAATTTCTCGAAAATTAAAAATGTTATAGACAATTTCTCTTCGGCATGTTACTTGCCCCATGATTCCGCATTGTTAATCAAAAACTGCATTTCGACATCCTGAACCCTTTAGAAGTTATGGGGGTGGTCCAGGAGAAAAACGTATTACTTTCTTACAAAATAATAATGCTGATATTCATACACCATCAGAACCCACTCTATATCATTATGACCAGAATATTATTCCAGACATCCTAGACATAACAATATCTAAAAACGTGCAAATCCCATTGTATCAATACGTAACAGCAGATCTTGATTCAGACCATTGTCCTGTATGAAAACCCAAATTACAAATTCTGAATTATTACCTAAAATAGTAAACGGTAAAATAAATTGGGAAAAATTTAGATTTACATTAAACATTTTGTATCCTTATCCCAATCAACTAAAAACAACTGAAAGTATTAATAAAGAAATAGATAACCTCACGAAAGCAATACGGTTAGCAACAATTTTGGCCAACAAGCCGAAAACAAATACTAATAAAAAAGAGGCTAAAATCCCCGTATATATAATAAATTTAATTAAAGAAAAATGAATTCTAAGACGGAATTGGCAGAAAACGAGAGACCCATATACAAAACGCAAACTAAATCAAACTCAAAGAAAAATAAAAGTAAATATAGACGAACATAGATTTAATGGGTTTCAAAATTTCATCGCTCAAATTCCGAAAGGATCTAGACACCTATGGAGCACAATTAAAAAATTATCTAAAGAAAGTAATAAACTACATCCCTTAAAAACAACAAATAATTTAACAGCGCTAACGGACAAACTAAAAGCGTTGGCTTTAGCCACTAATTTCGAAACGATGTTTACTCCAAATAAACCGGAAATTATAAATCAAAATAGGCAAATTGAGAAGTTTTTAACGCTTCCATTCGCTACAGTTCCTCAGAAAATAAAATCCATATCTCCATCTGAAACACGTAACATAATATTTAAATTTAAACTAAAGAAATCAGCAGGTAATGATCATATAACAACGCAAATTCTGAAGGAACTTCCGCGGACCACAATAGCAGGACTTACAGCGATATTTAATGCAGCTCTAAGACTTAACTACTTTCCAGATATATGGAAACAAGCCGTAATAATTCCAATACGCAAACCTGGTAAGGACCACACTTTGCCCTCAAACTACAGACCAATAAGTTTATTACCCAATATAGGAAAAGTGTTTGAAAAATTAATCCTTAAACGGTTAAATAGTTTTCTAAAAGAAAACAATATAATTCCAAAAGAACAATTCGGATTTCGCGAACATTACTCTACCACTCAGCAGCTTATAAGACTAACTGAAAACATAGCCAACTCATTTCACCAGCATAAACACACACTAGCTATTTTCCTTGATGTAGAAAAGGCCTTCGATAAAATTTGGCATGCAGGGCTATTGTATAAAATGAGAAATCTGGGAATACCCCATTATCTATATGAAATAATTAAAAGTTTCATACAAAATCGCTCCTTCGCAGTGAAAATGAATAATACCTTATCTGATCTAAAAATCACGCAAGCTGGAGTACCACAAGATTCACCGCTCTCACCAACCCTCTTTAACATTTACGTTGCAGACTACCCCCAGATGGAAAGAACAGAAATAGCATGTTTCGCCGATGACACAGTACTGTTTACAACAAACAAAGATGTAGATCAAGGTAGAGAAATTCTACAATCATCGTTAGATACATTTATAAATTGGTGCTCAAAATGGCAAATAAAAATAAACCCCAATAAATCACAACCCAAGATATTTACGCTACGACGACCTAAAATGCCAAACCCACTAATCATTAAAAATGTAAATTTAAAATGGATCAAAAAAGATCAACCAGGAGTACTTCTTGACCAAAAACTAACGTGGAAGTATCACATTAAAGAAATAGCCAATAAAACATACGTGAAAATTGCAAAACTATATCCACTTATAAATAACCACTCAAGACTAAGCATAGAAAATGGGATAACTATATTCAAATCCATTATCAGACCATCGCTTACTTACGCCTGCCCAGTCTGGGGTGGAGCCGCAAAAAGTAATTTGGAGAAAATTCAGGTAGTTCAAAACAAATTTTTAAGACGCATAATTAAAGCACCATGGTACGTGTCAAATAGACAAATTAGAAACGAGTTGAACATAGAAAATATAACTACTTACATTAGTAAACTATCAGCAAAATTTTTTGAAGATGAAGAAGAACCAGAAGCAGAAAGCGTTAAAAACTCCAATCTAGGACGATCAGCAGAAGACATAAAAATTATTTCAAGGTTCCCCAAGGACAAACTTCGCCCTCCATAAACATTCAAATAAGAAAGCAAATTGAATAAAAAAATGATAAACTTACAGACATTTCATTCAATGATAAAATACTACAAATTCAAAATGAAGTTTAAAAAAAAATTTCAAACACTAAATCGTAACAAAGTGAGAGGGAGCTTCAAATAAATGAACTCGCCGCCTGCCTATGCCCTAACACTGTTCTAGTGTTAAATAATTAAAAGCTCTGTAAAATCAATGGATTGAACAGACAGAAAATAAAGCTGTTAAAAAAAAGTTGGTGGGACACCCTGTATATTATTACGGTTATTACATTTATTACGTAACAATTAATCATTACAATTATTAACATGAAGAACAGGAATGCAATATCCATACGAAAAATATGAGTAACCTTCAATGTTACACAACTCGATGTTTTTCCAATTCAGATAAATCCAATGTTTTATTTTTACACTTACACATTTTATTAATTGAGGTGTTCTCCTGACTATACTAAAAGTTATGGTTTTGAAAAAAAAAGCAATTGACGGTTTGTAGAAGTTTTCGTAATGTAAATCTGAAGGAAAACACCAATCCAAAAAGACTTTGATGTATTGACCGCTTTAATGAGCAAAACTTTAAGTAATTATTAAAATTGATATAATATTTCAACGTGAGAGTGAGTATGAGCGAGAAGTTTGCACTTCTCGCTCATAGTACGTAACACACTGTTTTTAACTATTGTTGACAATAAATAAATAAACACATTACAACACATTTTGTAATAACATTCACAATCCTCTTTTCCCTAGAAAACCAAAGTTAACTAAAAAATTATACTACAATGCGGTCGATATGCAGAAAACAAAATCCAAAAGAATCTAATCTAACATAAACATGAATGCAAAACACATTTAAATTAAATTTAATAGAATATCCTATAATATAACCCGTTCAATTAGTTTCTGTGTTCGATCTAAAATATTGGTTTTGCACAGAAAATCGTATACGATAATTTCTTCATCAGAATCTATCCATAGCTGAAAACAAGAAACAGTATACTGTTTCATATATGAAAATATTGATATAAATGTTTCTTATACTTTCATATATGAAAAACACAGAACGTCAATGCACACTATGTCACAGAGCAAATCATTGGTTATTGTGGTATAATGAAAATGAATAATTTTGAGTACTGCTGCCATATCAAAACAAAACTTTCAGATATAAATTTCACTACGGCTATTCATTTAAACATTTATTTGAGCAGATTTGCTCTTAATGAGGGGAACCCTCAACTGCTTGATGCAAACAGATGTTTGTTAAGTATCGAGAAAGAGAATCCTTCAGGAACATTTTTCGAATGCATAGAACGGGTTACACAACTACCAGTCGCATCCATTGATGGCAAGTTTTGTATTTGCGTCCACCTACGCATCTCTTCCGAGAACCTTAGCGCACGCAGACGCCAGGTTCTACAGAAAGGCGGTTACGGGTCTTCCCTTCTTTGCTCCGGTACAGATGAAGGAAATCGAACTTCCAAAAGGTTAGATTGAAACGGATTAAGTAATAATAATAATAAAAATAATAATAATAATAACAATAATAATAATAACTCCACCTAGGGAGTACACGACCTTGCAGTTGGTGGTGGAGCTTAAGTACCCCCATGAGCCTTAAAGCTATGTCAGTGGTAGCCTAGCTTCCGGTAGGGCCTCCCTTGCTGAATAGGTTGAAGGTGAGGGGTCAGACGAAGAAGTACTCCATTTTGAGGAGAGTGGGAACTAAATAGAGAGGGAAGGGTCATGAAACTTTGGACTTCCTGTTGTCGGCCCATAGAGGGTACAGGAGAGAAACTGAGTTGGCACACCAGGCCACTGATTAGAGTGGAGGCCCGAACCTTGCATTAGCCAGCGAAGGAGGCTGCCTTCAGCAGTCAGTGAAAATCCCGTAGGGTTTAGTAATGCCGACTGGCGATCGGAGGGACCCCTTGCTGGGCCCTGCGGGGGGATGTCCCGAGGCCACTGTGGGTCGCAGTAACGGATGGCAGGAAACAACCCGAGGGTTAAGTGTGATCTGTGAACTCGAACTTGCGTCCTGCGAATCTTCAATTCAAACCAATGAGCAAAATGGATAGAACAAGCAATGTAATGAATCTTAACGTGCCTTGTTCTACCAATGTCCCATACCTGCTCAGAAACCGAGCTAATGTCACCTTGTCGACATCTGGCCATCCCACGGATGTTAGTCCCAGGTACCCAGAGCCGGCAGTAGCTCGAAGCCATCGTCAGAGATGGACCCGGGATGAATTAAAGGAGGTGATGTGGTGCTTTTACTATGCAAAAGCGAAAAATGGGGGCTCAGAAATAGAAGTTTTCAAGGTATGGAGAGAGCGGAACCCAGATATGAGACCTACCCTAGACTCAAAGAAGCTTGCCAGTCAACGACGATACATACTCAGCAGTGGAAAATTCTCAGCAGATCAACTTGCTGACATTGAGAGAAATGCGGAGTATGTACTTCGCTCGAACAATCCACATGACGAACATGTAGAACTTGAAAATGATGATCCCGTGGAAGGTTCATCTCTTTCCAGTGAAACACACGTCAGTGGTGAAAATTCATCTGGCAATGAATTACACGATAAGGACATAATGCGAAATCTCCTTCGGCGCGAGATAGAAAGAGTTAGTCAACTTCCGCTTGAATCTCGCGAACCGTTGAGGAGAATATACGAAACTGCCAAAGCTAAAAGAGTGATAGAAACAGTGAATTCTGTCTTAAATGAGGCGGTGGAGATCCCAAACAGAGATCTAGATATTACTGAAATCAATCACATCGTATATGCAACTGGATATCTAGTATCTCAGATAATTTTGGGACTAGCCAAGAACACCGACGGCCGACAGCAAAACAGAGTAAACAGCTCTGTACCCCCATGGATGAACAGAAATATGAAACGGATAGCCGACACCCGGCATGAAATATCACTCTTAGCTGAGGCATCTTCTAAATCAACGTACACCTCTAAAGTTCAACGAAAAATATTCAATGTTGAACAAAAATACCAAATTGAAAATGACACCAGCAGGCTAATGGTAGTTGAGAAGCTAAAACAGAAAATTCAAGCATGGGCTCAACGAATAAGAAGGTACAAACGTAGAATAGATTTCCGTGTACAGAACCGGGTGTTTGAAACAGACGCGAAGAGATTCTATCGCAATCTGACTCAAAACCGAATGGCAAAGCTGTTACTCCTTCAAAAGATGACGTCGAAGCATTTTGGGCAGGAATCTGGGAGGAGAGCAGATCCTACAACAAAGACGCATCTTGGCTTCAATCTGAAGTTGATGCTGCCGATGAACTTGTGAAACAGTGGAAGATGTTCACCAATTCTCGGAAGAGGACCTCTTCCAAGCAATTAAGAACATGGGAAACTGGAAGTCCCCCGGGATTGATAAGATCCAGATTTATTGGATTAAGAAATTAACAGCAATACATTCTCATCTAGCAAAAGCTGTTAATAAAATGTTTGAAAACCCAAAGGAAATCCCGGAATGGCTCACACGCGGCATCACGTATTTGCTACCCAAAGCGGGAGACAGCTCTTTGGCGAAGAACTACAGGCCAATTATTTGTCTGCCAGTACTGTACAAAGTTATAACTTCAGCCATAGCTGACAAAATGTATAGACATCTAGATAAGAATCATCTAATGCCAGCTGAACAAAAAGGATGTCGTAAAGGCTCTTATGGCTGTAAGGAAATCTTGCTACTGAATAAAGTCATCTTGAATGATGTAAAGAAACGCAAACGTAATATGCGCATGGCTTGGATTGACTACCAAAAGGCCTTTGACAGTGTACCACACGATTGGATTTTGAAGACCCTGGAGATCTATCTATTTCATCCTAGACTTATTGAATTTTGCAAGGCTAGTATAAAGTCGTGGAGTACCAGGTTACTAATACACAGCGGAAAGGAAGCAGTAGAAACCAGAAGTATTCAGATTAACAGGGGAATTTTTCAAGGAGATTCACTATCCCCTCTGCTGTTTTGCATTAGTTTGATTCCACCATCGAGACAGTTGTCGCAAGCTGGCTTTGGTTTTAAGCTCCATGATGATGAAAGGCCAGTATCACATTTGTTTTACATGGATGATATTAAAGTGTTTGCAAAGAATGAAGCGATTCTCTCCCAAATGCTGTCTGTCGTGAATGACTTTAGCAATGACATCTGCATGAAGTTTGGTCTTGACAAGTGTGCAAAAATCAATTTAAAAAGAGGCAAAATGACCACGTCACAGAACATTGAAATTGATACGCACACTGTGTTTCAAGATCTTGAGCCAGGTAAAAGTTACAAATATCTGGGCATTGAAGAATGTGAAACCATCTCGAATGACAGAATGAAAGAGAGAATTCGTAGGGAGTATTATAGGCGAGTGAGACTGGTCCTCCATTCCGCTCTGAATTCCAGGAATAAAATATCTGCAATAGGTAGTTTGGCGGTACCTGTAGCCGAATACAGTTTTGGACTAGTGGACTGGACTGAGCAAGAAATTCGCACCATGGATCGAAAAACCAGAAAACTGCTAACAATGCATCATGTTTCCCACCCTCGAGCTGATATACATAGACTTTATGTGGCACGTAAGGAAGGAGGAAGCGGCCTGAGACAAATTGAGGCCTCCTGGAACAACGCAATAGTCGGGTTGGGGAAGTATGTAGTCAGCCATCATGATGACCCTCTAATGAGGCAGGTCATGAAATCTGACCGACGAACGGGAAACAGAGGCATTGTTAGTGTAGCAAGAAACATTGCGAAGAAAACTAGGTAAGACACGTCGAATAAC
Source organism: Acheta domesticus (assembly GCA_031308135.1). Taxonomy (NCBI): domain Eukaryota; kingdom Metazoa; phylum Arthropoda; class Insecta; order Orthoptera; family Gryllidae; genus Acheta; species Acheta domesticus. The sequence continues at coordinate 6,545,230 of JAHLJT010000631.1, forward strand.
ACAGACACTGAACTTCTGATGCTGCTAAACATGAAGTGTCAGACACAAAAAATGTTAATGAAATCGTGGAGAGACAAACCACTCCACGGACAATACCTAAAAAGAATGGACAAGGTTCAGATCAATAAAGATCAATCATTTATGTGGCTTAAAAGGGGAAGAATGAAGCCAGAATCGGAAGCACTTGTAATAGCTGCCCAAGATCAGGCCTTGAGAACACGACATTATGATAAAGCGGTTCTCAAAATTTCCCAAGATGACAAGTGCCGCATTTGCCTGGAGCAAGTAGAAACCATTGATCATATTGTCTCAGCTTGTCCAATCCTAGCAAAGACCGAATACCTGAAAAGACATGACAGGGTGTGTAGCTACCTCCACTGGCAGATCTGTACCGCCCTCGAAGTTCCAAACACATGCCCCAAGTGGTACGAACACTCACCAAAACCGGTGACGTCTGTTGGATTGGGTACGATATTGTACGACCAACAAATTCAAACTGATCGGACGATAGCGGCAAACAAACCGGATATAGTCATCCGGGATTTGGCGAAAAAATCGTGTTTACTTATCGATGTTGCTGTACCTTTCGATCAAAACGTCGTTACCAGGGAAGCAGAGAAACGTCTTAAATACAAGAGTTTGGAAATCGAGATCAGCCGAATGTGGGGCGTAAAGGCACAGGTCGTCCCGATAGTTATCGGAGCTCTGGGATTTGTTCCGCAAAATTTGTGTAAGAACTTGTCTAAACTCCCTGGTAATTCAAAAGACTGCGAAGTGCAAGAAATTGCTTTATTTGGAACAGCCCACATTTTGCGCAAAGTATTGTAGAGGCACTGACAGTCACCGAATCTGCTCCTTAAATAGCTGGTTGCAACCTGGAGTAGATTTTATATTCAGCCGACTCATAACATCTTTAGTCGTGATGTAATGGAATAATAATAATAATATTAAAATTGTTGTTTTTTCTTCCTGTTGATCCTGGTTTTATGTTGTGAATATGTAAATGGTAAGTCTTAAAAATGTTTGGACCATATAGGATCAATTTTAGGTAGATTTCAGCATTAAAACTTTTGTGGTTTATACATTTATTATTAGCTCGACGTTTCGAGCATTTTGCTTGTGCCTTGTCAAGACGATGGTAATAATAATAATAATAATAATAATAATATATAATAATAGCAGCTCCACATGTAATACATACTCTTACTAGCATTATGCATCAAAGGAACACTGGACTAAAAGTGAAAACAAGCATAGCCGAAATACAAACAGCAAAAATACAAATTAAATGTGGCAGCTTCCAAGGTGACGCCTTAAGTCTTATCTAGTTCTGCATGGTACTCAATCTTATATCCAGTAGCTCGAATGATACGCCATGTGGATATCAGTAACAAAACAAAATCACAAGAGACCGACATCAGATTAATCATCTTTTTTATGTAGACGATTCAAAATTGTACAAAGTAGAGAAACGCGTATGAAATCACAGAGTCCGTCAAGAAGGTATCGGAAGACATCAAAATATCATTCAACCTAGAAAAATGCAAGGTCATGGTAATTGAAAAAGGCCGACCTGACAATAGAAAAAACATCGTATCCCTTACTGACAGCACAGGACTAATAAGTATGCAAGATGATGAAACTTATAAATACCTCGGACTTAGCCAAAGTCACGGCCTATGCCACACCATAATGAAACAAAATACAACAAGCATTTAAGAGAAGAGAAATATTGGTGCTGAAGACTAAACTTAACGCAAAATATCTAACAAGAGTAATCAACACATTCGTATCACTGTTATCTTACTCTTTTGGTGTAATCAATGGAAATCCGAAGGCCGTTGGTTTCTGATGTTGGTGCGTTCGTCAATCAATTCCGAAGGCACCAACATTTTGCGAATATTTTGTGAATAGTGCGAGCGAATCAGAAGAGTGTGAAATGGAAAGCGAACGGAGGCCACACCCAATTCAGCGAGCAGAAGTCAATGGCTTTGTGCGGGATCTCAATTTGACGAAAGCCAAGATGAAAATCTTGGCTTCAGATTACAACAATGGAACCTTTTGGCATCAAGTACCTCTATGTCTGTATACCGGGAACAAAGTAAACAACCCACACAGATATTTTCAATACGAATATCAATGCGTGTTTGTAACAATTTGACTGGTATCTTCCCCGCATTTGAATTTGGGCACAATCCCAGTGAATGGCGTCTCTTCTGGATGCTTCAAAGTTAAGTTGAAAGGCTGTGTTTTTGCATAACGTAAATAATTGGCATTCCATTGCTCTTGCTCATGCAGTGGGAATGAAAAAGACATATGATGAAATGAAAGCTATCTAGCCATTAACTACGTATAACACGTTCACCTGGAAGGTCTGTTGTGATTTGAACGTTATAGCCCTATTTCAAGGTTTGCAAAGAATATTAACAAATACTGTTGTTTTATGTATCTTTGGGATAGCATAAACACAGCAAAACACTACGTACACAGAAATTGGCCGAGACGTGAGAAGCACAAATTGATGAAAGAAATTTTTATCATGCTACATTGGTTCAACCAGAAAATATTATTCTTCCACCACTACACATTAAACTTGGCTTAATGAGGTCGTTTTTAAAGTCCTTGCAGAAAGATTGTCTATATTCATGTACTTAAGTTTAAGGAAAAGTTTCCCTGTATTAACGCCGCTAAGCTTAGTGCTGTTATTTTTGTAGGGCTTCTAATAAGGAACCCCCTTCATGATTCAGATTATGAGAAATTGATTCGTGATTTGGGTCAAGCCTCTTAACCTCTTGGCTGCCGAATGTCGTAAAAAATACATTTCCTGGATTTTTCCGGATAATTTAACTAATGTTAATTATTAGCATGGAGAACGATTCCACGAGGAAATTACCCCAATGGAACGAAGATATGAAGGAAGGTGGGATACTTTCATAATGGATGACTTTTGCTGGTTTCTTTGCAGAGAAACTCTTAGTTCAAGATGCAAGAAACAATATTCTGCCTTGTATTTTGAAAAAAAATGAACACATTTTAATACTGCTTTAAATATTACTTTTTAATTAAAAAAAAATAAGATAAAATATTCGGTTTAACATCTGAAACTATGATGAATTATAGTCATGTAGAATGTATGAATGGGCTGAAATTAGGTAACTAATAAATGTGATGTGATAGAAAAAGTTCTGTGAATTATATACATTTCATCACCCTCAAATTAGTAAAGATCACCCACTTTTGTTCCTTTTGCATAATAAGTTTTTTTATTTGTTGCCTAGTGTAATCATTCACAACATCAAAAAAAAAAAATTAAGTCCTTTGCATTCCATTTAATAAGATCCAAAATAATCTCAAGATTGCCAGTGACAGAGAATTCGTTGGAATCACGTTTTACTATTATTTGGAGACAATCTGAAATGACCGCGTTGCTGGGGTATTTATTACAATAATTGACAGGAAGGGGCAATCCATGTATTCTCGCCTTCTTGTATCTATTCTATTTTATCCCTGCTCCATCTTGCCTAACCTCACTCCGCCTTGCTCCCACCTGGAAATACTCTTCTCTTCTTCACTCACTTTCTCACTAAATATGTTTATATTGTTTTCAAACTGTATTCACTGTAAAATTAAAAAAATAATCAAATCTAAGCAAACAATAGTAGTAAAACATAAGTGGTAAAACGTAAACAAATAGTGGTAAAACATTTTTTCTTCTCTAGTATTTATAAAGAAAAGTTTGAAATTGATATCTGACCTCACGCCGAGGCAACTGAAATATAAATATAGTACTTTTAATTGAATTCGACTCCGCGTTTTAGGGTCCTTGATAAATACTTGCTGTCGGAAAGGTGCCACTTAGACAATTAGAATATTTCCAAAACTTCGAGATCACACAGCATATCTAGGTTTGACCAAAGTTTTTCTGTTACATAAAAAATAATTCTTTTGTCCTATTTTCAACAACCTTGAAAACAGAGTTAACACGCATTCAATTCCTTCCATTTCTCACTAATCTTTTACTTCAATTATACTTCTGGTTGATCCCGGGTTTAGGGTGGCACTGTTATTTTGGTTCACTGATTCTGTTCATTAGAGAGGAATCGACTCCATGAACTGAATCCTTGTTTAGTATTCGCATATAGTAAAGTTCGCGTATAGTGATGTTAACGTAATAAATATAATTATTGAAAATAAATTATATTTCACAAACTCGTACTGCTTAAACTTTTGTTATTCACAAACTCATTCTGCTTAAACTATGCATTTTGTGTATATTTATGCTTTGACCTAACAAAATTAATCAATGCCAGCGAAATTATTCGCGAGTTCTCAAGTGAACCGCGCCACGAGAATCACGAAAAATAATGAATCTCAAAAGGAACCAAAGGAACCGTGCCACCCTAAACCCAGGATCAACCATTCTTCTTTCCAAACCTACTTTCATCAATTTAAATAATCATTCCTTCATCAGCAAAAGGTACGCTTTCTTCACAGTAATAAATCACTTCCCTACAAAAATTCATCCGTCACAGTTTCAGCCTAAAGGCTGATTTACACGTTGCCAGTAAACGTGCCAGTTGAGGTTGCCAGCAACTGGCAAGTGGTGACTGGCAACGTGTAAACGCCTGGTTGCCAGTGACTGGCAAGACCTTCGCGCCAGTCACTGTCGATGCCAGCTGAACAAGAATGTTTGGTTTACTGGCATGCTCACGCTCTCCTCCACCACCATGGTGTCCGCCACGGCGATCCTCCGGGTCCCAACACGTGTTTACACTGCTTTTTTCTTGCACAGTGATCAACGTAAGCTTAATATTATTATTTATAAAAGTGATTGAGAAACAGAAGTTCTCTTGAATAACGGAAGAACGAAATGACAAGTTTGATTATATACAGCATCGGAACATTTGTGGGATAGTTTTTACCAGAACCGCGAGGCCATAAATGCCGCATTTCTGGCAGTTGCAAATAAAATGGAGATAGATAACTTCTCAAAGGTAAATTAAGTGAATAGGATAAAATGTTTACGGAACATTGGCTTTACACACTGTTGTTTGAGCGCCGAAAACTTATCAGCAGCACGTCGCAAAGAGCTAACAGCGGCGAGAAAAATATCTCATCTTGCAAACCATTACTAGCACTGTGTAAACAACTATTGCCAGTCGCACAGAGCGCTAGCGCTGTCCAGGTGCTGGCAAACTCGTAAATGGCACACCAGAACTGGCAGCGTGTAAATCAGCCTTTACTCTCAAATCATTCACAATAACTTTCATTTCACGCGTTCAACTCGCAAATACGTAATAATAATACTTAAAGTACTGCAACTAAACAAAACAATTTCATGTAGAATAAATATATGGGTGCAATCATGTATACCTTTTTACGACAATATCAAATATCCGTCAGCAAAATGCAGTTTTCCAAACATTTCATATATGAATAAGTATACTTCTCTCTTGTACACCTAAAACATTCACGTCTAGACGCAATTAAAATCAATATCCAAGTTATTTTTATAAATAGAGTGAAGAAAAACAGCCAGAATCATTCTTAAATATAAACATTTGAATTAAACAATTGACGGTAAAATCAACAGTCTTCACCTAACATACAGGTACTCGCAAGTCTGTGCATTAATGAACTCAATCGTAGGCCTCAGTAGTCATCCTCTGGTGGCGCGCGGCTTGACATTGATGCACTCTTGAATCTATGATTTAATCATAGGCGAAAAAGTCCAGAAAAGTAATTATTTTGTGAATATATTATTTGTGAATTATTAAGTTATAAATGTTTGTTAGAATGAAATATTTAAAAAAAAACACCGCTTTAAAATATTGTTTAAGAATTGCCGTGAAAAAAAAACTAAAAAGAATCAAAAAAGGAAAATATATCGAGAGATACCAGCGCACAGAAGAACATAAGCAGTGAATGATGGCCCTTGTAACTAGAAATACGGAACATTACCTATTTAAATAAGTGGGCAAATAATTTCATAGCAAGGATCACTGCATTAGATGCCCAAGCATTCAATCTATGCGCCGCGTCCTCCCCACTGTGCAATGGGAGGCTGATCTCATTGCCTAACCCCCACTACTTGCACTTTCGCGGGCAGACGGCCGGCTCTTGAGTGGAGAATGCCCGCGGGAACAGGTGTTGGGCAGGCCTGCCAGAGACCGTCCTTGGTGCAGGCCAACGCGCAATTACACAACGAACAGCCGTTAGAGTCAAGAAGTTTCTGGCATGAATCACAGAGATAAGATGAATTTCGTCCTCTGCGATCGAGCCTAATGCGTTTGACAGGAAGAATTACAGGAGCTACAAAAGAACATAATTTCTCGCATTATTTCAAGTGTTAACAATTTTAGAAAATTAAAGACGGTTGAATTGACGGCGTAGGCTTAGTTGAATTAATAGTTGAGTGAGAATAAACTCAAATGAACATCTAACTTTAGACATGACTCCACAACTAGAAATGCTTTCGGCTACGTAATCTTTCGCTGGAAGGACACTGTTCGTCTCCATGCACTTTCCATACCATCACACACAGCTCACCATAGACACCCCGTTCTCTTTATCAGCTCGCTCCATGCTCTCCTCGCTCCCAATTCAGTCCAGGTGATACGACCGACCGCCTGTGCCAGGCGCTTCGGCCTCTCAGCAGATCGCTGACTGGGGAGGGGGAAGCGGACTCCTATGCCACCCCTCAGAGGTCTGACCCCGCCCGTGCAGCACCTTCTCCAGGGGAGACGGTGTTGGCCAGCCCTGATGAGCTGCGGCCCAGCTAGCCCGACAGCAAATTCCTGCTGACATCTTACAGCGGTTCAAGACACTTAACCGAGGAGGGTTCGCGTCGCGGTATATCTCTCGCACTCTCACTCGCTCTCACTCGCACTTACTCGCTCTCAATCACTCTCACTCGCTCCCGATCTCTCTCCCTCGTTTTCATTTGCTCTCCTCCTCTGTCTCTCTCTCACGCTGCAGGTAATTGAGCAGAATTTGAAGAGTAAGTTGCAGGAGAATATGGCAGAATTAATGGAGAACAAATTTTATTTGAAGAAAAAATCAGATATTTGTGTAATTTTTGAAAAATCAAAATCATCCATCAAATGGCGTTTCTGTCATGTCATTCACTGCATTTACTTCTATTCGTAAAAAATGAAAACAAAAAGCTTTTTTTCCATTTTTGAGAAAATTTTGAGCGATTCTCAAAAAGTGAATTTTTGAGCTAATTTTCATCGAAAACTTATAAATTTTAGAGGAGAAATCAGAGAAAAGGAAAAGGAGAAAAGAAGACAAACAGATAGAAGGATCAACAGACAGACAACGGACGGACGTTGTGAAAAAAAACACTTTTTCGGTAATAAGACATCCAAAACCTAAATTCCATTAAAAATATTGAAATCAATTTTCCAAAGCACTACATAACTTTATCTATACGACGTTTATTATTCACTATACAGAGTAGCCCATTTATCTTGACAAATCAAAATAACTCGAAAAATATGCAACATCTTCTAGACCTAAAATCAAAATTCCCCACTCGGCCCTTGAGGGTGAAGCGGGATCCAACTTTGAAATCTTAAATGGGAAGTTTGCTCTAGAACATTTTTTGATCGAGAGAGACGATCCAGACGTATTCCAGACAAAAAATTAATATCTTCAATAGGAAAATCTGCCTGACTTAAAATCAAATATCCCTCCCCCGCCCCCGTGGGGGTGGGTGGAGGCAACTTTGAAATCTTAAATGTAAACACACATTTTTTCATTAAAATATTTGATATAACGTGGTTAAACCAGCGCGGAAGATTTGAAGCCGCTGGACGTACATGAATACAAGTAATTGGATCATCTCTCTCGGGCAAAAAATGTTTTAGACGAAATTTATGTATTTTTAATGTAGAATCCGAATCTGCAATAAAAATGGGGGTTCCCATTTTAAATTTCAAAGTTTGCTCCCGCATCACCCTCAAGGGACGAGCGGGAAAGTTTGATTTTAGGTCTGACAGATGTCCCCCTTGGAGATATTAATTTTTTGCCTTTGACATTTTTTATACGTTGCATATTTTTCGAGTTATTTTGATTTGTCAAGTTAAATGGGCCACATATGTATGTATAAGAGATGTGTAAGCTATACGTATGTAAAAGAGAAAGTAACTAGTGGTACTACAACAGGACGTACGCATTAGAAATGGTAACGTAATATTATAACACTACTTGAACTTGTGTAATTTTTTAAATGCACTTAACATCAAAATAATACTGATTCCATGCTATTTAATTCAGTGCATTTAGATCTATCTAAGAGTTGAAAGAAAAAATTTGGAGCCGTTTTTGAGAAAATCTTAAACTAAAATTTCCATTTTTTCACGTAAACTTTTGCGAAAACCACACGCATTTTCACATAACGTGCACGTAACCTCACTTAGGACAGAATAAGAAAGATATTTTTAATAAAATACATTTTATTATTAAATCTAGTAATATTTATTATGAATAAAGATCTTTCTCCAATATTGCAGGAGGAGGAAGACGTCGAAAATAAATTAAAGGTGTGCAATTTTCAACAACTTTCAAAATTTAATGATAAACAGACCTGTCCAAATTTTATGTGTTTTTACTCTATATGCAAAAAAATTAAAAATCATAATTGAGCCATATCCCAGAAAATGTTGAAAATTCCTTGGGACTTTTTGTAAAGCACCCCAAACAACGAAAATATATGCTTCAAATTGAATGGGTCCGCGAGATCAACCAGATCGGTCAGGGAAAGATAATTTTGGTGAAAAGCTTGCCTACTGATTAGCCGCTTGTGTTGTTCACAGACTGTCATATGTTTTGCCAAAAATCAATTGTTCGGTAATAAGGGCCTACAAAACGTGTTTACTGAATACACAAAGTGTTAAAGTTATTCACTACGTATTGGAAAAATAATTATTCACATTTTTTTGTATCAGGGGCCCATAAAACAAGATTTTCTTTCGAAAAATCGCCACGTTCCTCTGCAGCAATACAATACTTCCTGTTTACTACGAAAGTTCATAGCAGGTGAGAAACTAAAAAGTGGTTGTCAGTAAATGTCTTTCCGTTGGCCTGTCGCAGATCAATGGCAGCCCCTAAACTTTTCGTAGAATTTTCTCCACAATGCATATTCTACAATCGATCTTTGCGTACTCGACTCGGCGAATTTGAAATGGATATTTTAATTTTTGGTGTACTTTACATCAACCCTTGGCCACATTTTAAAAGTAACGGAGCTACAACAGCACATACTAACTCGCATTATTTTGCCTTTTGTAATTTTCGAAAATTCAGGGAGTTCAACGAAAATAAAACCTACGTCATTTTTAAGCATACCTTTGTCCTTCTGAAAAAAGAAATACAAAATTGGGGCAGAAGGTTGAGATTGGTGAAGGTGATGAGAAAATACAGGAAATTGTGTACCCTACCCTCTCTCTCTCTCTCTCTCTCTCTCTCTCTCTCTCTCTCTCTCTCTCTCTCTCTGCCTGTCTTTCTCTCTCTGACTCTCTTTCTTTTTTAAAAAAATTTTGTTCCAATAGAAAAAAAGTGCATTTATAGGTATAGATTGCAACTGACATTTTGCAAATTGCAAAATCTTCACAAATTCAAAACACCATGAGTTTTGGTTTAGAAAGAAATGATAGCGTCCTACTCAACCAAATTTCATAATTTTTTGCTTTAAATGAAAGATACCGGGCCTCAGATGTTTCACAGCTTCCTATTACTAATTGGATTTTTGGAATAAATACTTAATTTTAATAATATCTAAAAATTAATAGAATGAACGTCGTTATTATTTTCTATTTAAAAATTATGCGAAGCGAGAACTCAGTAGAAAAGAGAAGACACGAAAGATGCTCAACATCCTGTTTTCGCATTTTATACACTTCTTCTCTTATTATCTGCCCCATGCACCATGTTTTAATGCTCACGTTTTGGCATATTATGATGCGTGACGTAACTCGAAAGTTCACTGGATTTCATATAACTGCATGGACTCGTTGAGTGAAGAAATTCTACTTGATTTTTCATATTATTCTTGAAAATCTTTGACATAATTCTTCCGATCACTGTAGCGTTTTTATTTTGTACAAATTATTGTTCATTAAAATGGCTGCTATTAGTTAAACCAAATGCCAGCAAGTTTATTCTAAACTTTCGTGATTCCGTTTTCTCGAAAATAATATGTATGGAAACAGAAATCTTGACAATGCGTCTCCTTAAAATAAAAATCACCGAAATACCTTCCATTAAACTGAAAGAAAACAGTAGTAAATTCTTGCATGGATATGTAGCAATCACTTGGCAATGCCGTAAGAAAATCTTGCTTAATGCATTGCATGTGTAATTGAGACGTGATCGTTTGCATGATGCAATTTCTTGATTGTCATAAAATATTTTGTGCGAAACACGCATGTAAATGTCAAATGGGTAATTAGTTGGCCTTCATTCTACATGAAACACACTGAAGTGGATTGTAGCAATGGCGATAAAAACTGCATCATAATTGCAATGAGCTACCAGGATTTCCATTGTGACACAATGAAACATTTCAATTGATTAAATTCTTCCATATGCTTCCTGTTTTCTCCGAATACAATTTTTTCGGAAAATACACAAGAAGTAACAATTCAATTTTCTCATTATTAGGAAGGTTAGATAGAGAAGTAATTCTTTATCGAATAAAATTTAATTTTTATTCATGCAATCCTTCTAAAAATATTTAAAAAACATGTGACTAACAAATTTTAAGTTATACGGAATTCTTGGACAATACAAGGTCTATAAGCTTAATGTGGAAAAGTGAAAATAGTAATTTATGTAAGAAGGGTGCGACACAGGTGATTCACCACGAACAGAGTTTGTCGTCCGAGCGCAGTGAGGATGAGAAAGAGACAAGTGAGAGAATCATCTCGCGCCCATGTTGCGTACACTATTTTTAAACACGTCGTGAGCGAAACGCAATTCGTCAAGAAAAGGAATATAAATTAAATATCAAATAACTAGAAGTACCTTACTTGTACAAAAGTAAAACAAAAGTAACACTTGTTTGTAAATAATAAACAAAGACGTCAAGACGAAAGACAATTGCGAATCATTACAGATTAATACTCTTTTGTCACACCCATAAACTGAACCACGTCACATCATTTGATTTCAAACTAATTGTGGTTTTATTTGTTAGTCAACATTCTCCGCGCCAAGGAACGACATTTTTGTGAAATTTTCATATTCCTTGTAAGATGAAAAGTACTCATTCCATCCCTTCAATTTCTGATCTCTTCAAATTTCATTGGTGCAGGTCCGATAATAAAATATTTTATTCATGAATGGTTCTAATTCCCAAAACATGTCCGGTTTACATTTAAAACTCATAGAACAGAAAGAGCAATGTCGTTTTACAAAGTTTCCGTATTTTTCTCCGTACCTATTCATTAATGTAACAAATTGCTACGCGTAAAAACAACTGAAAATGTAGTTTCTATAGGCAGTTTTACTAGAGAGTTTAAAATTTGAATTGCAATCATTTTCTCCGCTAGTTTGCCCTCGATGATTAAGATGAGAAATGATTGTAACAGCGAGCGGCAGTTACAATCATTGCACTCGCGAGCGCAGCATACGAGGGAATTAAATCGGCGAGTTGTGAAAGAGAGAAATAAATGGGTGGGCGATACTACTGTGCTGAAAGATCTTTATTATAACAGTAAAGCGACGTGGTCCCAAAAGACATCGCCGATGATGAACACTGCTGCCACAAAAGACAGAGGCCTTTTTGTTATTACGAAACTCGCAACTGGTACTGTCTCGACGCAGATTATTCAGTAGGTCTGTTGAAAGTAAGTGTAAATCTTTAGAGTCCATCCCTTAGACATTATCGTTAGGATCTTCTCAACGAAGCAAACAGCAGCAGTTGTAGACTCTTCAAGTAACATTTCACGTCAGTCTTTGCTGTTATTGTGCCCATGCTGCAGACATTGTGCCCATGGTGGTCTACCTGATAGTCTGGAACTCTCCTAATAATTAATTCGTAATGGAGGATTTTTTTATTTTGTAATTTCAGATATAATGTACACGGTACAAATTCCGTAAGTTCGGCAAATTATTGAAAGCAATTACTGTATGTTTTCTTTTTTCGATCTTTGGCCATTTAAGATACACGAATAGAAATTTTGAACCCCTTGATATTACTTTATCCTCAAACTTCACAAAGACTGGACCATACGTGCTACAAGCTAATTGCTTCAGATTTTCATGACAAGTGGCGATTCTGCCAGGCCAAATATTATACGAATCTGAAGCATACTCTTGTAGTACTCGTGCCTCTGTCTGTCATCACTTTGGAGCAAAGTACCTCAAGGAAAAAGAAAAATGTTTGCATAGTATCTTAAAATGTCCTTCTCCGAAAGCTATACAGCCATTGTTTGTTTCAGGTTTAGATATCCACATCGCAAGTTTAACGATTTTTAAATAAAAATTGACGGTTCACAATTTGATGGCGAGATGGGCCTAAAAACCGTATGACGAGATGGCCATGTTGACTCTGTCAACTCAGCCATCTGCCGACTGCTGTGAATAGTTGAAAGCAATTGATAACTTTTGTACCATTTAACCGGACTTTGGCGCTTCTCCATCAAGTATATTAGGAATTTGCTTTTAAACGTAGGTTAGGAAGAATCCTTGGAATGTACAGTATTTTCCAACAAATTTCCAGATGACATTAAACGATTACAGTCGACACACAAACGCTAAGTAAAAATATTTTCTGTTGCTTAAATGTTTCTGTACAATTAGAAACTTCTGACCTTCAAAAAGAAAAAAATAATATAGTTTTTTGCAGTGAATTTTAATGTGTTTGTTATTGTTTGTTTGTAATTTTCGAAATACTAAATACGCATGTAACAAATACTGTACCTCAGCGTCTGGGTCAGTGACCCCCATCTCGATCAAGGTTTCCATCCAATTTATCTGATCCTTTGAGAAAATCTCGAAAAGTTTCCGTTTTGTCTGGAAATAAATGTTGCTTCACTTTCTGAGCAAGTTTTCTCGAGCTCAGTGGAGAATGTAGCTATTGAAATAATCGTTCTGCATGTTCTTGCGCCACTAAAATCATTCCGTCGCGAAGGACGTGATAAGGGTTAATAGCCAAAAAATCTGTGGCTAATTTGCCTTTGCGTATAGATTATATTTCACGAGAGAGGATATGTTCTTATTAATTCTTGTCAAAAACGCTCGTTGCTTCTTGCATTCACAACTCAATTGAGTATATGTGAGTTAAGACAGCGATCCCAGAGCTCAAGAGACCGAGCACATATTCCACGTCTACCCAAACTACGTCACGCAGTTTTTACGTTGTTAAATAAATAGTATCTTAACATTCATAATTATTACTTTTAATACGTTTTTAAACATAAACAATGCTTGTATAATCATTGAAATGTTCACATGTTATGACAAAATATATTGAAATTAACATCCGGTCCGACCTCCTACTCAGCCTGATTTAATTATTGGGGAATTATTTCTATGGACATCTGTAAACCGATGCATTGTTGTATACTCACGGCAAAATTCCAGTAACAATTTTGAACTTGAATTACTCTGAGTCTACTAGTACTATTGGAATAATTCAAAATAAATTTAGTGGGAAATTTGTTGGGTTTTCAAAAGGTTTAATTCATTTTGCGATTTCAGTCACTGTTTTTGACATTTACGGAAAGCGAAAAAAATGTACACTTCTAAGGGATAGGGAATGGGATTCAAAAAATTTTTACTTTTTTCGCGCTTACTAACGTTAGAAGAGAAAGAATTGTAATCGTGCGCCGGAAAACGGCGAATTTTCGACACAAAAACTCTCATTGGTAACTCTCATTGGCCCTAGTAACGAAAAAGTGGAAAAAATCCAGTTGCTAAATATAGAAAAAATCCTCTAACACTTGGTGTTGCCAGAATCCATGTTTTGTGCGTCTTTCATACCGAAACATAGATTGTCTGCAAAACGTCTGTCCATCAGTCAGTCTCTCCGACTGTCTATACACAAAGCTAGCGCACAAACAATTCAGGTGATTTTCTCCAAAATTGATATTCCCTCATCGTTTTGGCTGATGTTGCGGCTCCTGAAATTTGAAACAGATATTTTAATTTTAGGAGGTACTTTACATTAAATCCCTCGGACATTTTCAAAATTTTCAAAAAAAAGCTCCAAATTTTTCGATTAAATTTTGTGGTTGAATAATTCGAAGGACGAGTAAGAGAATGGTACAGGTCTCATTTTCGTTGAAATCGTCTATTTTACGAAAATTAAAAAACAGTTTTAAAACTACCAGTTTCAAGATAGATATTTTTGCCTGAGACAAAGTCTGTTGTTAAAATTTATCTCTTTAAACAACGTCATGTGCATTTTTTTAAAAAAAAAATTAGTTTTTGCATAATTTGCGCTTGAAATTTACATTTTTCTTCTCAAGAACGGCTTCAAATTTTTCTACAAATTTTCACCGCGTATGAAATAAGGAACGGTAAAATATTTGGGGCTAGTCCGAATTTCGGGTATTGCTCTTTTTTTCGAAAATTGCAAAAAAGTATTCAAAACTAGAAAATTGAGGATAGAGATTTCTGCGTCAAAGTCTGTTGCATGAAATTAGCCCTTAAAAAGGCTTTTTTTTGTAAAAGTTAGTCGTTTTCGCGTAATTTCTGCTTGAAATTAATGAAACGTGTGTGAGCGTCCTGTTGTGCATAACGATAATATTGTAATATTGCGAGAAAGTATGTGGTGATGTAGCGCCACTAGTTAAGAAATCTCTTACAGTAACGATTTTCTTTTGAAGATCACATTCTCAAAGTGTCATTAGATTGGACTTAAACTGTAAATTTGTACGAACAAACAAATCTTTGAAGAAGAAAAGTTAATAATTTGAAAACGAGTAGCCCCAATTTTGTCAAACAATTCACTCTACGTTTCAGTGAAAACCACGTTGAAATCGGTTCAGCCTTTCTGACAAACGGGCAGACAGGCAAAATTTATAAAAGCAATTAAAATGGTTTTAAGCATAATGAATGGTTAAAAAACAATAATTTTGAAATTATAGTCAGGCACTCCAATTCTATTTACACAGAACATATAATATAAAATATCCATTAGGTGTTGTGGTAGAGCTTCGGACTCTGGTTGCGTGGGGCGGAGTGCCGTGGGACGCGACTTCAAGCGCAAGAGGCATCAGGTGTCCGGCCTCACACGCGCGGGTAAACAGTCTTACGTAAAGGCTCGACGCACTGTGGGCACACACGCACTAAGCGCGCTTAGCGAGAAAAAAAATAATTCATGGTAAACTCAATTCACGTTTGGATTAATGGTTGTTAAAAACCTTTTTTATCCGGCTTGAGGTTTAACGTTTCTTTTTATCTCGCGATTTATATAAAACAGCAAACTAAACAAATCAAGAAACTAAAACACAGCATGTAATTTCAAATCTGCCTAACTTATGTGTTCCTTGAAAATGGTGCAACTGTTTGGTGTATCGGGATACTAGCTGCAATTTTTCGGTTGTCTGCTTAACGAGTTAAATTTGAAAGACTTGTGGCTGAGTCCACTGACGTTCGTGAAAATGGTATCAATTTTGATGGTGTCTTCTATTTCTCCTTCTCATTTTCTTACTTTCTCTCTTTATTTCTCTTTCTGTCCCTTTATCTATATTTCTTTCTTTCTCTCACTCTCTCACACCCACAACTCCAAATCATCCATTAAAACTGCACTAAATTGGTTGAAATGAAAATAAAAACAATAGGTAGACACATTGTATTTTGATTCTTTATTTAAAAAATTCGTTGACCCACGATACACGAAAATGCACGTGAAACTTTAAGCGCGCTATTCGCCGCTTGCGACCCACTGCGCCGCACCTCGAGACACACACACACACACACACACACACACACACACACACACACAGACACACACACACACACACAGACACACACACACACACACACACACACACACACTCCGTTGCACTTGACAGCAGGCGTCGAGTCCGAAACTTTTCAATCGATGGTGGTGGTGGTGGGGAGGTGGTGGCTTCAAGGTCTTGCAGTAATCAGTATTGCCATTTCTCCTGTACTCGGTGTTACTACTGTGTCCATAGGAAATATTTTTTTAGATTAATTTGATAAATATTGCGCTTATTACCGTCTACATGAAAATTATGAGTCATATCTAATTTGGGAAGGTGTTATTAAATGTCGCAAAAAGTTTATTCGATGGTAAACAAGCCTGAAAAACATACTAACATGAAAATAAATGGAGCCAAGGAATCAGTTCTGTTGGTCACTATGCTATAGTTTTGCAATGGCCAATTAAAATTACTTCAATTTTTAGAAATTTATTAAATTTCAATTCAATTTAATAATTCCACTACTCAAACTCAATGCAGAACATATACAAAATTTACATGAAATCAAATGTATATTAATTGATAAAAATTGAGCTTTTTTTTGTCCAAGATGAAGTAATCTGGATTAACCATCATATTTATCGTAATCACCAATTACACAGGAATAGGAATTAATTCTATTTGCAGTGTAAAATGCAAATGATTTTATTTAGTTTCTCGCCATGCTCCATCCTATTTCTCTTCAACCCGCTCTGCCTCGCCCGTTCTCACTTCCCGCCTCCGCCCTGCCCTTCCCCGTCCCATCAGATCCCTTCCCGTCGGCCCGCCTCGCACTACTTTGCCCTTTTTTTCAATTTACCTCCCTCCAGTTACCCTGGAGGGGCGGGAGTTTATTCAAGTTAGGGAATACATAGCTACTCCAGCTGATTAGGATTTTGGAGATTGGGGCGGGCTTTGTCTTAAATAAACTAACTAAACTAACTTATATCTAACTTAAAAACTATACACGGCGGGCCTCTTTGGGCCTTGCCTACCGCGCCCCGGCCATACATCACCTCCCCGCCCACTCCGCACCGCTGCCCCGCAATACCTAGATGCGTTGCGGATTGCATTAAAACATTTTGTAAAAAAAAAAAAAAAACATTATTGACGGAATTTGAATAGCAAAGTATCATATTGAACTACTTCAAGTTAAGGTGTATCAGTATTTTAAACAAATATGAAAATCAGGCTATCAGTTCAAAAGTATTCGCAGGACATGATAACATACATTAATTTCTTATAATATCAGATATATCAAGGTTTCTTATACACGTATATATACATAGTGAAAATTCAGTCAGTCGTAGAAGAGAGAGTACTGTCAGTCGAAAATGATATAAAGAAATTTTGTGACATATGCCAAACATTTGTTGAATAATTTGAAGTTGTGTTGAATAATTTGAAGTTTGTTTGACTATGTGCCGCATGTTTATTCAGAATATAGACTGAATAAATATTTATTTTATTAAATCCTATTTAAATTTATCTTTAATAATCTGTAGTGAACGAATACAGCGGGTACAAAAAAGTTGGGCTTAAATTTAAAAAAAAAAACGAAAATAATCTACATTTTGAAATCAACATGAACATCGCATGCGTTCTATTTCGGCATCCCCAGAGTAATCAGCAGAGAGCAATACACGTGTATGGGTGTAAACCATTGTGTTTCTACCCACTTGGCACGGAGAAAGCTGGAAGCAGTGACTGGTCGCGCGGCGTCGAAGAGGAAGCTCGTCACCTCACCTCAGAGTGCCGGCGACCTGAGCGGGGGAAGGGGGGTGACGTCGCGCCGCCCACAGGCGTCGCCGGCGCGCGCGTATAAAAGGGCGGCGCGGAGGAGACCCGACGCACACAGCAGCGCTCGCCGGCCGCTTCGCTCCGCGTCACTCCTCCAGGTGAGCCACCGCGGCCCGCCCCGGCCCGGCCGCGACTAACAGCTGAAGCGTAAACATCCAGAGATCACGCGCAACGCGAAGTGCATCCATCTGTATTCCGAATTGCCAATACGCGCAGAAATTGAAAGAAAACTATGCAGCTTTCCGCCTTATGAGAAGTGTGTATGATTTTGTTAGATAACCAGGAACTCAGGAAAAATACTGTAATAATGAATGAGTTTCAATTTTGACTGGAAAAGGCAAATATTGGATTGAGTTATTCTGCCTGCTTTTGTAATGTGCGTAACGACTGAATTTTCATATTCAATGCCTCAATGCTTACGACACAGCACAGTTGACGTAATGCGATAGCAAGGCTACAAGGAAGTAGTCTCCCACAACCAAATATTTGTTATACCGTGTTTTGTTATGGAACAACAACGTTTTTTGAAGTTATTGATATGTGAAGAACTGATCTACCGTACAGTATGTATACTGTACATACACAGTATACATACTGTATATAGGGTATATATATACTGCTAAAGACGGAATCTGACCTATTTGGAAATTATGCGGTTAATTATCAAATAATACCACATGCAAAATGAATTGTGAATGTCCGAAGTAGAGAAGACTTCGACGACTTTTTCCGACTTTCGGCGGTTGATGTGTCCAAATGCCGACGCAAGTTAGCTAGTGTAGGTTAAGAACCGTTACGCTTACGAGGAAAAGCAGATATGTGATAAACAAGAATACGCTGGTGAGAAAGTTTCTAAGGCTAGTGAGAGATAAGATGTGCAGCTTTGAGTTACATCGTGTTGGCTGTAAATTTCTAATTACATGACACCACATAATCTTGCTCGTTGTAAACCTCAGTTGACGATTCGCAACGCATAACGAGTTGCAGCGACGAGACCCCGGACTTCAGCCGTGACACATGACTCAAAAGAATCACTTCATTTTAACCAGCACTCTGTGGCGGCTAGTTCGCGAATTTTTCGAAGTGTTCATTTCATCGTCATCCATACAGCCAGCGTTGTTCCAGTCAGTCCATCCAGTCAGCGTTGTTCAAATCCTGTGACCAGTGTACGAAGTGACCGTATAATTTACGAATATGTCATATTTCGGACTTAAACCGTATCATGTACAGTGTCTTTAGTTATCTTGCAACTCATGTCTGAGAGCACTTGTTCTTGATTTGGTAATTTGGCAACCGCGTCTCTTTTACACCTTTCAAGACAGCCGTGCCTGGCACGTCGGGACAGCAGAGGAGGCAACCGTCAGGTCATAAGCTGCAGCTAAGTTTCCTGTTTCTTTGTTGATCCCATTCAAGAGTGTCGACGGGCAGGTACACGGCTCTCATGCCGAAATCTTTTCACGCTGCACAGAGTGGGAGGGGTGGGGTGGGCTGAGGCATGAGCGTGGAAACAAAACGTCTCTTTAAGCAATTCTGCCTAATATGCTGAAGAAACAAAACTGTAATATTAATGTGGAGGGGAGTTATCGATTTATTTACAGCAACGTAACAATAATTATATAAGTAAAGCCAGCTGAGAGAGAAATCGAAAAGATATATCGTGAAATATTACCGCCTAGCTCTTCATTTTATAATTTATTATTATTATGGAATCTGCATATTAAGCAAGTAAGAAAACTTTAGTAACAGACTATAAACATACCTAGAAATGTTATGAGAGTAATTACCGCAGAGGCCGAAAGTTAAAAATCGAGGTGGAGCGTAGCGGAGCCGAGATTTTTAATTTGAACGAGGCAGTAATAACACTGTAACATTTTGTGGTATGTTCAGCATTTTATCGGTCAATCTCACGATTTATGCGAAAATTTATATTACTGCGATAGTAAGCATATGAATTCTGTTGTTGCGGCATGTTACTATGATATTGTAGGGTATTGCTTGCGATATATCTATTTAAAAAATATTCGTATACCGTGGTTTGAAAAAGATGGATACAAATAATTCTCCTGAAGTTAAAGATAACTAAAGAAATGACGTTCGGTGAGGAAGTTGGCGCGTCGATTTCCAGTGGCGACACCTCAGATCGACAGTAAATATGATTACCGAAGAAGAGTTTCATTTGATGGAATGCGAGGAAAATGAAATTAATTTACCTAAAACACATTTTAACTGCACTATTAAAACCTATTACAATGAACAATAATTATCTCAAAAACTAATATGAGTTACTTTTATTCTGAATTATTTGAATCTGATTTGTTTTCTACACCGACTTGTTTCTTTCTTAATAAACATTTGACTTGCGATGAATCAATGGTTGTTTATTCACGTTGCCAAAGATGTTAAAACCCGATACCAAGGATATTAAATTGCTTAACATACAGATAGGTACACGCCTGTAGGGTTGCATGTTAAAATGGGCTAAAGACGCATGTGACCGATAAAATAATTAAAAATACTAATAAAATGTAACTAAGTAGTACATTAATAATTATTGAAAATAATGAAAAAAAAGAAATCAAATATAATTATCTTAAAATGACAAAAAACTGACTGTCGAGTAAATGCTCAAAGTGACCACCTTTTATGAAGAGACAGGTGTTTACTCTTTCCTGTGTAGTGGCTGCAGTACGTTGAAGAGTAACAAGAACAGAATACGTGCTTTCTCTTTCTTCTAACTAAAATTAGACACATTTTCTCAGCCCGAAATCTGAGGGCACGCGACCGGGCTTCGCTAAAAGTGAAAGGGCGTCGAAGGTATTTCACGCGTTGCCAAATTGGCAAAACAAAGAGTTGGGGTTTCCAGACCTGGGTTGCAAGATACGATAAAGACCCGGTACATGTCGATGATTGAAATTAAAACGCGTATGCTAAATTCTGCTACTCAAGTTGATTAAATGTCTGCAAATTGTAAATCCTTTAAATGCTAGAAAAATATGTTTACAAAAACTTATTTAAATTCTAAAGAATGTATGAAGGTGAGTTTCCATTTCATTCAAGTAGCAAGCAACACCTTAGTAGTAGCTACGCGAGCGACGCAGACGTTTTTGCGTTGAATAGACTTGAGGATGATTTATGTTAATCGCCGAGGTAGAAAACGAGAACATCGCCATTGACATGAAAATACGTAAGCAAAGGAAGTACAATTGTCAGGGTATTTCGTTAACATTTAATTTACCTACCAACCTTAACACATGCAATGTTTTGAATCGGCGCCATACATATTCCCTCGAGTTCTATTTACCTATTTAGCAAATACCGGGTGTTTTTTTTATCGTTCACCGAAGATTCCGGCCGCGTCGCCCAGGCAGTCGAGGGCTCATTCGCCCGGCAAACCGCTGACTCAACTCCCGTGCTGTCCGAGAACTATCGCTGCGCCGCTTAACGTACCTTAAAGAAGATGCTGAAAGTGGTGTCCTTCGGCTCGAATGCATTCTTGGCACCTCCGAAACACATTTTACTTTTTACTCTTCAGAAGGCCAAGTAAAGAAGTGGGAAAATACCGAATCAGGCAAGTACAACCCTACTCTTTGCAATATTATTTAACTTTCCTTGATTTATTGTGTATAACAGAGGAGGTTTTGGAGAGGTAGAGTTGCTGGGGTGCGAAAATTGGAAAATTATTTCCATACTAAAAAGTATTGGATTATTTTCTGCGCTCTAATGTACCTCAAGAAAAGCAATTCCGAGCCAAAAAATAATCAAAATAATATTTTCATCTGCGAGTACTAAATAACATTTGTTACCATTAGAAACAATTTAGTAGGCTTAGACTTCACATCGGCGCATGGAAATGTTGCTCAAACAATGTTTGCGTATTGAATATCTTAATGAACCGACACCTTAAGCTTAATATCAAACGATGTATTATTTACAATATGAGTTTGCAGCTGGGCGTTGATGTAAATGCTTGCCAACATTTAAATCGGGAGTTTGGACTGCGATCGTTGGCAGTGTCGAGTGACTTACACTTGGGTTTTTATTTCTTGACGTGTGGGGGCTTGTCTTTACTATGGAATATCACACGGCAATTCGTGTCTTTCTCCGTCGTGCCGTTAGAAGTCGCATGATTGCCAACACTGCTCGATACAGTAGCGAAGAGACGACTCCTATCGGCACGACCGAGAACGACGCAAAATATCGTGAGATATTCCATCGTGAAGACAAGTCTCCCCCCACGCCAAGAAATAAAAAAACCAAGTGTAAGCTATTCTTTCTATAACTTTAAATTTAGTTGCTTTTTTAAATTGATTCACTTAGTATTGTAGGCTAGCGCGTTTTGATTTTTGTTTCTTATTTATATAAATATAGTTTACATTAGCTAATTTTAAACTAGTGGTGCTATAACAGCACTTGCTTTCCCGTATTAGAGGAAACAGCTAAGTAGTACTGTAATATTGCACTTTATGCGCTACTAACATCTTCGCTTGGAACTCACTATTTCCATTGCAGTGTTGTCAGAACTATGTGAATTCTACAACTTCACAAAAATAGAATGCAAAAGTTTTGTAACCCTGTATTGGAAAAAGAAGCCTGATACCCTGGAAATATAGAAATGCCTTCCATTGGGCCATGATTAGGGAAGAGTATTTTAAAACCATGCAACAAATTCTCTACTCACTACAAATGGTACAGCATTTGGTGCAAAACTAAATATTTGCCTGCAAATATCAACATAAATTAGACAATTATAACTCCTTTTCATACAGCTCCATTAGGTCACAACAATGACACTAATTCACAGATATTCGCGAGCGCAAGTGAATTCCATTGTTGCAGACCCTGCATTGTCGCTATTCTGATAGCTATTAATTCTTTTTACTTATTTCAAATATTTCAAAATAAACAATTTCTAAAATATTAATGTGTAAGTCTATAACAAAGTTCGAATGTAAGAAACGAAGAAAGAAATAATATACAAAATTGTTCATTCTAATTTACGACGCATCCAGCTGTCCGAAGCGCAGTAAATTTACAGCGGCCTATTACGTTTGTCACAAAATTAAAGAAAAACTACTCGTATTTTGAAAAAATTAAGCATGACCGTATTTATTTTATTTTTTTATTTGTCAAAAAACAGAAACAGAATGGCACAGACTTTCCCGTATTAGTTTTCTATTTTCCTGGGTCTTCGCTAGCTATTCGGAATTGCCACATACTCTTTCTTGCCAGCTACCATCTATCATCGCCAAAAGTACATTTTTTTGTCATTTTCTTAATTTTTCGGTTTCCTATTGGTAGAACAAAAACATTAATTTTAGAATATTAAAGAACACAAAAACCTAGCCGTAAATGCCAATTTTCTTTTAAAAATTATGTGCCGTTTAAGAGAAAATGGCGTTTTAGCACTACTAAAAATGCGAAATTTGAAGCTCATTTTCACAGAAAATTTTTGAGTTTTCAAAATACTTTATTTGAAGTTATTTGAAGCAATTACACTCACAAATATAATCATCTTTACAAATTGCGGATAATGTGCATATTAAAGATGTGAGAGAACTTTCAAAAAATTTACATTTATATAATTTTTGAAAAAAAACAAAAAAATCTCAAAATAAACTTCACTCTATACTAATGAGTGTAATTAGCACTATCCGTTACAAAAGTTTCAAGAAAAAAATTGCAGCCATATACGAGAAAATGACGTTTGAGCATTTCTGAAAATGCCGAAATTTGAGCTACTTTTCACAGAAAACGGTAGTGTTTTCGAGAAACTTTACTTGACATTATTTAAAGCATATATATATTCGTAAATATAATAATGTAAAAAAATCGCCGATAATGTAAATATTAACGACGTGAGAGACAAGTAAAAAAATTTACATTTTGGTAATTTTTGAAAAAACCAACCGATAGACCAAAATGGCTTTTATGTGTTAGAGTACATTTACCACTATCCCTACCAAAAGTTTAAAGAAAAAATTTGGAGCCGTTTTTGAGAAAATTTTGTTTTCGTAATTTTTTAAAATTGCACATATTGCACGCAATATTGCACGAAAACTACCAAAATTGTGAAAAACATTTACATGACCTTTATTAAAGAACTCAATATGCAGAACAAATTTTATTTGAAGAAAAAATCTCTATCTTCAATTTTGTAGTTGGAGAAAGACGCCGAAAAAAATTCAAACTTTCACAATTTTCGAAAATTCAGAGCTGTACGTGAAAATCGGACCTATGCCATGTTAAAAAGTGTATTTTCCTCTATTCATACAAGAAATTTAAAGAAAAAATTTGGAGCCGTTTTTGAGAAAATGTTGAAAATCCCCGGGGGGCTTCGTATAAAGTACCCCCAAATTTTAAAGAATCTTTTTCAAAATCACAAAGCTTCGACTAGAATCAGATCGACTGGGGAATATCAATTTTGAAGAAAATCGACCGAACGGTTTAGGCGCTAGCGTTGACCACAGACGGACAGACGGACGGAATGCCGTCAATCGATTTTTAAGTATAAAGAAGCAACAAATCATGGATTTTGACCACCCCACGAGATAGAGGATTTTTTTTCTTAATTTAGCAACTGGTTTTATCCACTTATTCGTTTTCACGGCCCGGCAATTAATTTTTTTCCGCCGAAAATTGGCCATTTTTTCGCGCAGCATTACATAACTTTCCCTATACTACGTATATCACTCCGTGTATACGTACGTATACGGGAAAGTAAAAATTGTTCTTTATGTTGGGCCATAGCACAAGTTTTCCCCTACTACCTCCACGTACACGTGCGAGAACTCTGGCATGTTAAATCCCACACTCATCCCTTCTATTTCCATTCTAAGAGGGAAATTTTTTAACGAAACATGTTATTTTGTTTAAAAATGTACAAAGGTAACTTGCAATGTACTAACACAATATCAAATAAAAATAAAAAACAATGCAATTCATGTTTAAAAGAAAGTTTCCACTGCGATTTATTCAGTATTATGGAGAGTTTTCTTGAAACAATTCACAACACTTCCTTAAAGACAATATTTGAAGTAATTATTCAATATTTTTGACAGTTAGCTTCTAGATTTTCGTGATAGTGTCAAAAAATATTAGCTTTTTACTTTTGAGAAAGCTACGTGTCTGAACCCGTTGACTTGAAAAGTTCAATGAATCACTGCTGATAAGGAAAATACTGGTAGAGGTAAAACACAAACACAGTCTTCACTTTTCACTTCACATCCATATCCCTCCACAATTAGGAACACAGGCACTTACAGACCACGGAAAAACATTAATTGAATGGTTTCACTACACGCATAAGACAGTTCCTCATAGTTGTCAAGCAATTATAATAATACTACTTGTTGTTGGAGAGCAAATCTTGAATTAATGATTATGCAAATGAACCTCGTCATACTGCAGAAAACACAGTCTATACAGAAAGCGTAAATATAATATTGAGGAATCTAAGCCTCCTAAACATGTCGTCACAAAAATGGCTACCAGCAGCAAGGACTGAAATATTGAGGTGGCCTTGATAGTATTGAAATGCGGATCCGAAAATTTAACCCGAGAGTGGTAACTCGGGGGTCTGTGGGACCCGTACGATCCTTTGTTCCCGCTTATTTGTATTTCCCACGTTGTCTACCCTGACCATTGCTTTAGTACCTTTCTCTTTTTGTATCATGATATTTAGTGTTCTCTCAGTTTGCCAGTTTAGTGAGTTTTATCCGTGTAGCACCCTATTGTTTTCTTTCGGGTGCCCAGAGAACCCCGCGTTACCTTCTGCGTTATTAAATGTGTCTTGAGTCTCGTACATTCTATTAGTTTGGGAACGTATTGCATGCTGTATTTTTACGTTAGAATTCCCCTGCAAAATTAATACTGAAGTACTACGAACATATTAGGTCACTTTATATGTTAAGAAAGAAGTGGAAGAATACGCCAACTTTTGCTGAAAGCAGGAACAGAATATCGTTACTCATCGCCCTGGAAAAAGCAGTCTGCACGCAATTCCAAAATACCAGGATAATGTTTTCCTTCTTTATTGATTTGGATATTGAGAGAATGACAGAATCCACTAACATCAAAAATGAAATGGATTTAGAGAGGAATACAAATTATTGCAGCCCCAATAAGACTGACAAAGGGGAAATAAAGGCAGTAATTGTGCTACGTATTTTGGCTGAGTCCGTGAAATCAGGGCACCCAAATCTTGCGGAATTGTGGAAAGTGAATAATATGGGTATTAAAAATTTCCATTGTACTTTGAATTTGAAAAGATTTCAATTTCTGCTACGAAACACGGGCTTGGATGTGACAACACGCGCAGACCGGTAGAAAAATTAACTCCAAATATTAGATGCTTTCCTGATAAATTCTCAGAGTTGTTTAGCAACTAAATTGTTAGTAAATTGTTTAATTACACGCAAAAAATTGTTAATAATAGAAGAAGAATATTATATTAATTTATTTTTTTAATAATTTAGCATATATCATGAAAAGTGTGTGAGGGTCTGGAGACACCCCACATTACCACTTTTGTTTCAAAAAGTCACGTTACCACTGCCGGGTTAATGGAATGTCAAAAAATGTCTTATCTTGTAGATTGGCCTCAAAATTTTAGTTTCTAAGGCCCTAGAACGCTTTGTTTAGGAGTTATTTGACGAAAACTTTGGCAAGTGTTACGAGTTGCATTTGACTTGCATATTTAGATGCTTTTTTTAAAACAAATCCTTTATATTTTTAAAGTCAAACGGCAATTCTTCATGTCTCCGTGAAATTCTCTTTCTTTAGCGACCTCATTTATAAAGATTGGTTGCGTGTGAGAGCCGCAAAGGAAATGTATACTACTGAAATAATACAGGAGACGATAATAATAATAATAATAATAATAATAATAATAATAATAATAATATGTATCATTGAAAATTTAATTTTTAACTCAGCCAACTTCGTGAATTCCCTACTATCAGGTCGTGTAATCGCATTAGATACTGCAAATAAATTCAAAGATGTAGTAATTACAATTTTTTTAAAAAAAATACACCTAAATCTGTATCTCTTTCATTTTATTAGTACAGAAAACGTGACACTTAATGGAATGAACGCATTCCTTATCTTAAATTACGATCATCGTATTGTGCAACGCCCGAACAACTGAAATGTGTTGCTTTTCACGTTTCAAGGTCCAATGCTTGAAATATTCCGTGGCGAATCCGAAGATTACTTTGCTCAGAAACGACGCGGATACTGTTGCGTCGCGTCGTGGCACCTGTTTCCTTTCCCATGGCTAGAACGTGCTTGCATCGACACTGCAAGAAGTGCATATTTAGACAACCAAACACGTGCTGGAATTATAGATCTGACCTCATCCTTCCACCAATATGCGTCAACATTAACCTGGGAGTTGCTTTCTTGGTGTGCTGTTAATGTGTTAATGCATTTTATTTTCTTCCTTGCATGCGCTCAGAGTGTAAATAAGGTTATAAATCAAGCAGGTAGTACATGTACGACAATGTTTTCTCTAAAAGAAACAATAACGTTTTATGTCTTTGTCTTGGGTTATCTCAGAAATGGAATCAACAATATTAAACGCTTGCAGGAAATGCTTTGTATACGAATTCTCAAAATCCAGTTTAGGTGACTTTACTCCTTCACACACATTTGTATAATTTATTATCACGATCTCCAACCTTACTCTTGTGGTATAAAACTTAACTGAAAGTCATAAAGTTCCTAATAGAATCTGAAGAGTGTACTTTTTCCAGTTCCACATTGTTAATTTTTTCTTGAAATTATGTAATGCCATGACATGAGTGAGAATGATCAGTGAAGATTTATTGGAAAGACCTTTACAATTCTTTTAAAGAAAGAGAACTTCAATTCCTTTAAATAAAAAGTGAAAAGAAACATTCGCGAGCATAACTTCTACTTTCTGTCATCCACATGGTACAAAGATACAGTTACGCAAAGTACGCTCATAATTAGGAGATGGATTTTTATGAATTTTCATTTTCTTTCCACTGTAGTACAATGACTCTTTACAAGTAGTTAAAATATTTATTTTTAATGATATGATTATTACACTTTATATCGTAAAACTATACTCCGAATTTCCCAATAACTACAGGTGGTAGATTTTAGCAATGCTTTTCACGCAATGATTTTATCTAAGAATGTGAAATTTTACCAAGCATCGAAAAGTTAGTAATTGTATGTTTTTGTCGGTCGGTGCAGTAGATTTATGAAGGTTTTCAATCTGCGAAAAAATACGAAATAGATTGTAAAACACGAAATGACGTTCAAAGTGCCAAATGGTCGTTAATCTGCGAAACAATTGCTATGCATTTTATGCGTAGTAAATACCCATCCAATATTCCTTCGTATTCGCTTAACTAGAGAGCCGACATCAACCACAACACATCGAAGTTTGAAAACATTTAATTTGAGAGTGGCCACATCTATTAATTTATAATTAAGATTTAACTGACCAAACAAAGTAAAAAATAATAAAAACAACTTACAAAACTGATCCTGAAAGCCTAAGCGCTCAGGCTCATCTAAAGGGGTCTCCGCTTTCTCAGTTCGCTGTTCGGAGAAGGTCACGGGAAGAAGAGGCAGGGCGGGGCATAGTTATTTCTTACGATTGTTATGCCTCTTACGCTTTTCTATTTGTTGAAATTCACAACTGGCGAAATATTAAATAAGTTTCCTTTATTTCGTGATTTTATTGGGAAAACCTAAAACGCATCAAAACTAACTTATCTCCTCCCTTAATAATAATTTTGTCAACAAATACTACAAAATGCTAAATTTAAATTTTATAATACTATAAAATGCTGCAGCTTTTTGCTTCAAATGACTTCAAATGAAGTTTTTCGAAAACTCAATGATTTTCTGTGTGAAAGAGCTTCGAATTTCAAATTTACAGTAGCGCTTAAACGCCATTTTCTTATAAACTGCTAGTAATTTTGCGAAGAAAATTGCCATTTAAGACGAGGTTTTACTGTTTTTAAAATAATATTTCCGTTCTACTATTTGGAAACCGAAAAATTAAGAAAATGTAAAAAAATGTACTTTCGACGGCGATAGATAGCAGCTGGTAAGAGTATGTGGCAAGTCCGAATAGCTAGTCGTGAATAAATAAAATAGAAAACTTGTACGGGAAAGTCTGTGCCATTCTGTAGCACAACTATTTATTTATTTAACGCAATGCAAACCATGGCCCCAAAACGCAGCTTTCTGCCCCTGTCCCGCAGTTAGACACGTTTATTCGAGCTGGGAGAAGACTGGGGAAGAAATGGGTAATTGAGGTGCTAGGTGATGGTTTGAGAAGGTCACATAACGACATTACACTAAAGCTAACATCCGTCCCCAACTAGAAGACCCCTTAGCTAGTGGCTAACGCAGTAACTACTATGATACGAGGCCCAGTTCCTTCATAGTCATTTCCTATAATTGAACCCCAAAAAATATTTTCTCAATTTAGTGGTTTTTTCCCCCTCACGTGTAGGCCAACTTGGACCACGCGTACACGCATACTGCCTTTTTCCGGGGCTCAGAAACATTATCTTGGAGGTAGGACATGAACAATTCTTACGGGGGATCAGCATTTTAGCTGAATCACATTTTTATCTCCCAGGGTTGTTAGCCCTGGGCGTATGAAATTATGATGATAATGAGGGGTGAAAGGACGGCACACACATATAGACATACACAAATGCACCCATGTCCGTGGCGGGACTCGAACCCGCGACCCTGCGGACCGAGGTCGCCACTACACTGCTACCTTAGCGATCTCGGCCACGGGGCCGACAATTTAGTGTTTTATTATTTACTAAAAAATGTTTGCCTTGAAGTATCAATTATATAAGGATATGAAATTATGTAGCAATGATGTAAAAGCCATTTAAGGTTTTTAAGCAAACCAAACACCACGAAGCAAATAAGTAAGCTATAAAAAGTACTATTCGAGCAGAGTAAGATCGTAATAGATGCCCTCCGCTTCGAAGATCGTACTCCAGTCTATCGGAGCTAATAAATGCTCAGCTTTCGGTACAGCACCACGGTGCTACACCTGGCGTTGCAGTCTGCCATCAAGGGCATAATGCTGGCGCTCTTGTCCCTGTTCGCGAGCTTTGAAGGGGACTCTCTCTGTGTCTACTTTGCGGTTGCGGGTACTTTGTAGTTGACAATTTGTATGTATGCTATGCAAATCCGTATTTTAAAAAATTCAAGAGAATAGAGTTGTATGCCTCGTCTATCCGCAGAAAGATATATTCATGAAAAAATATCTATAAAAGTTTTGATTACATTGTTTTTCATTATATTAATAGGTTTAACTATCGTCAGTTTCATGGACAATTATTGTCAATACAATGAATCTTGTCCTAAAGGTGTTCGTTAAACAAGAAAGGCAAAGTAGCAATCCACAGTAATTCACCAATGTTCCCGTAGGTACAGCGAAACCATAAAACACGTATTTTTCTACTATTTTTTTAGAATGTCCTTAAGGGAAAAAACTAAAAATAGAAGCAACCGATTTGTCTTGTCGAGAGCTATTGATCACCTCTGTAGATGCCGCAAATCACCCAAAGCGCGTTTGGTTGGAATCTTGTGGATGGATTCGAAAAAAGAAAGAAACGATCAGTTCCCCATCAGACCGAGACGAATCGAGAGTCACCAAATTTGTCTCGATTGGTGGACCGGTATAAGGATACTGCCCATCTAAATAGAAATATGTAAAATAGATAGACCCGCAGTTTCTGTAGATCTAGATGCACCAAGGCAAAAATTTAAATTTGTAAACATCTTCGGATGTTATTCTGTTAAAATGAATCTGATTCTTCTTACAGATTTTATCGCTTCAACCACAAAAAGCAAAATGCAGGCGTACCACGCTCTGCTGGCTACGGTGCTACTGACCATGGGCGCGCTGGTGGCCGCGGACCTGTCCGTTCAGATCCTGGAGCCACATTCGAGTGAGTAACGTGAGAGGGTGATTCGTTATCCAAGAGTGCGGGGCACCGAGGGTTAATTGAGATATTGATAATCGAACAAAAAACGGCTGTGTTCAGCTCAGAACTAGCATTGACGCTGTCTCTGCTGCTATCCTGACTGGGAGGTCCTACGGTTTGAGTCCTGACAGTGGCGAAATCGCGGCACTAACTACAAATGGGCCTCGGACCGCGCGCGATCTATCCTTCCTCTTCCTTCTCCCCTTACTTACGCATACTTACACTTACGTGCACTACACTGTCACTCATGAAGGGAGTCTAGAGGCTGGAGCGGTTGGGGCGGTACCCCATTACGGGACATACCTCGGAGGGAAATCTCCACGTAGCCGAGGTATAGTTCGGCGCCAGATCTCTCCACCCAGCTGGGGAGGAACGCCTCCATCTTTCGGTATTAACACATTCACTACACTATCGGGACTAATGACCATAGTAGTTGACATGCCTGGAGTTAATCAATCAATCTAACACAAAAGATGTTGGTACCGTCAATGCATCGCCCCGTTTTCCTGGGGGGGTTTGATTCTCTGGCGGTTGTCACATTTGTAACTCCCCTCTGGATTGCGGTCCCTCAGATTAAGATATGTGTTAACGGCCTTCAAAAGTTCTCCTCAACTGACAGGACCTTCGGCCTAAGCTCCTGGGTCGGGCCCTTCCCATCTAGAAGCTATCAGATCTGAACATGGTTGGAAGGATGGAAGGAAGGGAGGAAGTTCTAATAACTGCGGGATTGGGCCGAATTCCTTCTTAATTTCCTCTGAAATAAGGTCTTCGGGGCGTCGAGAGCCACTCAACCCACCCACCCCAACTAGACGAGAGACCTGCTCCCCCATTTCCTTGCTGTTCCCTCCTCTAGCACCAACGATGTGGATGTCGCCGAGAAACCTGGAAACCGGATGTATATTTCTAATATTTCATTAGGCACTGTAAACCGAGGTCCTATCCTTCCCCAATTAGAATTCAACAAAAGGCAAGTTGGTGCTTTGTACAGCTCTTCTCGACTGGAGTCGAGTCCATTCTTCTTGCATTTTAAGACAACACGCGATGCTCAAACTACAAACAATACAAAAATTCTAGAATCATGAAGAACGTCCATGGTTCATAGCAAATAAACAATTTCTTAAAAATCTGAACATCTTAATTCTTCGTAGATCCCATAGCACACCTCTTGCAATGACCCCAAATAATCCATTATCAAAAATTTAAGCTTGGCAATATTACCAACCACATCTACCCTATATTCAATCCTTAAAATATTTTCGAGCGAAATACCAATTATGAGGTGCTCCATTTAATTAGATTTTTAGTTCAAATACGAATAATTTCTAAGCTAACAAAACGTATAAATAATACTTTGTACTGATCTCTGTGAATAATAATGATGACAATAATAATGATAATAATTAATAATAATAATAATAATAATAATAATAACAACAACAACAACACCCTGGACTCAAAGAAGCTTGCCAGTCAACGACGATACAAACTCACACTCAGCAGTGGAAAATTCACAGCAGAACAACTTGCTGACATTCAGAGAAATGCGGAGTATGTTCTTCGATCTAACTACCCACATTACGAACAGGCAGAACTTGAAAACGATGGTCCTGTTGAAGGTCTTCTTTTTTTCGAGTGAAACACACGTCAGTGGTGAAAATTCATCTGGCAAGGACGATAAGGACATGATGCGAAATCTCCTCCGACGCGAAATCGAAAGAGTTCGTCAACTTCCATTTGAACCTCGTGCACCGTTGAGGAGAATATACGAAAATTCCAAAGATAAGAGAGTGATAAGGACAGCGAACTCTCTCTTAAATGAGGTGGTACAGACCCCAGATAGATATCTAGATATAACTGAAATCAATTACATCGTGTATACAACTGCATATATGGTATCGCAGGTAATTCTGGGGCCAGCCAAGAACACCGACGGTCAACAACAGAACAGAGTAAACAGCCCTGTGCCCCCATGGACGAAGAGAATTACGAAACGGATAGCCGGCATCCAGCGGGAAATATCACTCTTAGCTGAGGCAACTTCTAAATCAATGCACACCATTGACGTTCAACGAAAGATATTCAATGTTGAACAAAAATACCAAAGTGAAAATGACACAAGCAGGCTAATGCTAGTTGAAAAGCTAAAAGAGAAAATTCAAACATGAGTTCAACGAATTAGACGTTACAAACGGAGAATTAATTTCCGTGTACAGAACCGGTTGTTTGAAACAGACGCGAAGAGATTCTGTCGCAATCTAACTCAAAACCCGAATCGCAATGCTGTTACTCTTTCAAAAGATGACGTCGAGGCATTTTGGGCAGGGATCTGGGAGAAGAGCAGATCCTACAACAAAGACGCGTCTTGGATTCAATCTGAAAAAGATGCTGCCGATGAACTTATGGAAACAGTGGAAGATGTTCTCGAATTCTTGGAAGAGGACCTTTTCCAAGCAATTAAAAACATAGGAAACTGGAAACTTCCCGGGATTGATAAGATCCAGATTTATTGGATTAAGAAATTAACAGCAATACATTCCCATTTAGCAAAGAATATTAATAAAATTTTAGAAAACCCAAAGGAACTCCCGAAATGGCTCACACGCGGCATCACGTATTTGCTACCCAAAGCGGGGGGACAGCTCTTTGGCAAAGAACTACAGGCCAATCACTTGTTTACCAGTACTGTACAAAGTTATAACTGCAGTCATTGCTGACAAAATGTAGTAAAATCATCTTGAATAATGTAAAGAAACGAAAACGTAATGTGAGCATGGCTTGGATTGACTACCAAAAGGCCTTTGATAGTGTACCACACGAGTGGATTTTGAAGACCCTGGAGATCTATCGATTTCATCCTGGACTTATGGAATTTTGCAAGGCTAGTTTAAAGTCGTGGAGTACCATATTTTTTTGATTTTTTTAATCTCTTGAAGAAAGTACATAGATCAGTAAATATAACTATACATATGATACATATGTATTTACAGACTTACTTGCTAAACTTAAGTGTAAACTTACATACTATTACAAGGGAGAGGATATCCCATTTTGGGTCCTCAGTCTGGATTTAAATCTTCAATTTTTTTTAGGAATATATGGTATGGATATTTGTTTTTTATTCGTGTTTGGAAATTGGAATTTTTGGCCAGTTGGAAAGGTGAAAGGGCTAGAATTTGAGGTAGGTTATAATAAAAATTGATAGCTAGATTTGTAAGTATTTTTCCATAGGTTCCAAGTTAAATTCATTGCGGAGTTGGTTATTTGTTGTGTAACAAGGGGCATGAGCAACTATTCTTAAGAATTTATTTTGAAAGACTTGGACCTTGTGGATGTTAGATTTGGCAGAGTTGATCCAAATTGGGAAGGAGTACAGCATTAACGGTCTTAAAATGGTCTTGTAAATTGCTATGACTGGTTTGTAGTGGATTGGGCTGTTCCTATAAATTAGGGGTCGTAGCTGTGATAATTTTATTTTGGCTTGGGTCACTTTGGTATTTATATGTTTTCCCCAATTTAACTTGGTATTAACTTTTATTGGTAAATAATTTTAATTTTGTGGTCTGTATCATTTTATTATGTACCGGATGGGCAGTCAAGTTTTCACAGAAAGTGCTCTCGAAATGTGTTGCAAGCGCTTGTGCTTTCTGTATTGACGATAAGGCTTTATCTGAAGTTGTGTTTAAAGGAGGGATTGAGTTTTTTTCTTTAGGATCTTTTTAGTGAATTGCTATAATGTATTGTTGCTGGTGTTAAGTGATTGGATTAAGTTAACATACTGCTCATTATTATAATTTTTGATAAGGCTTTTTACCACATTGGTGATTAGATTTAGTTCCTTCTTTAATTCTTGTGTTCTTAGGTGCGTCCAGAGTCTTCTTGTGTTCTTAGGTGCCCCCAGAGTTTTTTACGGTTGTTGCATTTAAGATGCGTGCGGGTAATTTTTTGAGGGGTTTGAGAGTTGTATTCTGAGTGATAGTTAATTCAGAATTTTGCAAGGTTACATGGATGAGGTCCGTTAGAAAATTAACAGATTGATCTATTTCTAGGGGGGTATTTAATATTTTAATTTTGGGTATTGCGCTATGTAATGTTTCGGTGAACTTATTCCAGTTAATTTTTAATGAGTCCGGTTTCGGCGTTGGGGCATGTTGAGGAGCCATTTGCTGCGATGTGAGTAATACAGGGATATCGTCAGAATCGAGTTCGTATATTATGACATATGGAAGTCGAAGTTGGTGTTGGTTAAGCCAATGTCGAGGATGTCTGGTTTACGCAAACG
Organism: Acheta domesticus; assembly: GCA_031308135.1. Classification (NCBI taxonomy): domain Eukaryota; kingdom Metazoa; phylum Arthropoda; class Insecta; order Orthoptera; family Gryllidae; genus Acheta; species Acheta domesticus. The sequence goes on from JAHLJT010000631.1 coordinate 6,580,251, forward strand.
GTCATGGCGGTAGAAAGTGGGTTCACTAGGGGAGAGTATTTTGATGATAGTATTGTTTACTTGTTGTGCTAATATTTTACCGTCTTGATTATTGCATTGACATCCCCAGTTGACGTGTTTGGAATTGAAATTTCCTGATAGCAAGACTTTATCATTGGGATTAAATAAATTTTGTAGGTTTGTGTTCAATAATTGTAATGTGGAAGGTTTGTATGCAGCTATGACCTTCAAAGAGTTATTGTTAATTATTATTGAGACTGCTATGTTTTGTAAATCTGGTGTATCCAGGAGAATTTCCTGGTGATGTGTGTGAATAGAGTTTTTATAGTTAGGAATAAATAGTTTATTACAGTTGCTCAAGTGCGTTTTGGTAATACACGCTATATCCACTTCGTAATGATGGAGGAAATTAATGAATTCAGTTTTTTTGTTGGTGATTGAGTTTGCATTCCAATTGAGGATAGTTACATTGCTTTGGAATTTATCTGCCATTGTTGTTGCTTAAATAATCGGTAACAGAATTCTGAATAGTACTAATTATAGATGAGATTAGTGAGTTAATGAAGTTAATGGTACAACTGGTGATAGAGTTGATTATTGTGGTGACTATTTCACTCATGTCTGTGCGCGTCGTAAGTAGCCAATGGTAAGCAAAGATATATTCAAATTAAACCAATCCCAAATGTTTATCGCCATCAGTTTACCTTTTTTTATCGCTGTAAAACCTTTATTTACCTTTTTAAGATAACGATAGCAATTGTTTTACCTCCAAAATAGCTTGTGTGCATCAATATAATGTATGGTTTAATCAATATAATGTGTCGTTTTGGTTATGTTTAAAATTATGAAACATAATATAATATTAAAAATTCAGTGCCGAAAAACAGCGAAAGGAACAAAGAAAGCGTGTGGAAGCAATTTCAAGAATTTTGTGAAGAAAGAAAATACAAATGGACAGCACAAACTACAAATGAGGAATTTACACATATTTTAGGTAATTAATATACGAAGATTAGATGGTGAAGAATACAAAGAATATGCTGTCAAAACAATGTGGAACGTTACATCAAAAATTATTCAGGAAAATACTTTAATGAGTGCACACGTGTGTTCAATCCATTCGAATCCACGAATTCCGCTGCTAATTCATCTTGTACATCTTCCATTTCAAATACTTCCACGGAAGGGCAAGACTTGGAAAACAACTTCCTACAACTATAATGATTGTGCTTGTAATAAATGTTCTTTTAAGTAGCCTTGTTATTATTGTTTTTCGAAAGTTGTATTACCATAAAATTCAAACATAATTTGAAATCATTTTCTGCATTCAACTGTTATTGAAATGTTACTTTATTTTAAGTTATTCCAGGAGGCAGTGATAAGTCGGAGCTGGATGAAAGGTTTTCATTTCTCGGTTGTAATTTTAAGTAATATTTTCCTTTTTCGTGATTCCTGTGATTTAAATTATCCTTTCAAATCATGTAATGCGTTTATTCGTGAAATAGTCACACTAAATATCACTCGAAGTGCTGTTCTAGCCGGTAAATTAACTCCTCGCTACGCGAGTCGTGAATTTACCGGCTAGAACAGCACTTCTCGTGAAATTACTTATGATTATCGGATTGTTTGAGAATCATTAGAATGAGCCGTTTGAAGATTAGAATTACGGGTGTTTTGCGAACTGCGAGGAGATGGATTGTTCATGGATGAGATATGGGTAAAGTTTTGAATTTGCTACGTTTGTGGGAGTCCCGGGAACGGGTCTCTTGAATTATTTTTGGCAGGAGGAGGATCATTGGAATTTGTTACATTACTTTTATTTTTATTTCTGAGATTACTTTTCCTATCTACGAACCCTTTGTAGTAGGTGCAGCTGGTATTTCTTATGTTGGCCTTGCGATTCCGGCAGCAATTCGCACAAAAGGGTGTTTCGTCTTTATTGGGGCAGAGCACTGAGTAATGGTTCCCGGCGCAGAACGCACAGGTGATGGAGTGATGACAACTCTTTTTGGTATGGCCATAGTCCAGACACCTTTGGCATTGAAGGGGGCCATTATGTTTTTTACATCTTTCGGTACTTACACGATGGTTGCAAATTTATTGAACTGATGAAATAGTTTCTATGGGTTTTTAACCGTTGAATTCCGCGGCGACTACTGGAATAGGATGGCCATCCTTTAGAAGTCTTGTCACTCTAATTATTGAAGGATAACGCTGCTGTATGTCTTGGAATATTTCGGGTTTAGTTATTGACTGGTGAAGGATTTTAAAAACGACTGAAAATTTTTTGTTTGACGGATCTTTGAATGAATGGAATTTACGTTGAGTATGAATCAGCTATCTGATTATTTTACAAAAGTCTGTTGGATTGTTAGCACTGATTTTCACTTTGTAATTTTTTACATCTGTAATGAAATTGTTTGGGACATTAGATTTCAGTTCTATGGTGAATTCGCGTACATTGGTTATAGCCGACACAACAATTGGGGGAATTTTGGCTGGATGCGAAGAGTGATCGTCCGTGGTTTGATTCAAATATTCAAATCGATTAAGTTCAGGGTTAGGGTTCAATTTAGCGAGTTCTCCGAATTTGTTACCTACGGGAACATTGTACTCTAGGTCACTGTCTGCATTAGGGTTCACATTATTGTTATTCGGGTCTACATTTAACTTCTTTGCTTCATTGGGGTTTCACAATCACTGGCTCACCTTTTATTGGTGTTCATGCCTAATGATGAAGGTTGAGACTGCGTGCTGGAGTCTGTAGAGGCGGCCTCCTGGCTGCCACAGATGCGTTGCTGGTCGATAATAACAGATGCGACGACCTCCATTTCAGCTTCGGTTGTGTTATTCTGCGACACTAAGTAATGCTGCATATCACTATTGTTGAGAGTGAGCAGGGCTTGGCTAATTGCCTGCCCTGTTGATGAGTTTACGTCAAAAGACATACACTTAACACTCGACTCCTCGAACTACATTACGAGTGCTGAGTGTCACAACGGTAACGAATAGACTACGCTCAGCGGAGCTCCGCGATAGTAGAACCGCTCTGGTCGGCGATTTGAGCCGGAATGAGGAGTATCAGGTTACTAATACACAACGGAAAGGAAGCAATAGAAACCAGAAGTATTCAGATGAACAGGGGTATTTTTCAAGGAGATTCACTACCCCTCTGCTGTTTTGCATTAGTTTGATCCCACAATCTAGATAGTTGTCACAAGTTGACTTTGGTTATAAACTCCATGGTCATGAAAGTCCAGTATCACATTTGTTTTACATGGATAATCATAAAATGTTTGCTAAGAATTAAGCGATTCTCCCTCAAATGCTGTCTGTCGTGAATGACTATGGCAATGACATTTGCATGAAGTTTGGTCTTGACATGTACGCCAAAATGAATTTAAAAAGAGGCAAACTGAACACATTAGAGAGCCCTGAAGTCGATACTGTAATACAAGATCTAGAGCCAGGTAATACTTAAAATATCTAGGTACTGAAGAATGTGAGACCATCTCAAACGACACAATGAAAGAGAGAATTCGCAGGGAGTATTACAGAAGAGTGAGACTGGTTCTGCAGTCCCCTCTGAATTCAAGGAATAAAATATCAGCAATAAGTAGTTTGGCGGTGCGGTTGTAGCCAAATACAGTTTCGGACTAGTGGACAGGACTGAGCAAGAAATTTGCATCATGGACCGAAAAAACAAATCTGCGAACAATGCATCATGTTTCCCACCCTCGAGCTGATGTACAAAGACTTTGTGTTACGTAAGGAAGGAGGAAGAGGGCTCAGACAAATTGAGGCCTCCTGGCACAACGCAATAGTCTGGATGGGAAAGTATGTAGTCTGCCATCAAGATGACCCTCTAATGAGGCAGGTCATGAAATCTGACCGAAGAATGGGAAACAGAGGCATTGTTAGTGTAGCAAGAAGCATTGCGAACAAGACTATGCAAGACACGCAGAACGACAGAGACACAGAATTTCTGATGCTACTTAACATGAAATGTGAGACAAAAAATGTTAAAGAAGTCGTGGAGAGACCGACCACTCCACGGACCATATTGGAAATGAATGGTCAGAGCACAGATCAATAAAGATCAATCATTCATGTGGCTTAAAAGGGGAAGAATGAAGCCAGAATCGGAAACACTTGTAATAGCTCCCCAAGATCAGCCCTAAAATTTTCCAAGATGATAAATGCCGCATTTGCCAGGAATACGTACAAACCATTGATCTTATTGTCTCAGCTTGTCCAATTATAGCCAAGATCGAATACTTGAAATGACACGACAGGGTGTGTAGCTATCTCCACTGGCAGATCTGTACCGCCCTCGAAGTTCCAAACACATGCCCCAAGTGGTACGAACACTCCCCAAAACCGGTGACGTCTGTTGGATTGTGTACGATATTGTACGACCAACAAATTCATACTGATCGCACGATAGCGGCAAACAAACCGGATATATTTAGCCAGGATTTGGAGAACTAATCGTGTTTACTTGTCGATGTTGCTGTATCTTGCGAACAAAACGTCTAAGAAGGCAACGTCTTTACCAAGGAGGCAGAGAACCGTCTTAAATACAAGAGTTAGGAAATCGAGATCAACCGAATGTGGGGGCGTAAAAGCACAGGTCGTCCCGATAATTATCGCAGCTCTGGAATTTGCTCCGCAAAATGTATGTAAGAATTTGTCTAAACTCCCAGGTAATTCAAAAGACTGGGAAGTGCAAGAAATCGCTTTATTTGGAACAGCCCACATTTTGCGCAAAGTATTGTAGAGGCACCGAGAGTCTCTAGAACTGCTCCTTAGGTAGCTGGTTGGCACCTGGAGTAGACTTTATATTCAGCCGACACATAACATCTTTAGTCGTGATATAGAGGAATAACAATAATAATAATAATAATAATAATAATAACAATAATAATAATAATAATAATAATAATAATAATAATAAACCAACCGAAGTGGCTCAGTGCGTAGTGCGCTGACTTCGCAGTAAGGTTCAATCCCCGATCTTCGCCCGGGTTCAATCCCCAGGCCGGCCAACTTGGCTGGGGTTTGCGTGGTTTCCTTCAATCATACAGACAAATGCTGGGATGCTTCAAAAAGGACAGGATCACCTCTCATTATAATTTTATCACCTCAGAATTCATAATTCTAGGCTTAACAATCTTGTCTTACCAAGAGATACAGCCGAAAAGCTGATCTCCTTAATGACACGTTAAAATCTCTCCAGGATAGAACATGACTGAGCTCAGAAGAGAACGCATAGCGTTGTCAGAAGTGGCCTATACGCAAATAATAATAATAATAATAATAATAATAATAATAATAAATAATATAACTGCAGAACATTTGTTTTACATTGTAGCGTTACCGAATATCAACTTTATTAAATTAGCATTAATTTCTACATTTCTCTGGCAATAATCTGCGAAAGGCGCCTCCGCTGGCGCCGGGGAATTTTTGGTGTGACTCCCCCCGCTCTAATTCGACACGCGCAGCTGCGCCGGCCGCCGCCGCCCCTCCTATTCTTGGTGCCCGACCACCCTCCGCGTGTTTGTCTTCCGGGAAGCGTTCCTTAAGAGAACGCACCCACCCCCTTTCAGCCCCTGGGCCGCCACCCAGTGGACGTCAACAAAAATTAGGCTTGCCCCGGCCCACTTCTACGACGCATGCCTAGGCGTGCACGCGCGTCCAAGTAAACAATGTAAGACAGAGAGACTTGAGACAGAAGATACTGGAAATTTTCCATTAAAGATCCCTGTTCAAACGCCTTCAGCGATTAGACGAAGCAATTTCACTGCGCAATTTCCTGTAGCCTATCGCCGAACGGGTTCGAAATTGTAGTAGAACATTCTCGAACTTTAGAGATTTCTTTTGGAGGGGGACCGAGGCATTGGGCAGAAAGAAAGTAACATCCGAGAGGTATTCCGCTTGCGACTGACTGAGTAGCATTCTGTTTTTGGCTTTTGGCTGAGCATCGCTCTGCTTTCGACTTTCGACTGCGGCGCTTGTTAATAAGACTTCGTGAAGGCACTCTGTGACTGCCGTCGGGGCCTTCACTTGATTTATCTTGTGGCGAGACTCTTCAAGAGAAAATTTCTCTTTCGGACTCGTTCAATTTTCTGAACCATAGTTTTATCGGTTCTAGTTATTTTATGTGCCGTGCTTGGCCACGATTCGGTGAACCAAAACAATTGATTTGTTGAAGTAGACGTGATTATTAGTCTATCTTTGGCATAAGCACGCGAAAGTGACTGCGTTAATCGTCAAGATCTCCACCGCTTACGTCAATGCCCGTCGAAAGTGCTACCCGAAGGCGCCCGCTCGACCAGCTGAGAGTAGCATTGTTCCCGGCCGCCGCCGCCGGCCTAGAACCGCGCGGCGCAGACGACCTGACCGCCGCCACCCGCCTCCGCCGCCGCGCAGAAGAAGCGCCCCTTTCGGAGACGCCGCCCCGCTGAAAGGGGCAATGACCACGAGCTATTCCAAGTCAAATCGCACAAGAGTTGACACGACATTTTTTAAAATGTACGATATTTTTTTTCTTAAGTCTGGGCATTAAAAAAAGAGACACGTTTTTTTTATCTGCCTGAAAAATGATTATTTGTGTAGTTATGGCTATATTAATTTTTGGAATTTACAGGTACTTCACAAAATAAGATCAATTATCTCTCCGAATGTACTAAATATAAAAATTTCTGGTGTGTGTCATTTAATACTTTGAAGTGTGTATTTTGTTCCTCTGTAAATAAATTTTTCAAAAAATATTTTTTTCATTTTAAAAGCTGTATTTTTTCAAAAAAAGTAAAATTTCTATATAAACTCGATGAGATAAAAATTTGAAAAAAAATTAGGCGTGTTCCTTGTTCAATTTTCTATAAAATACAACAAGAAAAAAAGTGGGCACTCCACACATACAGTTCTAAGAAAATCAATTGTAAGTATGAGGGCGCGCTCTGCCTACCAATGCACTAACGAATTGTGTTCGGCCAGTCTTTGATGCCGAAGAACTAAAAAAAGAATGACAGTCTGCCTGATAAAGGTTTCAAGAGTTATTAGTATTTCAGATGTTCACTCTGCCCCCAGAATGTATGAAATTGTGCCATACATATTTTTGTGGGTAACATCGTGGGTGACTTGTGGGTCACCTATGTTCTTATGGGTGAGAGCAAAACGAATTGAAATACGAGCCATTCCACGTCAAATCGCACTCGAATTGACACGACAATTTTTTTAAAAAAATACATGACATGAATATATGGCATTCATTCTGGACATCAAAAAAAGAGGCTATGTGTAATTTCTTGTGTAATGTGTAATATATCTTGTTCAATTTTCTACAAAACATAACAAGAAAAAAGTGAGCACTCAACACCTATAGATAAAAAAAATCTATTGTAATTATAATATTCCGGCGCGTGGTTCCTGCCCCTGCACTAACAAATTGTGTTCGATCAGTCTTGGATACTAATGCCGACGAACAATAAAAAGAATGACCCTCTGCCTGATTTGGGTTTCAAGAAACATTAGTAAATCATATGTTCTCTCTTTCCCCAGAAGGGATGGGTGACAGCAAAACGGATGCTTTTCCTCGTGTCAGCGAAACGAATTTTACTGCAGAGTCCCTTTGCGTCCTAGGGACGGGGTGCCCTCCTCACCTTGCTCGTGAAGTACAATCGACCGCTTGTCAAGGGACATGGTAAAATTTTATCAACATTAGTCGCAATACGCAATACTTATGAAGACAAGAGTGCTGGTATTTGTTCTGTGAATCGTGTGTACACTGTGCAACATGAGTGGCGATCAGCGTATGAGATAGATGTTTCAATCCATTTAAACTTTCCGATCACGATTTTTAAAAAAGAAAATCTCCAACACGCGTAAACCACGATTTGCTGGTGAATTTACAGGAGTCATTAGATTGGCAAATTTGTGATTCATTTCGGAAGAAAAGGAATCGGCTTCCAAAACGGCCTTTTCTTAATGAAGATAGCGTCGAGATCAGTGTCTCCCGTGGCATTAATGAAAGTAGCGGAACATCCAGTGAAAAAAGTGGAAATCAAGGAAGTGACAATTTAAGCTTCTCAGATAGTTCATCAAATGTCTGCGAAATGAATAAAGAGAAGATAAACATAGGTTTAATTGCAATAGAAGAAACCCCCTCCACGAAAAGAAAATTGGAACAAAATGACATCCCCATGAGAAATTTTAGAAAGTACAAAGGGCCAACAGAAATAAATTTTTTCACATTGAAGATCCGTCGACGTCCATCGAAAAATCAGACAAAGATACTATTTAGTAACTTACCGATTACTTTCTCTCAACAGATGACATGACGTTGAAAATTTAAATTTTGACAATTTTTGAAAGTTGGACATACAATAAAATTAAACGACTTTTTGCAACAAACGAACGCATGATAAAAGGGTCTAAAACGTTGGCTGAAAAAAATGGAATTTTGTCCAGAAATGAAATCAATTCGGTAAGGCATTATAACTGTGCATTCTGACGAAAGTTCAGAAATTCTATGGTAAGCGAGTACTTGTATTTAAAGTGAGTTGTAAGGGACCAGAAAATTTCAAAATATCAGTCAAAACCTGAATCAAGAATCCCTAATTTAATTATTTATAAATTTATAAATTATTTATAAATATATTAATATTATTTATATGTATATTAATACACATAAATATTATTATTTATAAATTCAATCATGAAATTTCACCACCTCAAGAAGTACTTAAATTACTGCTTCATCCAAAGAAACCGACGACCAGTAACGCATAAAACGTGTCAATTGCAGCAATCTATTACACACTGGTTCGTAAAATATTAATATCTATTAAAGTTACTGAGATCTCATTTAATTTTTTCTGGACTTATTATCAATACTCTAGTGCGTTTATAAATATTTTAAAAAATTTTTAGCTCATCGAGTTTACAAAAATATTCAATTTTCAAAATTTCAGTTTTTTTAAAAAATTGAAAATTCAAAAAATTAAATATTTTGCAAAATCTTAAAAATTAAACATGTTTTTAAGTTTCGAATGGAATTTGAACGGAATTTCTATAATTGATGAATTCAAATATACGATATTTTTAAGTTAGTGATGTGCGTCATTTTTAGCAAATTTTATTATACAATATTTTCGAAAATAATAAAGTTAAAAAAAAATAAAAATACACGTGTTCACTTATTTGATCCGTATAACAAATAGAAAAAAATAGAAAATAAATAAAAATAATTTTAATTTCTCTTGTTTCGCTTATTTTGGTTTGCATTACGGAGACAACTCACGAGCTCTTGCATGGTAGTGTAAGTCTAGGTTAATATTTTTTTTTGAATCATTAATTCTTTACGTTAACCTCATTCAGATATGTTCTTTCTTACTGAAACAACGTCCACTCACCATCCCATTTCTTTCAGGCTACCTTTCTGCCACCTGAGCTAGCTGGAAGGTAAGACGACCCACCTTCACTGTCATTCGCGGAGACCGCGAGTGATGTGGCAACATGGAAGATCTTAAAGTGTTTGCTAAGAATGAAGCGATTCTCTACCAAATGCTGTCTGTCGTGTATGATTTTACTCATGATATCTGCATGAATATTGGTCGCGACAAGTGTGCAAAAATCAATTTAATGAGAAGCCAAATTACGTCAGAGAGCGTTGAAGTTGATATGCACACTGAGATTCAAGACCTTGATCCAGGTAAAGCTTACAAATATCTGGGCATTGAATAATGTGAGAACATCTCGTCAGCTTTAAACTCTCAGGATCTCGACTTCATTCAGGTCAATCGGGGAATATCAATGTTGGAGAAAATCGGCTGAATAGTTTAAGAACTAGCGTTCACCACAGACGGACGAACTGTTGCAGACACAGGCGTTTTGCCATTATTTTTGGTGTCAAGTAACCACAAGCACATTCTGATTACAAAACGTGTTAGAGGAAGATTTATCCACGTTTTCGTTACCAGAGCCCGGCAATAAGCGTTTTTCTGTTGAAAACTCGCCTTTTTTTCTCGCCTTTTAATGCCTTCTCTATACTGGGAAAACAGTACGAGAGAAAGTAAAAAATTATTGAAGAAAATAAGTTTTATAAAAAATTTTATAATTATATTTTGAAAAGTTGTCTTATAACAGTTTATTATAAATTATTATAAACTTGTGCTATGAAATATCCCCACTAAGCCAGAGCCTGTGGTAAGTTGTCCCAGCTGCCTGCCCTTCCGTCCCCCTCCCCGTTTAGGCGCCACTGATGATAGTAATGAACGTGGGCGTGTTTATGCTTTTGCAGAGCACCCCAACGCTTGCTACGACCCGGACGCAGACAAGGCCTACGCCGTGGACAGCAGCTGGTTCGTGCCAGACCAGTGCGCGAAGGCCACCTGCAGTAAAGACGCCAGCGCTAACAAATTCGTCATCCAATACTCAGGGTGAGACGTCTTTCCAAACTAGAAGCTCAATTCATCTGAATGCTAACTGCATTTTGTCAGTCTACCTGGTAACACAGAATAATTGTTACCACATCTTTTGGGGATGTAAACGGGTCGAAAATACCAGTTTTTGCTAATGAACATACAATGGTAAACTTCCTACAACGTATTTAAACATGTGGCATTTCCTCTGAGTGTTAAGCAATTTTCTGTGCACTGGTTTTCAGGAAGTCTTTTTCTTCTGGTTTCAAGGAGATTGTCGAATACCTGCCGAACACTTGATCATCGGAGGCGGTCTATCATTCACTGTAAAATAGCACATGAATAACTCCGTTAGACGAAATTTACCACTATATGTTCATTGGCAAAAAGTAATCATTTTCGATCCCTCTAAAAACCCTAGAAGTTTGTAACATTTATTCTGAGACACCTTTGCAGTAAATTCGTGAATAACTGAAAGAACTGCTACCGTGACTAACTCGGGTGTAGAGATCAGATGATTGGAAATTCATTTTAAAACAATAAATAAATAATAAAGCCATTGATCCCAATGATGGGCAAGGCTTCCCACGTCAATAGTGGGGTGGCTCAAATTAAAACCACTTTCAGGTGAGCTAGTCCTGGAGAGCGTGTATTCAAAGCGAATTGTCCACTGTCTATATTATTGACCCCTGATCACTTTATTCACTGGTCATATTGTTGTTGTCCACTTTCCATGTAATTGGCCACTGGCTATATTATTGCCAACTTATTCAATGATTACTGATTATTTTACCACCACTAGCAACGGTTCACTTGTTGACCACTGTCCATCTTGTTTGCTGCTATTCAAGGTTGACCGCACTCAAGTACAAATTACTGATCACAATATTAATTTATAAATAAGTTTATTCCTGTCACAGAAAGACTACAAACTGAAAGTGACAATGGCAAACGACAAACACATTGTTTGCGAGAACATTTGCTTATTATAAAATCCGAAGAGGTTCCTATATCCCTATAATCGATGGCGTCGCAGGGCTCCCTACCGCTGTTGCGCAAATACGTCGCACTAAGCGATAAGCAGAACAAGGTAAAAGACAAGCAACATCAAGGCAATACATTTTGATCCGACTTGCAGTGACTGTATGAATAACAAAAAATCTATTGAGGCATTTGAGATTTTACGGAAACCAGTTTACAAGATATTTCAGAGGAAAGACGAATTTTCGACTATTCTACGCAAGAGCATAAAGGTTTTCGGTCGCAAATAAAATGGAAGACTGCGAAAATAAAAATGCGTCAGTGAACACCCGTTCGGAATTAGGTTAATGAATCACTTTATTGGTAGAATTTTATGGTTGTATGTGCTTATATACGGTTAGAGCTGTACCTACGTGAATAAAAAGTAATATTAGTAAAGAAGGTTATGTAATGCTATGGAAATTGGGTTTCCAGATTTTAACAGAAATGTACGCATTTAGAATGTACCATGATGCTGAAAAAGTGTTTTTGCTTTTTGTTGTTGTGTTTTCAAAACGTCCGTTCTGTACATCAGTGAACAACACTAACTAGGCGCCTAAGCTATCCGTAGGATTTCTTCCAAAACGCCCATTCAATCTAACAGACTGGAAATTTGAATTTGATCTGGACGACTGGCAATTTTGAAAAAGTCTGTAAATTTTTGGGGTACTACATATGAAACCTCTCGGGCGTTTTCAAAATTTCCTCAAAAAACTCAAAATTTTTTTGTGAAATTGAGCTCAAAACTACGCGTTTTTAGAAACGCTCAAACGATAGTTTCACAAAAACGTTGGTATATTTGTCAATACAAATTCCCGTATAGGGGAGGGTTAGGTTAACTGGACCGGTTAGATTAAGTTGTCCATGCTTTTAAATGCTGGTGGAAAGTGTTTCCTGCCTTTTCCATTGGGTGGCATTCATAGGATGACAGGGCTGATAATTACGCCACAATCATAAGTTGCAGGCCTTCATTGTTCTGTACAGTAAGGAATTTATGTTCTTAAAGGTCAGAGGTTTTTTCTGCACCTGTTTTGACCTGGAAGGCATATATACAGGAAGTAATGAATGAGAAAGGACTAGAAGAAGGTCAATGGAATGACCGAAAAATATGGAAATCGAAAACGCCAAACTCTTAGGGGTAGAAACCGTCGAAGAAGAAGAAGAAGAAGAACATTAGTTAGTATACTCACATAGCCCTTGAGTGTTAACACTTCATGCGCCTATGTGATGATCGCTTGGCCCTTGGTAGCGGAGACATTAGTAGTAGCAGCTCCAGTGTAAGATTTGATTTGTGCATTATGAGCAGTTGAGGTTAAGCTGATCTTGTTTACAGAAGTCATGGTTTCGGCTAGAGCCGCCTACAAAGGCAGCAGGCACACGAAGTCACAGTTGTATATGAGATGTCCCTTAATTTGATACTTGATAGGAAAATTAGATTGTCACCAGAAGAAGTAAGTTCTTAACAACGCACACGCGAGCAGAGCGGACGATGTCGGTGCAGCGCGTAGCTGTCGATTGAAAATTATTGCTTTTAGTTAATTGTAGCAAGTTTAGAAATATTTCGGTCAAGTGATTCAAAACAAAATGTGTTCTTTATAAAGTAATAATTCTTTTTATTCTAATTTATGCATGCCCAGAACGGTACAAAAGATCAGCCACAAATATAAAAAAAATGCAAAGCTTCCAAAATAAAATCCTGCAAATGTCTTCAAATTCCCTTTGGTTCATGATATAAGCACAACTATATTCATTATTAAGAATAGAAATCATCCGTCAAACAATGCTCAAATGGACAACTCTTTTTAATCTATTTGCATATTTTACTAGAAACTTGGTTCGCCTGAACATCACGAATCAAAAATAGATTTCCTTATGATAAATATTTAATTCAAATTGTTGACTCCCCATGAATCATTCAAAAATAAGAGCAAATAAAAAGATAATACTAAAAAGATACAATTTTACTAAAAAGACGTCAAACAATAATGAGGAACGTATGCGCTTCCTTTATTTCTATTTATTAAAAATAATGATTGGAATTTGTGAATGTCACTTTTTTGTACGCTTAAGAATGTGACGTATTTTTATTTATTTACTTCTTTATTTATTTATTTAGTGTTTGTGCAAGAATTATCATTACTAGAGAGACTACTATCATTATTAGAGTTACTGGTCTGCAGAAAAAATAAAAACAAATACAGAAAGTGATTCGGCATAGTGAGATAGGGCTTCGGGCAGGTGAGTCCAAATGTGCGAACACTAGAGACGTGGGTTCGAAACCCGTGAAACACATGACAATTTCGTGCTCGTGGCATGGAAGGCATTCCGTGTCCATCCTGTATTGCACTATACCCAAATCATTCCATAATCACTTGGCCTCCCTGGCAGCAGTGTTCACTCTCTCCATATACAACACACGCCGTAGAAATCACGTGCATCAAGTGTCAGTATGAACAGCTCAGTACAAGAAATCAACATACAATACATGTACGTTACTTTACAACGCATTGACAGATGACATAAAACAATTAAAGTCAGTACACAAATTTAAGTTAAAAGTAAAATCTTTTCTGCTGCAAAACTGTTTCTATACAATTAGAGACTATACTGATCGTGAAAAAGAAAAATAATGTTTATTGTAACAAAACAAAGATATATAATGAATTAGTTTATGTTTGCATTGTATACATTTTTAAAAAATATTTAATACGCCTGTAACAAGTAATGTACTTCAGCTTCCGGGTCAATGACCCCCATCTCGATCAGGTTTTTGTCCAGTTTCCTTGGTCCATTGAGCAAATGCTGAGATAGCCCCTTGTTTTGCTTCTGGACGTAAATGTAGCTTCACTGTGCGCACGCTTGTAGTTCATTTACCGTTGAAAACCGATTTTCTATAACTCGGGAACAGACATTTTTCAAATATTTTTATTTTTCTAAAATAATTATTTTCTAAATTCATTTTTTCGGTTTTTTTCCTGGCCCTCAAATAAATAAATAAATAATCTACAGCCAAATCATTCCATAATCCCTTGGCCTCCCTGGCAGCTGTGTACACTCTGTGTGTAATTGAGGATTTGGATCCCTACACCCAGAACATTGGTACAAGCAATGACCAACCAAAGACAAAGAGACACCGTGGGCCAATAAGTGAAGCTTCAGAGCCGAAATAAGTCTATGCGATGCTCGGAGTGCGCACACTAGCAATGTGCCTTCAGGACCGGAAAATATCGCGAGAGGCCCTGGTAGGTCTTTGAGACATCGATAGATTGCAGCTGAAGAGGGGGTGGGGAAACTCGAAAGGCTAGCCCCGAGTCAAGAGAACTCGGTACTAACTAGTACGAGAAAGTCTGTGCCCCACTAGTTTACATTAACATTTATCTGCGTTTTCCATTTAGTACTTCATACTCATATGTGTTTAATAAACGTTGAAAGTAAAACAAATCTATACGAAAAAGTTATTTTATGTCAATTCATTCTGTGTAATGAAGAAAGTATACAGCCTATTTAAAGTCAATTATAAACGCCTAAAATAGGAAAGTAGAGTGAATACCGAAAGTCTGTTTTGCTTTAGTAGTTTTGATTGCAGCATTTATCAGTGGAGTAAAGTCGAAACAACGCTTCAGCTACGAAACATCACAGTAAACGTTATTGTGATGTCGAAATTTGTTTAAAAACTCTTAAACAGTACTACTGGGTGTTTTAAAATTGTTCCTAATTTATTCTGTTACCGAGACGGTGCCTGCATTATCTCAATTTGGAAATTCTGAATTTTTGTTTTGTTTACTATCCTAATTTTTTAACCAGAATCTGGGGTAATTATAATTTAAGGAATACTGAAAGTGTCTCTGTTTCAGCTGCGGATTGGTAGCGTCGCCTCCGGCTCCATGTAAGGTGGAGTCTAACAAGAAGGCCCAGTACCCAGACTGCTGCCCCAAAGTCGTGTGTCCCTGAAGAGGTCCATGACGGCCTTTTTGTCAATAAATATTTCCGATGTGCTTTGTTGACTTGTATTCGTTGTCATGCCTCCAATGAATTTAATTGAAAGATGTGAAATTCAAAGAATGGTATTTATAAATATTCGGAATCTATCCTCCAAAGGTGGAGGTTTTTATTGGTCTAATTTAACAACTAAAAATGAATTTAAAAACTTAAATCGAAAATAGTAAAAATAACTGCACGAATTAATGAAAACTCACTGAGTACAGTAAAAATAGTTCAGAAAAATAAAATTGAAAGTTGGTCCATCAAATGGAAGATTCTGATAAAACTCATTAAATCCACGGTCAAAACCTTTACATTCAGACCAAATTCCTTCCCCACTCCAATTGAAATGAATATTCACATAATCCGACGGTCACCACACCACAATCAGGGTTAAATTCCTTGGCCTTCATACAGACTACCCTGAGCTAGACAACACACAAAGCAGATCCCAAAGTACCTCAAGCAAAATCCAAAATACTACCTGAAATATACTGATAGATGTAAGCAGTACACTCTCAATAAACTATTCCATCACCTTACATTAAAAACCAATAACATTCCTCTTCTCCTTCATGCTTGTCCAATTTGGACAAAAACAATAAAAAACAAGTTCCTCAAAACAAATAAATAAGAACATTCACTGAAATAAAAAGTTTAAAAAATAAATAGTTTGCAGATTTACGTAATTTTAAAGAGTTGTCTCTATTTCACCCAAAATTAGGCAAACACTGCTCATATTTTCAAAAAACATATACTTGACAGTAGGTTAAAATGTAATTTTGATCACATTTTATTTTAAAAATCATCAATCTTGTATTTGAAGAAAGACGATTAAAAAATGTTTACCTTTTGCCGTTTTCAAAAACTTAGAGATTTCAACGAAAATTGGACGTATTTGGTAATTGGAAAATTGGCGCTATTTTTATAAGCGTACTTTCATAAGCGTATTATTTTTGTAACCGTACTCTGAGAAAAAATAAAGAAAAGATATTGAGCCTTTTTTAGAAAAGCTTGTTAACATTGGCTTTATTTCAAGCAAAATTACGCGAAAATTACTCATACTTCGGAAAAAAATGTACATGACCTTATTTCAAAATCTAATTTTGAAGAACATAATTCATCAGAAAAATCCCTATCTTCAATATTGTAATTCTATGAAGTCGTCCAAAAATTCAAGTTTTGCATTTTTTGAAAATTCAGAGGATTTAATGAAAATCGGACCCATGCCATTTTTAAGCGTTCTTTGCTCTATCCGAGTAAAATTAATCCAAAAATGTTTAACCATTTTTCGAAGGGCTTGGAAATGTCGTTGAAGCTTTTTGTGTAGTGCCCCTACTGTCTCTTAAAAAAGAGGGGGCAGAATGGACCTGCAACAAAGGTTCATACTCCTCTATCACCCATCCCGTCTTCTATGTCTTGGCGCCGCCATCAGCAGCTTATTATGACACCCGAGTTTGGCAACTTCGATTTTTAGTTGGACCATCTTTCGAAAAACTCAAAATTAAATAACTGTCCGTTTCATTGTCTCATTTCCACGAATGTAATAAAATTATTAGTAAACATAAGAAAATATATTGTTCTATTTTTTATTTTCCATTATTACAATATTTTCATAGACTCAGTGCTACCAGTGTTATTAAGTGTGATTTATAATTGTTAATTTATATTATGAATATCTAATTAGTTCTATTGAACCAATAATTAATTTGGGACGCGTTCCGAGACTAAAACTTAGCAAAATGCCTTATGCAACTGCATGCCTTATTAGAGGCATACAATACATTTAATATTGTAATTTACATATACACCATATAATTGAGACCAAATAATATTTTATGCATTAAATTATCATTTTTCTTAATATATAACACGAATTTATCGCAATTATTGTTTTCGTTTCCAGAAATCGTTTTTTGGATTCTACAATCGTTTCCCTCTCTCTAACTCACTCTCTCTCTCTCTCTCTCTCTCTCTCTCTCTCTCTCTCTCTCTCTAAACGCCTTCGTGTATTTTCAAATTTGCATACAAGGAAGAAAATTTACAATTTAGCCAGGAACTATTTCCAGAACCGAAACTTACTTCTACACACCCGCAAATTTAAGCAATCAAAAGAAGGTCTAATCATAAGAGGGTGTCGATTTTCCCTTTGTACGTCGAGATCTTTCGTTGGAGATCATTCTTCGTTGGAGGTTTCTCTCTGACTACAATGGTTTAGAAACGTTTTTGTTTTGTGTAGGTACACTTTCTCGAAGTGAGATTTTTTTCTCTAAAATAAACTTGTATTTTCACGATCACCAAGTTGTATGCAGTAGTAGACTGGGGTCAAAAGGGAGCGGAAGAGACGGAGTAAGCTTTTTTAGATTCCCTACTATTACCAGAAATCAGGATGTAAAATAGCACCTTCGGAACAAAGAGGACATATGTGTTTTTTTGCTTTGAACAGAGAAAAGTCAGGTAAGTTTTTTCAAGTCAATAGTGGCCACGTACAGGTACCATCAACTTCGTAATTCGCAGTTCAACTTTTCAAACGTCTAAACTTCTAAACATTTGCCTATCATTTTCAGAAGTTTCACCTGCAAACATATGCAAATTTTCCATATGTTTGCAATAATATAAACAACTCACTGAAAAGGTCACAGCTCTGACAATAAATAAATTGCCATTTGCATGCATTACTTGAACGTATTGAACAAACAAAGCATCATAAAATTTCGGAGCCACTAATATTTTGTGAATTTTCAAAACTTTGTGTAAAAGTTAAGCCTAAATATTACGTAGCTCACCAAACCATCGTCTACTTGTGCCACCAGGGATATACCACGGTTACATCAAGTCATCAACAAACGGCTTCCAATATTCTTTCAAAGTTGGCAAGCAAATGATGTTGAAAACATGTTTGATAAAAAAAATGTTGACATTTTTGTTTTTTAATAGGAATCTTAACTTGTGGTTATTGGTGACATGAAATATTGCAATTTTGTACGCAAAAAAAGTAATTTGAGGATAACAAAGTGATATTTTAAATACGTTGCTTGAATATGGAAATTCAACCATCAAAGTTTAAATGCAGCACAGGAAACTTCAATTTTTACTTTCCCGTATACATACGTATATACGGAGAAATATACATAGTACAGGGAACATATATAAGTACAATATTTATTAATATTTTTTTGGTAACCATATATTTACTACAATTCATATATTGAAAAATTAATATGTTAAATTCTATCAAATTTTGATAAGTTAATGTTTGAAGTTTCTCCAATCCGTAAAAAATACGAACATTTTTGGGACACTTAGGGAGATTTTATGGACATTCTGGATTTTCCCCAAAGATTATTAAAGTTTAAAGTAGATAATATTTCTCAGAATGATAATAAATAATACATTTGTTATTTTTTTAAAAAAGCTGACAGTTCGATACGGAGTCTCTTCAACTCAACACAGGGGCCCGAAATTCGTTAAATTGGCACTTTTCATACCCTACGAATGGAGGAGTGAAATGGTACTCCTATGGATGGAAGAACCACTCTTGTCTATTACATTTGTGTAATTTTTAAAAAAAACGAAAAAATACCCCAAAATGAACATTACATCATATTGTAATAATCCGGTCTTTCCTATCAAATTTCACGCCCCCACATTAGGCTTACCACTGTAATACCTCCGTCTTTTTTCTCAATTTTAAGAAATCTTAATTGGAAACGTGAACGTGGTACATGTGGGTGGCTAGCTCAACACCACGTCCACTGGATGCTCCTGAAAAATAAGAATACTTACTCTCAGCATTTGTCGTGGGCTGAAAATAACGCTCTACGAAGACTCGGTCGATGCATCTTATACTTACGCTTTGGTTACCAATAATACAAAGGGAATAATTTTGAAATACCTAATTTCTATTGAATGAAACACGAATTTATATATGCACGTAACGGCAAGAAGTGTCGTACGTCTCTTTTTTATTCTTATACATTTTTCATCAATCTCTTACATGCATTATCATATTATTTACTTGACAATTAATTTTCCCTATTGATGGCCATCTACTAATTATTACAATTTTAAATTTTAATTATTGCTTTAACCAAATTTGTCATTACTCTTATGGCTTGAACATTAAAATTTAACTGTTTTATGTCTTTCTCAAATTTGGGCTTCGCGGAAATACTTTGTCCTTTCGGCGTCAGCACACTTGGCAGTTGAATACCAGTTCAGCTTCACAGCACCCTATCTTCTCCTGGATTCCGGTGTCCGCTTCAATCCACACTCGGTTAATTAATTATTCTAAGAAAACTTCCTACGATCCCGATACTCCTGAATTTTAACTATGTAGTTCTTGCACCGAGTTCCAATCTCAAAATTAAATCTTAAAGATGACGATTACTGTCCTGACACGAAGTGTTGTAAAAATTCCAAAATGTTCTACCTCGTTCTTTTTCAAATGCCTCTTGTTTCTATTCTTGTCCCGTAGTCCTTCTCGTGTTTATAATCCCTATGTTATTGCTAATCCATCAATAATGATATTTATACGCATTATTTCTCACGCCAAATTACGTACTGAAGTGCACGAAAATTGAGGGCTTCTCCGATGCACTTCAATATTATAGAGAGCAATTAACACTATCGGTTCGAAACGTTCGAAAAAAAAATTTGGAGCCTTTTTGAGAAAATGGCGTTTGACCCTTTCTGAAAATGCGGGATTTTGAGCTAGTTTTCACAGGTTGAGTTTTCGAGAAACTTTACTTGACATTATTTAAAACACATGCACTCGTAAATATAACAATGTCAACAAATCGCCGTTAATGTAAATATTAACGACACGAGGGAAGAGTAAAAAAATAAATTTTTGTAATTTTTGAAAAAACAAAAGTATAAAGCAGTATGGCGTTTGTGTCATCTCATAGAGTACATTAGGCACTATCCTTACCAAAAAAATGGAGCTGTTTTTGAGAAAATATTTTTTTTGTATTTTTTTTAAATTGCCCTTATAGCACGCAATATTGCGCGAAAACTACTAAAATTTTCAAAAAATGAATATGATACATATACCTGATAACATGTACATTAAACGATTTTCAAAATGAAAAGATAGTGACTTGATGTATGTCTGATAGAATAATGCTTCTTAAAATTAAATTTGTGAACAAGATGCGCAGCCAGAATCTAAACAAACTGATAGAATACAAAAATTATGTTAAATAACAAATGTGATACGAAACACAAACCTCGTCGGCAACCGCATAATACAGCCAAAAAACTTACTAATTCGCTAGAATTAACTTTCGCGCACAGCAGAGTTTGCCACCCGATACTTTCCCGCCAAACGTTGAGACGTCTTTCTGGACATCTCATATATACAGGATGAGTCACGTAACTTTAGCACCTCCTGTAACTTTTGAACGGTTGAAGTTATTGCAATGCAGTTTTCATGGAATTGCATCAGGGAAGGGGCTAATTGATATGTGCATTCATTTCTATTTTATCACTTGCATTTTACGATATTTTTGGGGTAACTTTGTTTTTTTAAATGAAACTATACATATTTTTCCAGTCCACCATGACGAGCGTAAAATGACGAATCCAATGATGTACATATTGTCATATGTTAGATAAGCATTTTTTTGATTAATTTCGATTTTTGCGACTGGGGTTTAACGGACATTTTGAATAGTCCACCACACAAGGTCACGCAGCGCTCCACCAGCAACGCGCGCCCAGGCAAGGGAAGGGAGATTTGAAGAGACGAAACATATTCCAAATATTCACAAAACCATTGCAGTTTTTTCCTGAACTGTGTTTTCCATCCTTCCGCATTTTTGACTTTCTTTGATTGAAGGAATTAAAGGATGGAAAATAAGGATTTGTCATAAGTTTGTATCGTAATAAAATTGTTTATAACTTCAACTCCATTTAATGGGGTTTCATAAGATACGTATTAACGGGATCTTGAAACAAACACAATAAGAATAAATAATTAAAACTGTACAAAAATATTGCGTATTTTGAGCAATCAATTTCAATGTTAATAAGAATATAATAATAACTTAGTGATAGAAATAATCTTATTTCAATAAATACTACTTAAGACAAATCCGTATTTTCAATCGCTAAGAAACACAAAATATCTGAAAATGGATCAGGATGGAAAGGAGGGTTCAGGAAAAAATGCAACAGTTTTGTGAATATTTTTCGTATTCTCGAGTACTAAAATCCCTTCCCTTTCCCGAACCCGCGTTTGCTGGGGGAGCGCTGCGTGACCTTGTGGGGCTGACAGTTACAATGAAAATATCCGTTAAACACTAGTCGCAAAAAAATAACAATTACTCAAAAAAATGCTTATCTAACATATGACAATATTTATATCTTTCGATTTGTCTTTTTACGCTTGTCATGATAGACTGAAAAAATATGTATAGTCTTATTTGAAAAAACAAAGTTACCTCAAATATCTCGTAAAATACAAGTGATAAATGAGAAATCAATACACATATCAGTTAGCCCCATTCCCTTATTTACTTCCGTGAAAACTGCATTGCAATATCTTCAACCGTTCAAAAGTTATAGGAGGTGCTAAAGTTACGTGACTCACCCTGTGTATATATATATATATATATATATATATATATATACAATATATATATATATATATATTGAAATGTACCAACAATGTCTCGTCATAAACTATTACGAGATCGTTGACATCATTAACCTTAGGACGGTTATAATCGTGACCCGTTCCGAAAATATGGTAAAATTTTGGGCGCCAGGAACAGGTTACGATAATTGAAACCAATACTTCCACAACTAATTTAAACGAATGGATAAATGTCCGGCTAGCTGGGTCAATGGGTCCCGTAATAGATAATCGCTATCGCCTAGATAGCCGATTATTTGATCTGCCAACTATGGCGAGGAATCTGAAAGGAAATAATAATATATCTCTAACTACTTAACAATTGTGATTGACCAAATGAAAATCTTTTCATTTCCAAAAGAAAAATTTAACAATTTATTCGACAATTTGACAATTGTTCTGCCTTTAGGTCATGACCTTTTAAAATAAAACCTTTGTACTGCAGTACTTCTCTAACGTCTTGATCGACGACGCCCCGCAGTATCTTCCCACTTGAATGCAGATGATCCAAAGTCCAGCTTCTTTCTTCTGATCTTGCGACACGACCGACGAATCCAGCCCTCACTGCCTAGAATATCTATTGGTTCTTACGTGATATTTACAGTTTCCAATTCTCCCCAACTTCGTGTTAAAACATTAAAGTCCAAACCGCAATATAAAAAAAACTTTCAAAGTTCTAATCGAATTTACTTCTGCCCATCAACTTTCAGAGTCCGAAGGCTATTGAGTCTCACGTCAAAACTTACAAGTCCCACTCCCCTTATATTAATCTCGCGAGCGATCTGTACTACTCGACGACCTCTATCTGAATGTCATTTTCTCTTCCGTTTTTCACCCTCAACGCCTCGGTATCCGTCCTTCGTTCTTATTTTTCTAAACAAAACGACAAAATTCGACAGTCTATTCTCCCTTAGCCAATCCATTCACTTCTTGCCAAATCAAGTAGCCACGCCCTCGATAGTCATTCCTTTTCAGACCAATCCCACATTATTTTATGTCTTTCTAGCCAGCGCCCCCACCTATTCAAGGTCTGAATGCAGTTTATTGACCTTGCCAACCACTACGCCGGCGTTGCTAAGGCTGTATATTGCCATTTGCAGACCCTTTTACCCAACCCATTTACAGAAAATGTTATTGACAAAAATATATAATATTTTGGTATATATATATATATATATATATATATATATATATATATAGTGATATACCAAAATATTATATATTTTGGAGGGATACACCTGTGATATATATAGGTGTATGAACTAACCGCCTTGGGGTCAAATTTTCTGAAGCCAGTTCGAGGCTAGTTCCTTAGTTGTCCGTACGGTGCGGACGATCGGTTTGGGTCGCGTTGTAAAGCCGCGTCCACACGATGCGTCTTTTCGTTCAATTTTGCGCATGCGTCCAACGCATGCGTCTAGCGCAAGCAGCGCATGCGTTTGGGGCATGCGTCCTTTCGTCAAAACGATGGACGCATGCAATAGCGCAAGCTTCCCAGAGCTGACGGGAATCTCGTTCGTCTTTCTCGAGCGCTTCCTCCAAAGAATGTGTATTTCATAGCGAAGTCATCCGGAATATCGAGCCGTAAGAATTCTTTGGTAGTCTTCTGAATTATTTTGTGTTGTCCGTCTGCGTTTTATTGCGAATTTGTTGCAGATCATTAATTTATTATATACTTACGGTAATATCAATTTTTGACATATACATTTATTAAGATAAATTGTGGAAACTAGTGAAAATAAACATTGATGATTTCAATTTACTTTCGGTGTACAAGATAATATTTAGTTCTCCCTTATTATTTTATTCTTATTTTATTTTTACGGTAATGCCAATTTTCGAAATTTATGTAATAAATTATATATCTGAAACAAATAAATGCAATACCTGTTTTTTAAGGTTATGCATTTTCAGAATGTCACTTGAAAACAAAGAACTCACTCCTCAGTTCATTCAAGATTACAGGGAAAAGGAAGTTTTCTCTTCTTTCGACTAATTATAAAATAAGCTGCCGAAATTGTCGTGCAAATAGCTGCTAGATCCATTGTACAGAATAGAACAAGCACCGCACAGAGTTGCACCGTGTGGACAGGGTAGCGCACGTGCGCTGTGTGGAACGTTCGTCTTTCAACTTTGCGCATTCCATTTTATTCCCGTGACGCACAGAAAAGACGCCTCGTGTGGACGCACCTTATACTGCGATTTTTGTAGGAAGAGCTCTCAAGATAACTCAAATCCCATCTTCGCGATGGAATATGTCACGGCATTTCGCGTCTTTTCTCGGTCTTGCCGGTAGAAGTCGCATGATCGCAAGCACTGCTTCATACGGTCGCGATCGTGCGAAATCTAGCGGAACGACTGTGAATGATACGAAATGCCGTGACATATTCCATCGCGAAGATGGGATTTGAGTTATCTTGAGAGCTCTTCCTACAAAAATCGCAGTATAAAATATACATCTTAAGATTACATCTTAAACTGTGGCTATTACACAGTTTTACAAAATATTTCTTACCCACTTTCGGAACTGTTCGCTTTAGGCTTTACCAATTCCACCGCGAAGCGACAAATCACTGACTTGAAATTAGTAATGCTGGCCATAGAGCTGTCGAATAGATCACGACCAATCACGACCTTGCACCACGACTGTGGGACACCTCCAATCACGACCTTGCACCAATCACGACTGTAGGACATCTCCACGGCCCACACTCGTTGGCCACGGAATATCTCTTTAGGAGCAGTGATCTCAACTATACAGAGAGCTCACTGTATATAGGAGGCATTGAGTAAGGAATGCGGATGGTTTACGGGATGTTGGTATTACGGGTGTCTTGTGAAACGAATATACTGCAATGCAGAGAGTCCATAACTGCTGAAGTGCGGTGTGCTCTGGGTGTGTATACTTCGGTTTCTGTTTCTTGGCACACGCGAGGGTGTCAAATAAAATGGAATATCTCACGGTCTTTCGCGTCGTTCTGGATTGTACCGCTAAGAGTCGCATGATCGCGACTATCGAGCAGTTTTGGCGATCATGAGAGTTCTGGCGGTACAATGAAGAACGACGGGAAATACCGTGAGATATTCCATTTTATTGACACACCCCCGTGCGCCAAGAAAGCAAACCCGAAGTATATATTCTCTTTGGGCTGTGCTTGCTCGGCGAGTTTAAGTTGTAGCCAGCGTGGGTGTTCTGTGGTGGTAGCGTGCGAAGTAGTGTATACCGGTTAGTGCGGGTTAGTGTTGTCATGGAAACGTGTTGATAATCTCGTAGAATTGGGTGGAAGTTACCGCGAAGAACTGGTGATCATTTTAATTTACTAACAAGTGTTGCTACATTGGTTTTTTTGAAGCTACTCTTCGTTAATTGTGTTTCAATCACATCATGAAGATTGAAGAAGTTAAAAGTACCGCAAAGACACAACGCATTTCTGCCCATAGCCACATAAAGGGCTTGGGATTAGACGAAAATGGGAATGCAATCAGCGTCGCTGCTGGTTTAGTTGGACAAGAAATGGCGCGAGAAGTAAGTTGAGGTTATGGTACTATTCATGCCGCATGATCTGTAGATGACAGTAAAAACCTATTTAGTTATTGTTGCACGAGTAATATGTAATCCCTTTGTGGCATTACACGCTGACAATCTTCCGTGTCAAATTACTATTAACAAACATGCATTTTATTTCAAGGCGAGTGGTTCTTCCATCCATAGGAATACCATTTCACTCAATATTGTTAGGTATTTTCAGAAATTTGATCTCGGGTGTACTGTGCCTAGAAGTCTGGTCCCCTCCACTATTGTACGAGAGTGGGCTATCACTTACCTTGACAAAATAAAAGTATTAAGGAATATATTTACTTGAAGATGCAACAAAATGGTTCATTCTGCCTCAGATTTAGGAAAATATGTTATCAGGGCATTATATCTCATTCATAATTAATTTTAGGGCTAGATGTTTAAAAATTGTTAGAGAAATGTATCTTATTTAATATTTAATGAATAACATGAAAATTACATTGAGACTTTTTAAAATTCCTCTTAGCTTACTAAAAAATTCCATTCATTAAAAAGGTTACAATATCAACATGATTAGCAAGGTGTACTTCATATGTCACGCACTTAAACTATGCTTGTTATTCACAGAATTTTGTCTAATATTTGTTCATTCCGTGTATGTAATGTTCTTTTCAAAATTTGATGGTCTTACACTTCCTCATTGTAGTTTGGTTTCCTAATTCTTCTAAAAAGTTATTAAAGCTAGTTTATAAATCTAATACTCTTATAAATATTATAATTTGTTTAAATACTATAATCAAATGGGTATCATCCTAATTTTTATTTACAATGCTTACAATAGTTATTTTTTGTACAATTGTTTTAAAATGCTAATACTGCAAATTATTATTGTTTTGTTCCTAGTCTTTGTGTTTTCATTGAAACAGTGTGATCATTTGAAGTATTGTATCCATGGATAGGCAGATCATGCAAAAGTTGTTTCTTTTATAATATTTTTGTACCATGACATCACTGCCTTTGTTTTGAAAAGAGTGGTGGTATGAAGTCATTTTGGATGTAAATGTTACAAGAAACCCATTAAAGAACCATCGTTGTAATAAAACTTTTAATAGCATGCACATGAGAGTGCAAATCGATCATCAGTGCATTTTGATACATACAATGTTGCATCTATTGTGGGAGGGAAGAAACACAAATTTTCAAGTCAAGAGATGCTCTAGATTCTCCTACATGTATTCTTAGTTTTAAAGCCAAGAAAGTAATATTAGAAAAATTAATAAAGTCAGTAAGGAATGTAAGACTTGTATGTGATGTCAGACATTACAGTGACTATTTAATGCTAAGTTACTAATTTAAATTGTTTAGTATTTACTGAAAGACTCTGTTCTAGGCTGCAGGAATTGTTGTGGATATGATAAGATCTAAAAAAATGGCAGGGCGTGCAGTACTCCTTGCTGGACCTCCAGGAACTGGCAAAACAGCAATTGCCTTGGCTATTGCTCAAGAACTTGGAAATAAGGTGATGTTTGTTCATGAATACAGGTATCGGTTTTAAGTTTTGTTTAATTGTAATAATGCATAGCAATGGAACATTCCAATAGGTTCCATTTTGTCCAATGGTTGGCTCTGAAGTGTTTAGTACTGAAATTAAGAAGACTGAGGTACTAATGGAGAACTTTCGTCGTGCAATTGGTCTGAGAATAAAGGAGACAAAAGAAGTATATGAAGGAGAAGTCACTGAACTGACTCCTTCTGAAACTGAAAATCCCATGGGAGGTATGTAAATATACTTCACAATTTTTGCTATGAAGAAATAGCATTAATTCAAATAGAAATTACTCTTTCTGCACTTTTGCTTGGGCTCTGTCGGTGCTAGTGGGGATTTAGTTATTTAGCCAACATGACCATCTAATTGGTCATCATATTCTTGCAGTAGTGAGTCTATTCCTTATGCATGGCATGACGAGGGACAAGAGCAAAAATGTGTTAACACATTTGTTGATGCACATAGTTTAAATTATGTGGGGACAAGTATTTCTTCATATCAGATTTTTCCATAAGAGCTCTTTGAGTCATTTATTGAAAGTGTAATGGAGTTTAGTAAAGAGCAGAGTAGGGATTCTGGAGGTCAAGAGACCCGGCATTTTTTTCTGCCTATACATCACAGAATTCCTATTTATTTATTTTTATCCTCCTAATTTGTTATTTAGGTTACGGGAAGACAGTCAGTCATGTAATAATTGGTCTGAAGACTGCAAAAGGAACAAAACAGCTCAAGCTTGATCCTTCAATTTATGAATCGTTACAGAAGGAAAAAGTAGAAGTTGGAGATGTGATATATATAGAAGCGAATAGTGGGGCTGTTAAAAGGCAAGGCCGAAGTGATACATTTGCCACAGAATTTGATCTTGAGGTGAGATGATCAATCTATTGAAGTTGATATTGTTTTTGGTTTTGTGTGAAACAAGCAATATTGTACAGGCGGAAGAATACGTTCCTCTTCCAAAAGGTGATGTTCACAAAAAGAAGGAAGTCATTCAAGATGTTACTTTGCATGATCTAGATGTAGCCAATGCACGTCCACAAGGAGGTCAAGATATTTTATCAATGATGGGCCAGCTCATGAAGCCCAAGAAAACAGAAATCACAGGTGAAGTAATTTATATTTGCATGCCTACGTTATTAGTGCAAATAACATTATCTGACAAACTTGCATTTTCTTTCCAGACAAACTCAGAAAAGAAATCAACAAAGTTGTTAACCGCTATATTGATCAGGGGATTGCTGAACTTGTACCCGGAGTTTTGTTTATTGATGAGGTGCATATGTTAGACATAGAAACATTCACTTACTTGCATCGTGCTTTGGAAAGTGCAATTGCTCCAATTGTTATATTTGCTACCAATCGAGGAAGGTGCAGCATCCGTGGAACAGAAGATATTGTTTCACCTCATGGTATCCCTCTGGATCTTTTGGACAGGCTACTGATCATACGTACATTACCATATTCTCGCCCAGAGATGGAGCAAATTCTCCGTCTTCGGGCCACGACTGAAGGTATTCAAGTAGATGAGGAAGCTTTGTCTCATCTGAGTGAAATAGGCACCCGAACTACCCTCAGGTAAGCAAAATGGTTGAAAATCTTTTTCTTTGTCTCCCATGAAAATCAAGTTGAGCTTTGCTACAATAGAATTTGAAAGAAATTATCTCTAACAAGGCTTATTAAATTATGAATTTTCATTATTTGTTGAAGCAAAGTTGTCACGAGAACTGAACATGTACCAAATAATTTATCAAATTACCTAGTGAAATTGCTTACAATTATTGAGTGTGCATATTGCTCTGGCATTTACATTTGACACAATTAACATGTCAAGATAAAGAGGTTAGCAAGCACTGCTTGAG
Organism: Acheta domesticus; assembly: GCA_031308135.1. Taxonomy (NCBI): domain Eukaryota; kingdom Metazoa; phylum Arthropoda; class Insecta; order Orthoptera; family Gryllidae; genus Acheta; species Acheta domesticus. The sequence goes on from JAHLJT010000631.1 coordinate 6,609,241, forward strand.
GTTTGGGAGAATGCCCAACCAAGACTTTGGCAATTACTGAACTCTACACACTTATTTAACGTCGTGATAAAATGTTCAAAGATATGTCCACTTGCAGTGAAGGTTTTAATGACCTAAGCTGATATTTCAAAAGCAACCTTCACTTTTAGAGCAGAAGTTTATTAACAATGTTAACACAATATTAAATTTATTAGCAAGGTTAATGACTTCTGAGTAAAGCAGACCAACCATGAAAATTCCAGAAATTAAAATAAATAATGTCCACATCCACACAAAGTCAATGGATGTCAACTCATGTTATGCCAAAGTTCTTGATATTTTGACTCTGGTTTCGAGCATTCCTCAGGAATAGAGATTTTACGTCGCGATTTAAGCTGTATTGACTGCAACATGAAATCTGTTGATTTGGCATAGCATGAGTTGGCATCCAGTATCATTGCATTCTAAATTTGTAAATAAGTAATTTTTTTTCTCGGGTCCATGGCACTTTACTCAAAGGTTATTCTCCTGAGGTGGTATTTCATAAAGTGCTGGTTTGAAATACTGTTAATGGAGTGGTAAATATTAGGATGTTTTGTAAGATAGTCAATAAGGCCTTGAAAAAGAAATAATTGTCCCCCTTTCTTGCTCTACACCTTACCATTTAAACTCTCTACTCTCTAAAGCATGGGTCTTCAACCTGGGTTGTGTTGAACAAGGGTTTCACAACTGATCACTATTTGCTCAGCTAAAACACATAAAATGGAAAGCATCTATAAAAGGAATTTTTAATGAAGAGGGAATGAAATATTAGATTAATACATTTAAGAAAAAAAATTCAATACAAATATAAATCTGGTATAAAATTTTAATTTTGTTAATTATTGTGAAACTGTATTCTAGAAAATTAATAAAATAAAACCTGATTTGCTGCCTTACTATTCGTTTATTCATACTAAATGAAGATACTAGAATAATTTTGCTAATTTCAGGACAAAAAATGCTTTGATAAAAAATTTTATCTTGTACATAAGCTCAAAGGGTTCCTTAAAGTGTAAAAGGTTGGAGACCCCTGTTCTAAAGCAACTAGATCCCTCAATTAGAGTAATAAAATCTTTAGTGGTAAAATTGCTTTTTTAGGTATGCTGTACAGCTGCTTACTCCTGCATCTCTTACTGCCAAAGTTAATGGCCGTAGTGCCATTGCAAAAGAAGATATTCAGGAAGTTGGTGACCTCTTCCTGGATGCAAAGGCATCGGCAAAAATATTGAGTCAGAATAAAGAGAAGTATATGAAATAATTAAAACAAACTTGATGGTATTTCATATTTAAGATCCCTCTCTTTATTGATCTTTGAGTATTAGGAGGAAATGTAATACAAAACCGAAGAATATACACATTGTACAGTATCAGTTTCGTTGAAGTTCTTTAGCACACAGTCACGGATGTGAGCTTTGTATTACCACAATTTTAAGCACTGACTCAAATCAAAGTAGAATTAACTACTATGCTGAGCAAATTTGTATTACATGAAATATGGAAAGAACTTTTAATATTAATGTGTACCTTTTTTTTTTTAATAGTAAAGCTTTCAACAAAATTGGTCTCGATCTTTTTTTTCCTGTACTGAAGCTGCAGATAATGCAAGTTTGAATTGGTTTACATCTGCAACTTTGTGTGAGACATTTAATTGAAGGATGACAAGAAAATTTATATTGGAGTAGTTTTGTTTACATATACATTCTGTTAAAGCTTATCTCAAATCAGATTTTGCCACACTGAGCAAAATTTGTGCGTGCCAGTTTCCATAACCACAAATAATATCTCCATAAGTACTTCAACTGGCTGAAAGGAGCTAAAGAAATTAAATTAGTATCAATAATTCTTTGTGTGGGATGCCTTTACTAATGGAAACTTGTGGGAACTACCCTCCTCAATTTGGTCTTATGGAATTTATTACTTTAATTCCAAATTATAAATACTGTGTTCATTATTTGCTTGCCATTGTATCAAGTACTATGTTGTTTTTTCTTTATAAGGCAAAATTATAGTTGTGGAATTACAAACGAAGTTCACTCTGAATTTTAAAACCAGATTAATAAGGATAGGTAAAAGAGGATAGGAATAGTAAACTACTACTTTCATCTGGACACATTTCATTTAGTGTCACTCACTCTTATAAAATTTACTCTCCACACTTCTTCATATACATTCAATATCTTTAGACCCAACACCTTCAGTGTTTCTCCTTGATGGTTGTCATGCTTCTGTTATTTGTCAAATAATATTTAATAACAAAGATCTCAAATAAACAACTCATTCACACTTCAAAAAAACAATTTCTTCACAATAAATATATATAATGTACACACTATATGACTGCATCATCAAGAATATCAATTTTTTTTTTTAAGTGTGATGCAATAATAGTGCAATTTTACATAACAAATGTATTTGTGATTTTGGTTCACTCCTACAGCCACATCAACTAAAAATTAACAGTGACTGAATTTCACATTTATGCATTCACTACTAAATTCACACAAGCCTGTTACAATTGTTTCAAATAATATGAACTACATTACAAATTTTATTATAACCCCTTTCTATCCCCCAAATACAGGTAAAGTACCTTATCTATAGTACTTCACAGAAACAGGAATGAAGTTAAATTTCATGAAGATTACAAAAATCGTAAAAACCATTTGAAAAAATGATCACGAGTTCGAGTGGGTGAACCTCAACATGAGGCCCATTTTTTGCAGTTCAGAGCAAAATTAAAAATAATCATTTCCTGAGTTAAAACAATAATGTGCTCATTCCTCCCATTTCACTCTGCTCCTTAACAAAAATCTCGAAGTACTGGTAGATAATTGTAACAGCAAGCAGGATACCTGTGCCAGAACCAATAGCACCAAGGAAATCGGCAAGAACTGAGAGTGCACCAATGCACAGACCTCCGAACGCAGCTGCTGTGGGGATGTATCTGTTCAGTTCACGGATCATGGAATTATCCCGATGACCTCGCATCACCATCTGCTGTTCTTTCAACTGTTTGGCAACCTGTTGCAACAAATATTTTATTTGCAGATGAACACTTTATTATTTTCACAAAATATTAGGGCACATAATTTCAATAACTGTCTTGATCAAAACAGTATCATATTGGTTGATTAGTAGTTTTATATTTAAGTAAAGGACCATGGAAGTGTCATATTATTTAGAATAACACTTCCGTATTCACTTTTTAAGTAATTTACTTTTTCACTACTTAAGTAAAAGACCATGGAAGCGTCCTAGAAATTATTTAGAATAACACTTCCGTATTCACTTTTCACAAGCAATCACCTATACAGTTGGACAGTTCATAAAAATATTATTATTATTATTATAATATTCAATTTAGGTAACATTTTTAGATATTTGAAAAAAGAGACCAGAAATCGAAGGGCCAATAGAAGAAGGAGCTATCCCACCTTAAGGTTTTTACTAGGACTTTCATAAAATAACTCTGCAACTGTAGATCAGTAAAATTGATAGTGACATAAAATTTTGTCTCCAATAAGAAGATTGAAAAAAATGTGTTCATAGCTATTTTGATTGCACTAGACAAAGTTCTTTTTATTAGAACTGTTAAATCGAAACCACAGTGGTGCAAAAGTGTGACCCATGAAAGAAAAAAAAATATACACAAAAAGAAATGAACCTTGTAAAACAACATTTATTAGCATCAACATCTGCAGTTAGTATGGAACAAACTTTTTCCACATTTGGATTTGTCCAATTGGAAAACAGAAATTGCCTTAGAACAGAAAAATCATCAAAATTGGTGTTCCATCATAAGTAATTAAATAATACATAGAAGCTAGTTCATTGTTTATTAAATGAAGACTTAAATTATATGATTTGCAATTCTTTTCTTCATCTTCTTAAAAGTTTTAATAATTCTTTGAAAAATGTACAATAAATTATATTTATGATTTAAATCTATGATTTTTTGTGAATTTTCTTATAAATAATTTAAGTCAATGAAATAAATCGCTTATAAGAGTGCAATATATGCAGTTTCTCTCCCAACTCATATATATATATTAAGTTGAATTATGAATACAGGTAGCAATGAACATTTTTAGCAAGAACTGATATGAAATCATTCGGCCTCGTGTAATAACTATTTGCATAGGCAAATTAGCTACAGATCAGCATTTGCTCACAAGATCAGGGACACATTACGAAAAACCTTATCAAGACAGGGGTCATTGACTCAGAAGCTGAAGTACAATACTTGATAAGAGTTTTTTGGCTTAGAATTATACAGTCTACATGGTAACTAATACATTGTATATCATTTTTCCAATCATTTTAATGTCATCCAGCAGGGAGTTTTAAAATAAAGAACATGTATGGTATGGGAACTTGCGTAAGGTACTTCATATTCAGCCTCAACATTTTCAAAAATTGTACACACAGGCTCCAATTTATACTAATTATCTTTGTCTGATAGAGCAAATATGCTTAAGGAGATTCATTTGTCTTATTTCATTATTTTTTTCAAAAACTGCAAAAAGTTTAAAATTATTTGGTGTCTACTTACAACTACAATAATGAAGTAAGACATTGTTTCCTTAATGAAATCTATTCATCAAAAACAGATCTTCAAAAGACTAGTCTCTCATTTTCTGGAACAAATATCCTTGACTTTTCCTGTTTTTCCGCTTTTTAATTTTCCCCCTGGTAAGATACTACTTAAAGATAATATTTAAGCTACCCTCATACTAAATGGTCAGCTCTCTGATTTCACAGAGACAAAGTATGAATCAATATTTTCTTACAAAATAAACAGCAAAAATTAACTCTGATGTTTTTAAGGAATAAGATCTACTTTTATGGCCCCCTCAAAATTTTCCCAGACTTCTAACAATATTTTTACAAATTTCCTGACTTTTCCACAATAAAGAAATTCTCCAATTTTTCCCTATTTTCCAAAAAGTGGTATCCGTGTTCAAATAAGGTTAAGTTCAGTTTTTCAAAAATATTAGTAGTGTTTGTGTAATTCTGCATGAAACCTGGGAAATTTTGAAGTAATTTTAAACAATTATTTGCTGTAAAATGGCTCCAAATTTTTTCAACAAAGAAAGTTGTGCTGGCCTCATTTTTGGCGAATGCTTTCTATTTTTGAAACTTGCAAACAAAAAATTAACAATGCAAAAGTACCATATCAATGATAGTTTTTTGTTGAATACCTCCTCATTGTTGGGAGGTATTTTACATGTCTGAAACGCAGTATTAATTGTTTAATTTGTACTAACAGTGAGCTTTAAAAAATTAGTTTTCACAGCTGAAGTTCTTAGATTTGTTTTGAAAGTGATGGCAGATGTGGACAGAAATTTTGGTATTACACCAAGTGTGAGAAAGGACGAACCACATGTTTCAAAATGAATATTCCCAGACTATCTGACCTGACTAGAAGCTATACGATTTTTCACTATTCTTTAAATTTCTTTTAATAGGAGAGTGAAATCACTTAATATTGATAAAAATTACAAATGTCTCAATATTTTTCGGAGTCTTCCAACAATTGCAATACTGAAAATTGAGATTTTTCCTTCAACAAGGTAATTCGCTGAAGGGCCCTGATAAGGAAAAGGGGATAAATCCAGTTGCTAAATTAAGAAGAAATCCCTGGTTTGTAAGTCCTTGATACCAAAAAACCAATTGAAAGCAAAACGTCCGTATGTCCCACAACACTAGCGCTTAAACTATGCATACGATTTTGCCAAATTGAAGAAACACCAGTCCATCTGGCCTCAGTCAAAGCTCTGAGATTTTGAAAAACATACATTAATTTCTGGGGGAACTTTACATGAAACCCTCAGACATTTTCGAAATTTTCTTGAAAACTGCTCCATTTTTATTTTTTTTCCTTTTCGTAGGGATAGTGCTAAATGTACTCTATTAGATGACTATCGCCACACTGCTCTATTCATTTGTTTTTGTCAAAAATTGCAAAAATGTAATTTTTTTGACTTGGTTAATATTTAGTCGTTAGTAGCTCATTAGCTCGTTTAGTAGATTATTACCTAGTTGTTAATATTTACTCATTAGTAGCTTACTAGCAAGTAGTAGCTTATTTACTCGTTAGTAGCTTACTAGCGAGCAGTAGTAGTAGCTTATAGATGGCAGCTGGCAAGAGCATTTGGCAATTCCAAATAGCTAGTCCAGACCCAAAGAAAAAGAAAACTAACATGCGGAAGTCTGTGCCATTCTGTAGCACCACTAGTTTAACTTTCTCATCCTTTGTAAGAAGAGAAAGTATTATAATCTTGCGTTGGAAAACTGCGAATATTCGGCAGAAAAACTGTTATTGTCAGACCCTGGTAACGAAAAAAAATTTTGTTTATACATAAAGTAATTACTTCTGCTAACACGTGTAATCAGAATCCATGTTTCTTGAGCCCTTCATCCCGTAAAATAGAAGGTCAGCAAAATGTGTCTTTAGTCCATGGTCAATGCTAGCGCGTAACTGGATTAAACTTTGGTTTCTGATAGCGAAAAGAAAAATAATTGTCAAAAAGAAAAATTATTTTCATTTTAACAAAACGATATATAATGAATTAGTTTACATCTGTATGGTATACATTTTTAAAAAAGACTTAATGCGCCTGTAACAAGTAATGTACTTCAGCTTCCGGGTCCATGACTCCCATCTCGATCAGGTTTCTGTCCAGATTCCCTGATCCATTGAGCAAATGCTGAGATGGCCCCCTTTTTTTCCTTCTGGACATGATGTAGCTTCACTATGCACACATTTTGTTTTGCACTCCTTTTGCTTTTAGTGGGGTAGAGCTGAGGGTGAGTTACTACTTTGTTAGCAATGCAGAAAAATCACATCTGCAGTTTGTTTACCGTTGTAAGTATGTTTTCTTTAACTCTGGAAGGAATATGTCTAGTTTTTCAAATGTTGCTAATCTCATGCTTTTTTCCCCCTGGGCCTCAAAAAAACGTGTGCAGATAATCTCCTCCTCCCCACACATATACAGGTTTTACTGTTTTTGATCACATAAATAAATAAATATAAAATTGACCAAATAAATAAATTTAAAAAATGCTTAAGAGAATGGTGCAGGTCTTATTTTTCGAAAATTGCTAAAGTTCATTTTTTTCAGCGCCTTCCACAATGTTTAGATTTAGATAGATTTTTCCCAGAAATATGGTGTATAAAGAATGATCTTGAAATAAGGTCACGTAAAAGTTTTCAAAAAATACCTGGTTTTCACATAATTTTGCGTGGCATAAGCAATGTTTTTTAAACCATTTCTCAAAATGGATCCAAATTTTTCTTTTAAATTTTCTCCTCGTATGTATCAAAGGACGGTAAAAAATTGGTGCTAATATCATATCCCGCTAACTCGCTGTAAAACTCAAAAATTGTAGATAGAATTTTGCCTTAATCTAGCAATGGACGGGTTGGGTCTGTGAGACCACAACAAAAATTTCAGCCACTCAGATCCAGATATTACCACAAGCCCATTCATTTCTCTACCTGTCTTTCATTTGCAAATGAAATGTTCAATGTGATAGTTATTTCCATACAGAGGTTGAATACGTGACTATTTGCATAATTTATTTCCTGTTTGGCCTCAGACCCAACCCACCCGTTTGTGTAACCGTAATACAGTAAGCACATATTAGTATCATTAGAATTATTTATTATTGCGATATACATAATTATGTAATTTTTATATAGTATTATATACAACTGAAGTCAAATTGAACTGTAATGTCAGAAACGAGTCAAAATTTCCAGTGGAATGACGAGGATGGTACTAGGGTGGCCTCATCGTGCTCCTTCCTAAATTTACCACATATTTTTTTGATAATACAAAACGCAAAACATGTTAACACAAATGTTTTGTTTTATATCAAACTAACATAATGCAGCCCTCTAACAATGATATAAACAAAATATTTGCTACGTAATTCTCATTTTTTAACCGGGTCTCTCAGACCCAGCCCATTAGTTTGTGTTACATTTTTGCACCCATCCATTACTGGGTTAAACAAAATGTTCTAAAATAGCAGTTCTTTTAAAAAAAAAAAAGCCAAGTACAAGTATTTGAAGAACAGTAGTTTTCGTGTAATTTGTGCTTGAAATTAATGCAATTCATAAAGAAAGCATTTTCTCAACAACTGCTCCTCTTTTTTCCCCTTCCGTTTCTTTTCCCCAGATAGAACAAGGAATGCCTTGCACATTCAGAAATAAAGCAAGAAAGGATGTGCTGTTGGAGCGCCATAGTTTCACATCTGCCACATCTGTTTTTTGCCGGCCTATTTCTAGTTTTTCATGCCTATAAATCTGCAGCTTAGTTTTAAATCACATTCTATCCTTGCATTAACAAAGCTTGAAAACACATGATGAAGGTGGTGAAGGTTTATTTATTCCTCAGCTCTATATTTCACATTAGTATGTTCTTCATCATATACAGACATCGGATCTTTAGATTTTTACCTATTGTTTTCCTTTACAGCCTATTGAGCCTAACATAAATAATTACTTATATAACTGACATACAAAAGTATTAACCAACTTTGATAGTGCCTATAGGCACATATTTCAACATAAATGCCTACTTCTGCCTTTTGGTGCCTATAAATGCCTCTTTTTATTATTTTATTTTAGTTCTAATCAATTTATTCACTACACTGTTGTATTCAATAAATAATCATTTATTCAACACACACCTTTTTCACTGACTGGATACTTGATTTCTGTTTGATAAAATGCAACATGGTGTTGTTTAGGCTTAGCGCAACAAGAAAGCAATTAGTGAAATCTTAAGGTGCAGCATGCGAAATTGGAACTTCCGCAATGGAATACAATTTCAAGAAATTGTAATTGCAAACAGCAATTGGCCCACATCTGGTTGAAGGAATTTTTCCATAATTTAACTCACGTTATTTGTCTGGCTCATGCACTTCACGGAGTAGAAGAGGAGGCTCGGAACCAGTTCCCCAAAACCAATAATTTAATATCTTACTTTTTTTAAGGATGTTTAAAGTCAAGTTCTAGAATTGCAGCTTACAAAGAAAGATGTCCCAATCTGCATTTGCCACCAGCACCTATTTGACAAGATGGGATACGTGGCTGCAGACTGAAGTCTTACAGTGAGAACATTGACAGTGTTGAAAAGGTTGTAAATAATTTTTCGGAAGAAGTGTCAGTGTATAATGGTTGCCCAGAATGTCCTAAGAGAGAAAGATTTGAGGCAGAATCTGTCATATATTCATGCTAATTTCACATTTTTAGCAAATAGAATAGAGCAATTACAATCAAAGCTGTCTCCCTGAATCAATCACATTATTTACAACAGCAGAAAGTCAATTAAAGGAAGCTGTTGGTGAAGTTGGAAAAATAGTTTCCATACTACAAATGGTGCTCGCCAAAAATTCTGGATACACTGTTCTGAAAGAAGTATCAGAAATTTTAAGCGGACATGAGGCAGTTCTCCCTACAGAATTTAATCCGCATATGGTTTCTCTTTTTAAATGTTCCAGTCACCAATGCAGAAGTTGAGAGATCTTTTTCAGCATTTAAGATTGTTCTGACCAACAAAAGACATAAACGTACCCCACATCATCTGAAAATGCTGCTTATAATTTATTGTGGACAAAATAGCGGCAAAATTGAAATTGAAGAATCTGTTATTTAAAAAATAACAATGTTGCATTAATTCTTAAAATTCATGTAAGACCTAATTTTATCCTTTATATTTTAATTAACAGTAACACAGATTATTTATAGAATAAAAGCAAATATTTTCCCTTTAGAATGACTGTCCAATTACAATATTATCTTATGTATCACACTGTATTTAAGTGTGTTTTGAACATTGGGTTTAATAAATCAGTGTTTTGCATGGTATGATGGATAAATTATTTATTCATTATGCCTATTAAAGACCTATTTTCATACTTTTTAGGCACCTAAAACCACATTTTTAGGACCTAAAGATCCGAAGTCTAATCATGTAGGGTCATGGCATTGTAGTCATTAGGTCACAAGCTTGCTAACCTGAGGAACCTGGGTACGAATCCAAGCATGGCTGGGGATTTTTATCTGATGACCTATTCAGGGCAATCCTAAGGTTCACTCAGCCTTCTTTCCAAATGAGAACGAATATTTACTGGCTTTGTTACCGGTAAATATCGTGAAAAGATGTCCAGTTGAAGCATGACGCTTGCCACGCCATCTTCATCCCACTTCTAGATACACAATCAACTGATATACCTGTTACATTATTTGTACAGAGGGCCATGGAAGTAGGGAGAAACCAGAAAAACTGCTGAATGAAGAGGATTCCTAACTCCTCCTACCCTAAGCAGGATAATCCCGCAGCACTGAAAGTGCAAAGGGTAAATAAATAAAATGTTCATCAATGTTTCCACCCATTAAATAATAAAAATAAAATAAAATATTATAATTAAAAAAAGGAAGGGGAGAGCAATTTGTAGTGTTTGAACAAAAGTTAAAATATTTCCAATCTTTCTTGGCAGTGACCTTAACAGAACTTAATTTTAATTATATCTTTGATACATCATTAACCCTTTGTGGTCCTTTCACTTTTCTGTCTTCTTCGTCTGGCAGTCCGATGTCCTGCGTCACGGGACTTGCCTTTTTCCTGGTTCTGGTCCTTTGTCTCGTGGGGCGGGACCTATATTTAACTCTCTATTATTTCACTCAGGTAAATGGCACCGGTTTTCTGTACAACTAATTATCTTGAGAAGAGATTAGGCATTATTTTCCTTCATTGTAACCTGACTTTGCCCATTTTATGTTGTTTAAAATCAGTTTGCTTACAAGGTTGCAGTTGAACTTATGGTGACATCGAGAAGTAAGTGTTCGAGATTGTCGAAGCTTGAATTGTGTGAATCGGTAAACAATTCTGAGAGTTAACAATCTTCAGGAAAGTAAGAATTTGAAAACATTTTCTCGAGATACTCCGAGGAGTGTGAAGAAAATGACAGTAATGATAACACGGACTTCGTTCATACAATGCAATACACAGGCATTATTGGCAATGAGGTGAAGCTCTCCGCACCAAACATGAAGTTACAAATTTATGTATTATAAATTAGGCAAATAAATTAAAATGTTTTGTTTGTAATAATACGAAAAATAACTTGAAACCTGAGTACAATTTCTTGCGCCGCGGCACTCCGGACCGGTGCAACCAGCTACCTGGGGATTTAAAGGGTCTGCAACGAGGAAAACGCTGTGTCCCGCCACACGGGACAGAGGACCGCAAAGGGTTAATAAATTTCTTTAAATTCCATTTTATAATACCACAAATTCAGAGATCTTTTCAGTTACCTCTAAATTCAAAGAAAGTAATAAAGTAGTAGCCAACTATTTAGTTTCAATTTATGGTTGTTGGTGATAGGATTGAATTTTTGTGTATTTTCTGCAACTATTTCAACCCAATGCTAACTGGGGCATGAAAGTAGTTATCATTGTGCAAGTTAGAAATCCATCTTCTAGGATCACTTAAATTATTTTTGAGCACAAACTAATATTGGGTGTTCAAATGTTTAACCTGATATGAAAATAAAACTTCAGATGTAATATAATCCAACTTGAGAATAATGGAAATGCATACTTAATAATTATCACCAACTGAAATGAGTTTAAGATATCATTTATCTCTGCACTAATCTCTGACCTTCAGTTAATCAAGATAACTAACATCATTACAACTTCATATGCTGAATATAAAACATTAAAAGATAATGATAAAAAGCTGAACAACACTAACTGTCTCTATGAATGGAATCACTTGAATTCTTCATAATTAATAATGCAATTTCATGAAGTGAAGCAAGGATCTTAGAATGAGTAATGTATATTGTGTAAAAGTGGCAATTTAAACAAGAAGTCAAAGATTTAAATCTATAAATACTGAAACAGAAACTCACATCCTTAGCCGAAGATCCGGACACGTCAATCCAAGTCTTCGAGAAAAACGCACATGAACCCAGCATGAACACAATGTACAGCACTGCATGAATGGGATCCTCCAGAATGTGGCCAATGTTCTCAGGGGGGGAGAGGTAGTAACACAGGCCACCAACTGGGTAGGCTCGAGCAGGGCCACCACCTCCCACATCAGCCCACACGCCCAAGAGGTTTACAAAGAAGTTCCCAGTAAATTTCACAGCTAGCATCTATAAACATTTGTAATGGTTAACGAGTACAAAATAATTCTGAATTAACTTAGTAACACAAGAAAAATTACAGTACCTGTGAAATAACATACAAGTTGGACACAAGAGCAGACTGCAAGATAATGGGAATGTTTGAAGTATAAAACAGTTTAATGGGGTAGCTGCTGTACTGGCCTCGGTAACGGGCTGATTTTATGGGCAAATCAACTCTGAATCCCTAAAAAGAATAATTTGTGAGTAAAAATGCATTGTGCAAGTTGCAAATTAACAAAATGAGAAGATAACTCACCTGAAAATATATGACAATTGCAAAAACAAGGACAGTGGCAAGCAAATTCATTAGATTGGGCAAATTTTGGCGGTAGAAGGCTTCTCTTAAAGCACGGACTTTATCTTGACGAGTGGCCAACAGATGAAACAAAGCAATTACAGCTCCTTCGAATTCAGTTCCTCTTCCTACAAAGAGAATACAAATATTAATTTATTTTTAAAACACCCAGTAGTTACAATGTGAATAAAAGATTACAATAAAATAATGATAATACAATATTAGAGAGAGCACATTTACACTTGAAAGTTTGTTTTCACCCACTCTATCTAATCTCATAATACTTGTCCCTTAGCCCATTTTGAAATATTATTAATTTTATTTTCATTCCTGCTGAATTAACGAATAGCCCTTCAGAATAAAACAAATATACAATAATCAATTAGCATTACAAGTGTTGCAAAAGAAATACTTGCCTGTGTTGACTGTTGCAGGACTAAAGGCCTTCCATACAATAGTTTCACAAATGTTTGTAGCAATAAACAAGGAAATACCCGATCCTAAACCATAACCTTTCTGCAGGAGTTCATCAAGAAGTAAAACGATGAGTCCTGCCACAAACAACTGGATGATGATAAGAAGACATACTCCAGCTCCTATTTCTGATGGATCACCATACATGCCAGTCATTACGTAGACAATTGCTTGGCCAACAGTAATAACCATGCCAAATACTGCAAAAAATAAAATAAAAAAATGAAATTCTACACACATATTAAAACTGACTGACCAAAGTAGAATTAATTTTGAAGTTACTTACATTTCTGTGCTCCATTAAATAAAGCACGATCCTTAGGAGTGTCACCTACTTCAATGATTTTGGCACCAGCAAGTAGTTGCATAATCAAACCAGATGTGACAATTGGAGAAATTCCCAGTTCCATGAGAGTTCCTCTATTTGAAGCAAGGATAACACGAATCCAATAAAAAGGATCTGCCGAGTCTGAACTCATGATACCAAAAAGAGGAATCTGAAAATTATGATTACATTATAAATGGATCACAGAGCATGCGGTTCAAATCAATTTACATAAAATATACTAACCTGACAGCATACTAAAAATATGAATAAAGTAATTGCAGTCCATAGTACTTTTTCTCTGAATTGAATCTGTAAGAAACACCAAAACATTTTTTTAATGGCACTTCATTTATTAACATATGCAATGCGTTCTCACAATTAAAAATCTTTAAATACCTTTCTTTCTGGTTTTGCTATTTCTGGTAAAATACTGCAGAAAGGTTTAATAACCTCCAGGAACTTGACTGAAATGAAAAACAAGAATTTCTTTTAACTGAGAAACCACACGTCTGGTGGAACACTTACAACCTACTTTCACACTCTTGCCGCTGAAATAAAATCACAATATCTCAAATGGTAATCCAGGAAGTCAATAATATATTTCTCGAACTTCGAATGAAATTGCCATAGAACAACCCGCAATATGACATACTAGTGTTTCAAGTAGGAATACCACAATCCCACACCTTCGATTACAATATTTCAGACTTACAATACGTACACTGAACTGTGTCTAAAAGTACTTACTCCCCATCGTGATGGTATTTTCCTAGAAGAACGCAACAGATTTAAACCAGTGGAAACAATCAGCAGCCAAAATTCCTCAAGCTCGTTCCACGAGCGCCGCACTACATACGCTCAAAGCATTACACGTCTACAGAGAAATGGACAGATAGAACATTGGGGCAGATCACGTGACTGGTGACGTTGACAGTCTTTTCACCTATTGCAGCTTTCCTTGCTGGTCCCCGTAGGTTCCACGTTATGCCCCGCAAGCCGAAGTAGGATGTCTGTGTAGTACCGTTAGAAAGTACAAGAGAGGGGGTTTTCCGGATGACGTGAAAACATCCGGTTCCACATATGCATGTTCATAGCCTTCTAAAAGTGTTCATGAAGTTTCATTAAATTTTATGGAATATGGAAGCTTATTCAGCATCCCCATTTGACTTTTGCAATTTCTTAGGACAACTCTCAGCCTGGTCGCCTAGAACGCCTTGAAGGCCTGAAGTCATCTGGTGGGCTGTCATCTGCTGTCCTCGCTGTCAGCGTCTGTGGCGACAGCAGTTCGTTTGATTTGTTACCATTCTTCGCTGCCAAAAAAGTTTCAATTGTGTATTAATTTTTGTGCTGAGAAAGTGGCTTATTGAGGCAGTTCTGCCTCGTTCTCAAAATCTTGGGAGGAGCGAATTGATACTAGTTACTTTGATTGTATGCCCTGAGTCTGTATAGCAGACTCCTAAATCCAGCATCCTGGAGGCGATGAGCTATACTGAAAAACACGAAAATATTTCAAAGGATGATTGGATGGCGCGACTGGAATCTAGACACATTGCTCGAGCCGATATGAATAAGCTTATAATGAACTATCTTGTTACAGGTATTGTCATTAAATTGTGTGAATTTTCGAATACGTGTGGCCTGTTTGTAACCCTAGGTTTGTCTGTCAACTTTTGTGTTTGTAAAGAGGTGGCTGATTTTGATAAAAACCAAGGAATGCATTTTTTGGTTGACCATTCTGTCAGTTGTGAAAGTAGTGACTTAAGTATTTGTTCTTGTTGAAAAATCCATGCCCTTGACAAGTACAGCTTGCTTGTGAAACTCCCTTAATTAAACTTGAATTGCATTGCACTGTCTGCTGGCTTTCCATTGTTCTTTATTGAGACACAGATACAATTACAATTATCTGTGATTGGTCAGAATTGGGTATTATATACTAAGTCTTGAATTACATAGCAAAATTGATGATGGTAATAATAATAATAATAATAATAATAATAATAATAATAATAACAACAAAGAAATTACTACCTAGCATTGACTATAGGCAAAATAATAATATTAGTGTTGATTATGCTTGTTGGGTAGAAAGTATTCCCAAGTTGCCTCAGGGACAGGAAGTTTTTGGCCAGGGTTTCTACTGCAGCATCTGTAATCAGATAATGCAACTATATATGGCATGGTATATGTAAGAGTGATGAGAAGAACTTCAATTGAAGAGCTGAGTGTATCAATTGAAAGAAATGTGTACCCAGTTACTGATCTTTCTTCATTTGAAGCCCTTTGCATAAATAGTTCAAGGACTCATTTCATTTCAATATAACAATTGTTGTATTAGATCTTTTCTTTGATTTTCTAAAAATTATTCCATAGCCTTTTTAAAAAATTGAATAAAGTTCATAAAAATATTATTTATTGAAATATAAAAAAAATGTTACATAAACATTACAATCATATATTGTAAGTAGTATTAATTGCAATATAATACATAAAGATTAATAAGAAAGTCTGAAAATTAAATTGAAATGAATTAAATAAAAAGCAGAGGTTGGTGTAGCAGTAGTGGTGGCAGATGAATAGAACATGTAAGAACAAAACAAGATATTTTCCCATAGCAGATCATGAAATACAGACCAAGAGGAAGGAGAGATCCAGGCATGCGAAGGATAAGGTGGGTGGACCATGAACACTGCAGCCGTGACTAAGAGAATTCTGGATTCAAAGGAACTCAGAACTTCAAGAACTTGCATTAGGCCATACCTGTATAAGTTCTTGAATACATACCAGAATATTCAAGCTTTGATAGCAGTATTAATGAAATACTTTCCCTTAGTGAGGGTGTCAGTTGTAAGAAGAAAAGAAGAAGAAAAAAAAGAATTCTTAACACACTTTACTTTGAATTAGAGGACACGGACACATGAGTCTTCCTGTACGACACTGCGAACGTTTTTTTGAGAAAGTGTTTGCAAACATCTTTGACGCTGTGCAGTTTTAAAGTGCTAATCAGATATTCCAATAATTTATGGTAAAATTGTATGTGTGTTGCTAGTTGGTGTTATACTCAGGGATTTGTGGAGGCAATTATGCTAGACTTGGTTTATGTGGGTGAAATCTTGTGTTGAATTAATATAGTGTCTCATCATTGTTTAGGTTATTTTTAAATTATATTAGAACTTATGAAGGTACAAGACAATTGAAGTAAATTCAAAATTTGAAAGTTGCATTTGGACATAATATTATTTTCGACATACTGCATTTCAGAACGCATTCATTTGTTTTGTGGTAATTCAATTAAATTTGGGAAAGAGTTCTGGGTAATAATTTGCATATTTCTGATAATTTTGGTAATCTTTTTAAATAATTTTATGGTTGGCAACTTACTTTGCACTAAGGGATTTCATCAAACAAATTACTTACTAAAATAGAATTTTAGTAAGCATAAATAAAACAGGATCTTCATTAAAGTTGCATGTTTAATATATTTTCTCAATCCTTTGTTTAGTTGGAATAGCTTGATATATTTGTAATGTCTACTGTTTCTAGAAGGATTCAAAGAAGCAGCAGAAAAGTTTCAGCAAGAATCGGGAGTTGCACCATCAATGGAATTGGATTCCATGGATGAAAGAATAAGAATAAGGGATGCAATACAGAGTGGTCGAATTCAAGAAGCCACTGCATTAGTGAATCAGTTACATCCTGAACTTCTGGATAATGATCGTTACTTGTACTTCCATTTACAAGTAAGTACCATATTAATTTAGGGGCAGGGCTTCTTTGGGGGAGCTATCATGTCATTAGAATTGGAGAGGAATTTTTTGAACCATTGCTTGTTATTATAATGCAGTGAGATTCTCATTTAGATTCTGAGATATTTCTCGATTGACTTTTCATGAACCTATGACAATACTAGAATGGATGTGTTATCCTAGGCATTTAAACACATTTACCTGTTAACCAAAAAGATACAATTATAATTTTCTTTCTGTAGCAATTGCATCTCATTGAATTAATACGAGCAGGTAAAATTGAAGAAGCTTTGCACTTTGCCCAAGAACAACTCTCAGAAGCTGGCGAGTCCGACCCAAATGTTCTCAATGAACTGGAGCGAACATTAGCATTGTTAGCTTTTGAAGAACCTAATAAATCTCCCTTTAGTGATCTCTTACATCCCACACATCGACAAAAGGCAAGTATTTTCAGGACATTTATGTGATGCATAAGAGTTAATGTAGAGAGTAGTTTATTTGCAAGGGCCATACCTCTCTCCTTGCTTGATAGAGTTAAGGTTTATGTTTCTTTGCTCAATACCCCTGCCCAACAAAGGTGTACCCTCCTCCCTTTCCTCTTCATTTGAGCAGCACTGCCACTGTGAGCGACTTCCTTACACCTGTTCTACAACCTTCCTTTTGATGAACTATTTCAGGGTTTTAGCAAATGTGCACATATGTCATGACGCTCTTGGCTTTGCGGAAGCCTCACTACACAATTCACAGCCGCTAAAACTCTGGAAGGTTTTGTCAAAAAGCATGTAAATCAAGTCTAAAAGGTTTTCTGGACCGTTTCAATCAACCAATAAAACTGTGCTGATATCTCTTCTTATCCAAAACCAACCTAATTTTTTCATTCATCTGTTAACTAATGAGGTGCAAAATTATGGCCATTTAATGTGTTGTTCTTTTTAGGTTGCTAGTGAATTAAATGCTGCAATTCTTAAAATGGAAAATCGTGACCCAACCACCCCCAAGCTAGCAAGTCTCTTGAAATTAATATTTTGGTCCCAAGAGGAACTAGACAAAAAGAAGATCAAATACCCCAAAATGACAGACCTGGCAGGTGCTGTGATTGAGAGCCCCAAGTGACAGCAGGCCGTGGCGCTGCCTGATGAGCCCATGGACACGTCTGCCTTCTTCCAGGGCCAGTGAGGCAGCACAGCCTGCAGTGATTATTGAACTATCCTCTCTAAGCAATTAATGCTGATGAACTCTCCCTGCGATAAATTTTTTGGTTTGTACCTGCGTAATGAAGAGTTTTCCTAATTTCAAAATCTTGCAGTCTTTCATTAGTAAGGTAGACCTTTCAGTTTTTGATAATTTTGTTTGGCATGTAGACCAGTTACAAATAATTACCAGTAAAGGTATATTTCAATTGTCAAGGATCTATCCTTGACCTTGTTTCCTTTTTCTTTTCCCCTCAATATCAGCCTGTTTGTGTTAAAGTAACATACAAGTAATAAAATGTTATTGCATGCCATGCACTTGCCAAAGTGTTTGTAAATTCTCTTTGAACCAATTGGTGGGTGGCAAAGTGAGTAAAGTCTACCATGTGGAGTAGAATTGTAACTGTACCACTAATTTTTTATAAAGTTTGTAGAATACTCGCATGAAGAATAATTGACAACTGTGGGTCAACATGTGATATATCACAATCTTGTAATGCTCAAGGCACCAAAATATATTTAACTAATTTCTCAACTGTGATTATATTCATTTAATATGAGTAATGCATGTTGCTCCATCTCATGTTCATGTTTGCCTTTTGACTTTATAAGATTCTGTATGAATAAAACGTGATGATGTAAAGTAAATGCATATTCTTATTCCTGGAGTTGGTATATTCCAGTTCAAAGAACCAAGAAACAATATTTATCAAAAAAATATAATGGCTGCACACAAAAAATCTGTAGAAGTTACCTAATGACTAGCTTTGAGGGTGAATAGTAGAAATAATTTTCCTTTTTTAAATTCTGGATTTGTGCATAGTTGAACTTACACAATTTACTTTTACGAGATCACTGCAAATAAAATTTAGGGTTCGTTCCAATTAATCTGTTACTGCACTCACCTTCAAAATAGTCTGTTTATGTTGCACTCGTTTGTTAAATATGTTAGGGAATATATGTCCATCAAGAAACACAAACTAGAGGTAAACTTTTATGAACAATTATTGGGAATTGTTGATATTAGTATTTGACACATTTTGATTTCATATTAGTTTGTGTTCTTGATTGTAGTTCTGTTAAGAAGTTCTATAGTGCTTTGGGAGTCAGATTTGTGAATAATGTGATTCAGATGTGAAAGGCATGCAGTTCACGTTTCTGAACAGTATAAGTACATCAAAAGATTCTGTAATTTGCTAAGTAAACTGAAGTATTCCTCTAGTAATAATACTAAAGTTATTTTTAAAAAGATGTTGAGGAATCAGTAAAGATGTGATACTTTTGTCTTGTTCCAGTTGTAATTTGAAGGAAATATTTATAGAGATAATGAATTAAGGAAGGAAGAAAAGCATATAATGCTTTCTCTCGCTTCAGAAATAATTGTTTAATGTTGTAGATACATGAATGTTGTCAAACAATTTGTGCATGTTTTCCAGTAGAGAGAATTTATTTCTTTGTGTAATTGTCAAGATATTCTTTAGATATTATATTAATGTGGATAAAATTTCTGAAAGACCATAAATTTAAAATTTTTCAACAACCTACATCTTTTATGTTCTTTGGTACAAATTAAGAGAAACCAGGAAAAATGCTTTCGTTTGGACCCAATTTGTTTTCAAATTAAAGAATACATTGGAACATAAATTTCATCTGAAGAAAAGAAAGATTTTAGAAATGGGGTTCCCTCAAGTATTTTAATTCCAGGAGAATTCGCTCATGAATATAGTACTGTCCACATATTGGTCATATGAAGTTAAAATAAGTTTCAGAAGGGTTGAACATACTCTGAGTACTTTTGTTTTTTGGAGGGTTTGTGTAAAATGTATTTGGAGAAACACGAAATATGCATGTTTCAATAAAGCAATAAAATAATTTCTGGACATACTTTTGAAGGGCCACTGAATTTCTTTGAATTCCTTGCGAACTTGAAAGTTTGAAATTCCATCCTGATCACACTTCATGTTGTGCCAGACCTGCTTTACAAAATCAGTATTTTGAAGTGATTATACATTAGGAAAATGCAAGGGATCACTGTCCCCCAACTCATTTGAAAACAACTCATTTTTTTCTCAATATTTATTGCATAGTTGAATATCAACAGAACCATAAAAATATGCTGTATAACAATATAATGGTTATACTGTAGCAACCGATTATGCTACATGATAAAATACAACAACAAATGTTAGTAAGAACAATCCTTTCTCACCCTATGCCAGAACATTAGTCTCTTCAATAGCTTAAAAGTATTTTCTTCGATGCTAGATTATGAGGCACTTCTTTTCAGAGAAAAGTAAATTTAAATAAATAGTTGAAAATATACATACTTATTGCAAAACTCTATAAAAAAAAAAAAGTTTGTATATAAAATTTTCTCCATAAAAAGTCTTAAATACAGTACACAAAAATTAAATAGATTTGCGGTTTGCCATGATTTGTTTGAACACACTCAGAGACAATTTTTTTTTTTTTTATCACAACATAAGTCTCAGCATGCTTTTCTTTTTGAGGGTAACAGAAATGGAATTCTAAACTAAGTGAAGCTGGGTGAAAAAAATTTTATTTTTTCACCCAACAAACAAACAGATGAAGATATTCATACAGGTTATAATACACAAAATAAATTTTCTTTGGTCTACAAGTTTCAAAATATATTGGGGCTTTAGAAATTTTAATTACTCAACAAAACTGACAATTATGACACTGAATTTCTAAAAACTTTAAATTTGATTAATCACATCTCTCACAGTAGCCCTCAAAACTCCCAAAATGTTCACATGTTTTCCAAAGTATACCACTATACATTAAGTCATAAAAATTGGTGCAACATCTTCTAAAGCTATATTTACTCTTTCCAGAAGTTCAGTTACATTGCTCTGATAGTGTCTACTAAACAAGTGTATCATTTAATTTGTCAAGAATTATCATGTTTCATGAAAGTTTGTATCTTTGATAATGAGCAAAATTAATTACATATTATTGCATGTTTTATCATTACATTATGTTGCAGCTGCACAAACTTTCATAACTAATATATGAAAGTGCAGTCACATTAAATTTTATTAGCTGAAATTATTAAAACTTCACTTTTTTGCTTTATGAGTGCCTACGAAAGTGAATTACTCGATGTTTCTGTTAACAATGTTACTACATTATAGTCTTGAGAGACAAAAATAAAGTATCAGTATCTACTAGTAACATTACAATATTTTATCTGCAATGGAACAATGCAAAGAAAAGAGAGAATTAAAAAACAAGGGGGGAATAACAATAAAAGAAGATCACCAGTTTATCACCTTCAATCTCTTTTGTAGTCAAAGAGATTACACAAGTAATCCCATGGCACACACTTTTTCATACTGTTCCTAACTTCAAAATCTTTAAAGAGGCACTATAAAAGACAACTAATTCCTAAATCGTCATACTTCCTTATTCAAATTAACACAAGTAAACCTTCAAAAAGGAAACATAGTGAACAACAACAAAATGTTAAGCTATGAACCCTATCGTAATGAAGATATTTGTAGAGACAAAAACTGAGCAAATATTAACAGCAATTTTTTTTATTCTTGTGCTGTAAATAATGCCCTGTCAAATAAAAAAATATTTCTTCTGGCTGCAATAATTTTGGTATACATTTCACTGCCCACACTACAGCTTATTATGAAATAATACAGAGTAACGTTAGAATAAGTTATTTGGCAGCAAAAAATATGTACATATTGTTTAAACTTACATCTTTCATCTCAACTATGTCATTAAAGGTTGAAATACATGTCATCAATGCAAAAATAAATGCACACATGGAATAAAATTAATTGGAAATATTTCAGAATGGACTCACGCTGAAATGGAAAGATATTGAATACAACGTAAAACAGAATAAAGATTTGAGATCCATGCATTCGTTTTCCTTTCACATTCATTCTGGTTTCTCCCAAAATAATTTTAAAATATAATATAATACTGATTATAACATACTTTCAGTATAACTACAATATATAATTATAAAAAATATTTACAGTTTACAATAGTCTTCAAGAATAATCTACATTGTACAATTGACTTCAGAGAAAGTAAAAGTTAAAAATATAAGTTGAGAAAAGAATAATGATCCTAGGGACACTGCTTTCCGTTTACACAAATATCTATCCGACTGTAAAAAAAAATAAATAATTATTGAGAAAAAATCTTCAATTTTTGAAGAGATTCAATCCTCCACTATCAAAATCAAAAACTATTACAATACAAGATATGTCAAGAAAAAGCTTCAACCATAATTATTGTACATAACACAATGTCTTAATATATGGTATTAATCCATTAGTTTTATAAAAACATTATCTTTCTTATAAAACATATTTCAAACCTTTTTATTACAAAGAATGTAATGTATTACATTCTTAAGAAAGGATAACATTCATCAGAAGAGTTTTGTTTCGTCATGGTCAAGACTGTTTTTCCAAAGACCAGTAGGTTGTCAAAAAAATTCAACTGCCCACTGGGAGAAAATATAAATTAAAATATTTACTCAATCATTTCATTTTCAAACTTTTTAAAAAAACCTATGGCTTTATAAAAATGAATGCAATAAAAAAACTCATTTACATTTTATTGATGAGCAGAAGGTACCAGTTATCAGGAAATGGCGGTCTTACTCCAGGATCACGCACATAAAATAACATTTGATGCGACTTACGTATGGGCAGTAATTTGAAGAAAATCTCTTTTATGAAAGAGAATTTGTTTTCTGTTCGAAGTTTGACAAGACAACAAAAATTTTAGTGCATTTTGCATACTAATAACTTCACTTACACTTAATGATATGTAAAAGTAATCATTCTATTATGCTGTAGAAAAAACATGATACACAAAGTGCACTCCAAAATAGCGGTTGCTATATCATTACATGTTGGAAGAGAGAAGAACAAAACAATACTGACTGAATCCCAGGGCCTTCCATCTCCCTGTTGAAATTGGGAAGAAAACTAGGGTGCAAGGATAGGGGCACTAGTATTGCCAGCTAGTTTTAGTTCATGCTTGTCAACCTGGCACATTAAAAATTTGATGCCTTTTATGGGAAATGCAAAGCATGCAGGAAACTAGTATTTATAATGATAAAATTTGCTGGCAAAATCAGTGGATACATACAAGAGCCATTTCCATAGAGCATGCCTACTTGAGTACCACCAGCCTACACATGGCCAACAAATCACATCAAAAATGTTCACAGCGGTCAAGACTTAATTCCTGCAAGAAGGTGAAGGGAGAGGGTGTCATTGTAATTGTCTCTACTAGTTCATAAGGGAGTTGAAAGACCCTGTCCCATATTCTAAATTTTCTTTGTCAGTTATTAATGCAGTATGATATTTACTTTCACAGCCATTTTAATACAACATTGTGAAGTTTTAACCAATTTCCAACTGGTGAAGACCACTTGCTACAACATGTTCAATGAATCTATGCTAATATGATGTGTATTTTTCATAATCTATCAACCTCATTTTACAAGTTCAGCTTAATTCAACATGTAGTTGTAAGTAAAATCCACATGAAAATGTTAAACATTAGTAAGACTATTGAAGGCACAGATCTTTAAGACTTTTTGATTCTGTATAGTCACAGATAAGTATAGTATGACAATAAAGAGTTATGAACTGTCTTCATAACTCACAACAAAACATGGACAATCATTTACATAAAATAGATTCTTCTCTTCACTTTTCATTTTTTTTAAATGCCTTCACTGGAAATAATATTCATAATGTATATAATCTCTCTCATACACATGCATACACACAAACCAATCATAAATGTTTGAAAATAATCTACTTTGTTAAAAGTATAAATATGAGAACAAAAAATAAATAGCTTTGCAATGGCACCTATTATCCTCAAATTCTATTTCAAAATTGTATTGCGAACTTGATCTCCAAATCTAACTGAAAGGAGCCCAATCCTTGAGCCGGTCACCTGCAAATAAACAAATTATTAAATAAAAATCAGAAAACTAAAAACTCACATGACCATAATGGAAACCAGTAACAACATTACCTAAGAATTTCAAAACAAGGTAGTTTAATTTTCATTGAAGAATGAATTAGATCATACAAGAAATAGTACATGAAAAACTTATTAACCTTGTGAGAAAACAGACAATGCAACTAGATATGGCACAATCATTTACAAACTAAGAACCCATCACAAGAAACCCGGGATTGAACCTTCCACCACTCAGTCAACGATTCACTTGACCGTAAGGCATTGCAAACATGCAATCAGGTCAGCCAGACCCAGCCACCCAGCAAAGTGGGGCCAGAAAGGGGAAAAGTTGACAAAACTAAGCAAGGGTATGGGAGTACTAATTCTGGTAACACTACCAGAAGTGCTTTTCCAATCTGAAAAAATCAGCAGAAATAATAGGAGTCCACATTGAAATCATAAAAATATTTACAATAAAATTACAACTATTACAAGTGACCATTCCATCATTGTGGACTAATTTACTGCATTTACCTTGGAGTATTATATTATATAGTATTTTTAAGCATTTTGTTTTGGGGATTAATGGAAATAAAAACACATTTTAACAATAAACCATTAATTATTTAATTGTTTAAGCTTCAAATATATAATTTTATAACCTCAGAATCGAAACCCTCATCATGTGTCCTCTTCAAGAAGTGAACTTGCACTTGAAAGTATTAACATTGCTATAAATTCTGGCTTACATGCCCTTTTAAAATTTTTTCTCTTCATTTTCTTTTTCTCACTATTTCATTTCTGATATCAGTCAGATGCAATTAACAGCCTCTGAAGCATTTCTTAGTTTCTTCTCTGGATATTTTTCTAGTGAAGCTTCCTCTATATTTTCTAAGCATTTTGTAACTAGCTTCATGAGCTCCTTCACTTAATTGTTCACTGGGAAATAAAGCACTCAAAATAACAGCAGGTCTATGGATCAAGATCATATGCACTGTTGGAGGCATTTGATACCTTGGATATTCAATGCAAAATAATTTGGCAGTGTCCAAGGTAAATGCAATAAATTAGTCCGCAATGATGGAATGGTCACTTGTACCAGTTGTAATTTTATTGTAAATATTTTTATGATTTCAATGTGGACTCCTATTATTTCTGCTGATTTTTTCAGATTGGAAAAACACTTCTTTCTGGTAGTGTTACCAGAATTAGTACTCCCATACCCTTGCTTAGTTTTGTCAATGAGTAAGCCCCTTACGACTTGAATATCATCTGAATTTCCTTTGTTGTACCTGCAATAATTTTTTTTACACTTCCCTTATGAGCCAATTTTTGAGAGGGAGCTCATAAGCACCATGTAAAATATATTCTAAGAATATCACCCACACACAAAGAAGTGCAAATTCCATATTCTGTCTTTGACTGAAGAGCCCTTAAAGCTTTAACTATGTTATTAGTCTTTGGACATCACTCGCAAACATAACATCACTGTGTATGTCTGGTTTTGGTCAGTCAGTTATTACAGACTTTTCTGTCTACCGTTCTAAATAGTAAAATGTGGCTAACTTTCACTAGTTTCAATATTTGCCATTTTGTTTTTCATTTTCTATTGGTTGCATTTGCGTGATTTGATTCTTTTAATGAAATTTTTCATTTTTGTAAAGATCAGGGAATTCCTGAACAAATTGGAATCTAATGGGTCTACAAAACCTTGTTGAATATTTTTTATTTGCCATATTATACTTTTTCATTTCATTTGGGGCTTTCATAAGGTATTCATTTGGTATTGAAGTGATCCTCAGATCCCCATTTACCAAATAAATACAACATAACTGATTTTTCTTTTCAAAATATAATTACTCAAGACTGTCCTTGCAAAATATGCACAACTATTTGGTCTAAAAGAGGTTGTAGTTTTACTAGAGCAGATATTTCTGAAACAACATTTGCTTCCTTTTGCAGGAAGTGTTTCTTCTGGTTTGCACTTTTTTTTCCAGTTGTTTTGTTTTGTTGTTTGTTTGTTTTTCCTCTCTCTCTCTCCAGCCATACAGATACCTTTATGTTAATAAAGATGACAGCACCAGAACATGAAGGAAGAATTTTAAAAAAGATTGATATCATAGATTCAAAAGGCTAACAAAACTAGGTAGGCAACATTGTAAACAAAAGCCCTTAACGCAACATGGGGCATACTACGCAAACTTAGATTTATCCTGTTCAGAAGTTCTGAAAACCAGATAAATTTCAGAATCAGATTCGGGTAACATCATACCACAGAATCGCCTGGAAGGTAACAAAAAGGCAATATGAAACAACAAATTTAAAAATTTCATCTCAATGAGACAAATTTCTTCTTGGAATTACGAAATTATTATTTAAGGTATATGTTTTTTACAAATATAGATACATTCAAGTTCATATAGATTCATTCATTCAAGTGCATAACCCCATGTATTGTATCCATAGCACATATGATTCTGCTACTCGAGAATGAAAACTACATCAAAAACCGACCTCTCTTTATATTGCAAGGGCACAGAAGTGTGCCTATTTCTTGCGCAAGTTCAATCTTCCATTGCAAGAAATGGCAGGTTTCCTCTACCTCTACTGATCGCGGAACGACATTTCACTACTCGTTTCATGTAAAATGGATCATTTGAAATAAATTTTGATTTTGACTTTTGCTAACTTTCCCCTCCTCTGATCCCACTTTGCGACGGAAGCATCAACGCTCGTAGGGATGTAAAACCGATGCTCAGACGGGTCCGTCGGCCGGACGAACGGAGGGATACACGGTCGGTGGAACGGAGAGGTAGACGGGCAGTGGAACGGAGAGGTAGACGGGCAGTGGAACGGAGAGGTAGACGGGCAGTGGAACGGAGAGGTAGACGGACAGTGGAACGGAGAGGTAGACGGGCAGTGGAACGAATGGAAGTTCGGACAGACAAACGGATGCATGGTCGGACGGACAGATGAATGGATGGACGGACGGACAAACGGACGCATGGTCGGAAGGACGGATGGTCGGTCGGGTGGACGGATAAAAGGGCGGATGGATAGAGAGACTGTCTGCCGGACGGAGTGTTCGTCTGCCGGACGGAGTGTTCGTCTGCCGGACGGAGTGTTCGTCTGCCGCACGGAGTGTTCGTCTGCCGGACGGAGTGTTCGTCTGCCGGACGGAGTGTTCGTCTGCCGGACGGAGTGTTCGTCAGCCGGACGGAGTGTTCGTCTGACGCACGGAGTGTTCGTCTGCCGCACGGAGTGTTCGTCTGCCGCACGGAGTGTTCGTCTGCCGCACGGAGAGTCCGTCTGCCGGACGGAGTGTCCGTCTGCCGCACGGAGTGTCCGTCTGCCGCACGGAGTGTCCGTCTGCCGCACGGAGTGTCCGTCTGCCGGACGGAGTGTCCGTCTCCCGGACGGAGTGTCCGTCTGCCGGACGGAGTGTTCGTCTGCCGGACGGAGTGTTCGTCAGCCGGAGTGTTCGTCAGCCGGACGGAGTGTCCGTCTGCCGGACGGAGTGTCCGTCTGCCGGACGGAGTGTCCGTCTGCCGGACGGAGTGTCCGTCTGCCGGACGGAGTGTCCGTCTGCCGGACGGAGTGTCCGTCTGCCGGACGGAGTGTCCGTCTGCCGGACGGAGTGTCCGTCTGCCGGACGGAGTGTCCGTCTGCCGGACGGAGTGTCCGTCTGCCGGACGGAGTGTCCGTCTGCCGGACGGAGTGTCCGTCTGCCGGACGGAGTGTCCGTCTGCCGGACGGAGTGTCCGTCTGCCGGACGGAGTGTCCGTCTGCCGGACGGAGTGTCCGTCTGCCGGACGGAGTGTCCGTCTGCCGGACGGAGTGTCCGTCTGCCGGACGGAGTGTCCGTCTGCCGGACGGAGTGTCCGTCTGCCGGACGGAGTGTCCGTCTGCCGGACGGAGTGTCCGTCTGCCGGACGGAGTGTCCGTCTGCCGGACGGAGTGTCCGTCTGCCGGACGGAGTGTCCGTCTGCCGGACGGAGTGTCCGTCTGCCGGACGGAGTGTTCGTCTGCCGGACGGAGTGTTCGTCTGCCGGACGGAGTGTTCGTCAGCCGGACGGAGTGTTCGTCAGCCGGACGGAGTGTTCGTCAGCCGGACGGAGTGTTCGTCAGCCGGACGGAGTGTTCGTCAGCCGGACGGAGTGTTCGTCTGCCGGACGGAGTGTTCGTCTGCCGGACGGAGTGTTCGTCTGCCGGACGGAGTGTTCGTCTGCCGGACGGAGTGTTCGTCTGCCGGACGGAGTGTTCGTCTGCCGGACGGAGTGTTCGTCTGCCGGACGGAGTGTTCGTCTGCCGGACGGAGTGTTCGTCTGTCGGACGGATCGGATGGATGTACGGACGGACGGACGGACGGACGGTCCCTCTTCAGGGTGGATGGATGGAAGGTTCGCCTTACAGATGGATGGACGGAAGATCAGTCGCATAGATGTATGGACGAATACTCGGTCGAATAGGCAGTAATGCGCTTAATAAAACATTTTCGGGTAATACGTACATTTTTACTAGAAATGTTCTGTCTAATAATTTGAACACCTCTGTAGCTAGCTATAAATATGGGCAGAATTGTGTACATGCAAAAATATTGTGCATATCTATTGATTATTGGATGTTACAATATTTTATTTTCACAAAAACAAATAAAGTAATTTGTTTCAATCAAAATAGAGTATATTGTTATTAAAATAAAGCATGAAATCTTAAAAGAAAATAAAGTTACAAAAGAAAAGTCAGTTACTCACCAAAACTTTTAACTTTCCTGTTAATAGCTTTATAATTACGATGTAACAGCATAGTATTTTTATCCATCTCTTCAGTATGTTCCAATGCTCTTTGTTCAAATAAACCTGGAGAAAGAATTAACAAAATTTACTTTGATGGAGAAATTAAAAAAGAAACTCCTAACAGCCTTGATTGTTCAGTTGGCACTGTTCATTATTCTTCCCTCCTTTTGTATTTTTTCATACATTTTTCATTCATTTTTTCTCTGCATTCGATTGCATGATCACTTTTCCAAAAACACAACCAATTTCTGTACTTAAATACTACTGATATTAAAAACTGATCAGTTAATTTGCAATTTTAATTACAGAAAATCCTCTGGATATTCTCGTACACTATATTGCACATACACATTTACGAGTATATTTGTTACAGAAACGAGTACATTTGTTACAGCTAAATTTTTCTAGGGTGGCCGCCGCGAGAAGAGGGGGAAGTTGAAAGTGGTAGGGAGAGTCAGAAGGTGGCGCTCGCTCGCGCCTGGTTCGTCTGCCCATACCAAAAACATTAGCCTTCCGCACATGCTAGCGAACGGTCTTGGAAATCAATTTGCTGTAGTGTCTTCGCTCGGTAATGGACAAACACCACGTTCACGGGATGACCTGACTCTGTCCTCATCATCCGTACGTTTTTTACTGTCACGGACACCCGTTTCCTATCATAAGTAGTATCACTATCACTATCTTTACTATCGTTCACGTCGATTCCTGTAAAATCAACCATTTCTTGATATGGTACATTAAATCACTGTGCGGTGAATCACACTCTCATTGAAACTGTCGAGAGCAGATTCCACGTCCTTACTCTTCTCTTTATTAGGAGTAGAAAATGAACACGATTCTCCGGATTGAATAAAATTAATTTCCTTATTAATTCTGCAAATAGATATTTTCGAAACACCCAAAGCAGCAATAAGCTGCCTTAAGAACTGCTTTGATATTTTCAATACCTTCTTTTGCTTCTCTTCATAAATTGATATACTTTTGCAACGACTTCACGCGTCTGACTGAAGACTCCTGCGTCTGACTCCTTGTGCAAGTTGCTCTGAACAGGACACATTGCAATGATCACAACGAAATGATAATCACTTATACAGAACGTCATTCAAATAGCTGTACTCGTTTAGGGAAATCCAGCTGAAAACTGGCACCTTACAGAGACGCATAGTCAGGGTCAATGTTTACTCAACTGGAGTTGGGCTGTCTACACGTCCTGGGAAGGGACACGCTCCCCCCTAAAGCGATAGGTTTAAGGAATGGACTCTTCCGGCAGCTCTGAGGCCTGACCTTGAGCGGCCATGCTAAAATAATTTCACTGTATTCACAGATATCTTAAAGGTACCAGAAGTATATTCCACATTTGAAAAATGGAATAAGGTAGTCTATTTATAAAATAAAATCCGTCTGCTCTAAACTGTTAAATGTTGATTTTGGACAGAATTTATTTAATTTTATAAACCCAGTGCTGATCCCAGTGAAAATCCTCTAACACAAGTTGTGTCGCCAAAATCCATGTTTCGTAGGTCCTTGATACCGAAAAATTGACGGCAAAACGTCTGTCTGTTCCTTCGTCGGTCTGTGAACAGCGCTACCGACTAAACCGTTCAGACGATTTTCTTCAAAATTGATATTCCCTGATCGATCTAGCTGATGTCATAGCCCCTTTAATTTGAAACCGATACTTCAATTTTGGAGGGTACTTTACGTGAAACCCCTGGGACATTTTCAAATTTTTCAAAAAAATGTCGCCAACAAGTTTGATGAAATTTTGTTGTTGAATAGTATAAAGAGCATTTAAGAAAATGGTATAGGACTTATTTGGGATAAAAACCTTCATTTTTCGAAAATTGAAAAAATTCAAAATTTTTTCAACGTCTTCCTACAATTATGGAGATACATTTTAAAAAAAAAATGAAATGTGTTCATAAAAACAGATTATCAAATAAGGTCATTCGATTTTTCAAAAACATGAGAAATTTTGTCTTAAACATGGGCAATTTTTATTTTCTTTATATCATTTTTTCTTAAAAACCATTCTTTTATTAAATTGGGACTTCCGATACATTCTTTTATTAAATTTGGACCTTAGGTAGCATAAAATAAGCTTAAAAGAATAGTGCAGGTCTCATTTTCGCAAAATTAAGCATTGTAAATTGGGAATATATTTTTAAAAATAAAAAAAAATTCGGCGTCTTCCTACAACTACAATAGTGACGATACATTATTTTCTTAATGAAATGTTTTCCTCAAAAACAGATCTTCAAACAAGGCCATGTTGAATTTATCGAAATACGAGTATTTGTGAAATAATTGGGGAGTAAAAAGTAGTCATCCGCTCTGAAAATACTTCGCTTCCTGATCGTAATTTCATTTGTTTTGAAATTATATATTTGTAGAATATTAGAATAACACCGTGTTAAATAATAACTATTATATGTAACTAATATTCATGAATACACTTCATGTGTATTTGTGAATACACTGCATACCTTATATAATTCGGTAAATTTCAAGGACAGGGTTCGGCTCCTACTGACGCGCACGATTCGGTTCCGAACGAGTCACTCGCGGCGCCGCCACAGTGTGCCTGGCCACACGGCCACGTGGCCAACGCACTTTCGTGTGGAATCGTGACGCTTCGCTACCCGTGTCCAAGTTGAGGACGAGGCTCGGGCCTTCGGCCCTCGCGTTAACATAAAACATCCTTGAGTCTGTCCAACGCATAATTACCAACGCATTTTATGCAAACACTCACCTTAAATGTTTACGCAAATCCGCGAAAAATAAACCATTGTAATTCTCCATTACACATTCGCACCACACCGCACAATGCAAGCACAAAGCAATACAAAGGCATCTTCCCGCTCCCTGAGTGATCCATTCTCGTGGTCCGCGCGAGTGAACCATGCGCAAGTGAACCGTCCGCCGTTGTTTTAGTGAGCCGAACCCCGTCCTTAAAATCAGCCATGAATTCAATACCAGAAATATATTTTTACTTTCCCGCGCGTTGTCATTTAAAGTTTTGCATTAAATAAATATATATACTGCGAATAATACTTTTGCCGACTTGACAGCTGTGAGTGGGGGAGAGCGATGTTGCCACTTACTCGGGCGGAAGACACGTGGTCATTCTTGCATCAGTCAGCTGTTGAGGCATACACGTCCAACTTATTGTATTTTTAGTAGAATTGTAATAATGATACTAGTTTATATGATTAAATACAGTTACAAAAATTTATCGCAGTCCCTTACACTAATCCGCCATTGCAAAGAATAACGAATCATTTTTCCATAACATGCGAAAGTAGATAAAAAGTACAGCGAGACGCGTTTTAAGAAAGAAGATGCATAGTATTTAATATGAAAGTTTTATAAGAGAGAAGTATGTAAACACAAAACATTCTTGGTTTGAGTACATTCTTTTCACAGAAATTCACAGAAAATCAAGAAAAAAATTGCAGGACTTTTACAAGTTACTGACTTAACCTGTTATTTGCACGGTTTTTCAATGAGGGGTCCTATTGAATGCATTGGCATAAAGATAAAAATAAGAAATGTCCTTTAAGGTGGATGTAATATACATTGTGTCATAAGTATATCAGCCTTTAACACAAGACGACACAACCGCACACACAACGCACAGCCAAACAAGTAATGGCGCTCCTCTTGGCGCGCGCCGCTCATCAATTTTCAGTTGCTTCGCGCTATTACTTTCATTTGTTTCTTAGTAAACGTCGGCAACTCTGTAGTGACATCACAATTTGAAGCCTTTGATTGGATAACGGAACCCACTCTTCCCTGTCAGCCAGGAGCTGTCTTGTCGGCAGAAGTATTATACGCAGTATAGAGATGTCCAAAACACGTGACTTTTTGTAGTTCAGAGGGCAGCACCGTCGCTACTCGGCGGCAAGCAGCATGCTTCTACAAGACGTGAGCTCATGGACAATATACGACATAGGTGTAGTTTTCTTTTAAAACGTGATCATTCTTCGCTGGAGGTCTTCCTCTGGCTATAATCGTTTAAAAGCTGTTTTTGATTTGTTTCGGTACACTTTCTCGCAATGAGATGTTCTATTTTCTCTAAAATAGTTATATTTTCACGATAACTCAAGTTGTGTGCGGAATTGGACTGAGAAAAAGGGGACGGGAGAGAAGCTTTATTTATATTCCCTTCAGTTCCTAGAAATCAGAAAAGTAAACTATAGCATCCTCAGATCAGAAGCGAGAGAAGTAAGATGGTCATTTCCATTTTTTAAAAAAAATCTATCATCAAAATTTGATTTCTGCACAGGAAACTGCAAACATTTTTTAAAAACATGTTCAAAAGTGAAATATTTGTTTAAGTTGTTAAATAACTTTATATTTATTATACATAAGACTTGGAAAAATTAATACGTTAAATGATATTAAATTCTGGTTAACTTATGTAGTGTTGAACGTTCCTCCATTCCGTGAAAAATTACGAACATTTTGGGGTTGGGGAGTTTTCCCGAACGACTATTAAAGTTTAATGTAGGGAATATTTTTGTCAATGATAATTAATACAAATATCTAAAATAAATATTTGCAAAGCCGACAGTTTATAAAAATATACGAAAAGTCACTTCTACTCGAATAGCATAGAGGCCCGAAATTCGTTGGCACTTTTCATATCCCATGAAAGGGCAGGTGGATCCAAAGGTTTCATACATTTCATGTTATTACAATTTAACACCGTATCATCATCACTAGAAATAGGATTTCCACGCAAATGCATGTTTTTTATTTAAGATTCATAGAGATTTCCAACTTCGTAAATGTTTCTTGAAAAACTAGTTTAAAAAATGCATACTTTTTCCGTGCATGTTTGCATATTTTGGTAGTTTTTTTTTAGAAATTCATGCATAATGCATATTTAGAGGTTTTTAAATCAATATTGCATATTTAGACATGTATCTAGCATATTGAAGTACTTTCTTATTATTTGTAATTGATATTTTCCGTTTCTGTCTATATTTTTAATATATATTAATCAGTTGGTCCATCATTTACAAGACAAATGTTTTAAATAACAGCTTTATATATTAAAAAAGAATACAAATTTCACACGTTTCGGAAACGGTTTCCATCATCACCTGTCTTTTTACAATCCCTCTCTCTAAAAATTTTCTGAAGTTTTTAATAAGGTGCATTCTGTTGACTTGTGTATATTAATTCTTTGTAATTCTTCTGTTTTGTACTTTTCCATTGTTTTATATATTATATTTATATATTTGTCACCTGACGATGGAAACCAACTGTTTCCGAAACGTTGTGTGAAATTTGTATTCTTTTTAATATATAAAGCTATTATTTAAAATATTTGTCCCGTAAATGATGGACCAACTGATTGATATATATTTCTTATTATTTCTCTGCATAATTTGTGAATATTACAACTGACGCATATTTCGTATAAGTAGTATATTATCGTTTTAATATATTATTATAAATAGTATATTATATTATTATAAATAGTATATTATCGTTTTCCATATTATCGCGGCAAAAAGTATTATTCTTTCATGAAGAACATGAGGGTTCAGGGCAGGAATTTATAGCTAATTTATCTTTGAAAATATATTTTATTATATAGGAGCGAATATTTACATTTTTACATAAAGACATTTACTCTTTCCTAAATTGTTCAGCTCTCGGTTGTTCTAGCATTCTAGAATAAAAAGCATTCAAATCAGCATACTCTGGCCTGCAAATCGAAATATTATTTACATATTTTCTATGTCTTTATTTGGGAAATATTTGCAACCAAATTTTTGGAACGCGAATGAACGCAATTCGATTTTCAGAGAGTAATTTTTCAAAGAAGTAATAGAAGCTAAGCCTTAATTTTTTCTGTGCTTTTACACACAACAGTATAGTTACTTTTTGTAAAATATCATTGATATATAACGTACCCCGTGAAAATTACATCCTCTTGAAAATTGGAATTTTGGATTTTTTCCCAATTTTGAACTGTAATATCTCTGTTGGGGGACCAGATAAAAATCTGAAAATTGCACACAAGCTAGACCGCTATCATACCAAACTTCAGTAAAAATTACAACTTTTAGATTGAACTCGAAGTATTTTTAAAAAAATTGAAAACTTACGAAAATAAAGGCTTCATTTCCCCATTGATTCCAAAATATGCGTATTTGTGGAGTAATTGGGCGTCAAAATTAGTCGCCCACTCGTCTAAGAAAACTTTAACCTAAGAGAATTTTAAGACAATGCTAAAAAATGAGGTCTACGCCATTCTCTTAAATGACCTTCAGACTGTCCAACAACAAAATTTATTGAAAATAATTGACGTCATTTTTTTTGTAAATTTTGAAAATATCCTACGGCTTCATGTAAAGTACCCCCCAAAATTAAAATCTCGGTTTCATATTCAAGAGTCCACGAGATCAATCAGATCGATCGGGGAATATCAATTTTGGAAAAATCGGCTGAAAGGCTTAGTCGCCAGCATTGTTCACAGACGGACAGACGTTTTGCCATCAATCGATTTTTCGGTATCAAGGGGCCATAAAACGTGGATTCTGGCTGCAGGTGTTAGAAGATTTTTTTTCTAAATGTAATGACTGAATGTATCAACTTTTTCATAACCAGGGCCCTGTAATAGTTTATAGAGTAATTATTTTGAAGCTATTTTAAACTAAAATCTACATTGATTTAAAATAATTAATTATACTTAATAATTAATATACTTAAAAGTGGCCTAATATATAATTTTCAATATTACGTATACTTTACTCTAAAACAAACTTACAATTTGACATCTACGTCCGTAATTGAAAATATGGTTATCTTGATTTTGAAAGCTGAACCGCTTAAAAACAAAATGTATTTATAAAATACAACAAATAAGTAAATTCAGCGTTTTGTTAAGGTTTTTGCGTTTAAATTTGCCATTCTGCTGACTATTTCTGAATGTTTCTGCAGAAATACGGACGGTCGCACCGTATTTATTAGTGAAAATAACGTGACTGAACAGAAAATGCAAGAGAATCAGCGGATATTAGACCAGTGCATTTTAGGAAAGCAGAGTCGAAGCTACTGCCAAACTTGACACCGCACCTCTGATTATTTCTTAGAATATCAACAACCGAAGTTTCGTGAATCTGCCAAAACCAACGCGGTGGGCCGAGGATTTAACGCACTCTCTAGATCGCACAGGTTTTTGAATCGTTTTCTATGAGTTTGTGGCTTGAGGGTTGTTTTCCTTTACGTCAAAACGTGTTAATCTGTGCCTTTGTGCACAATTGTGTGACCGTTTATGAAAATGGAGTGTGATTGCTGTATTGGGGATATTACTAATGAAGTTGGCCATAAACCTTTATAATATTTTTCCTAAGGACATTACGTCAATTGAAGACTTTGATGTAGAGGAGAATGTTGTTTTCATTAAGGAATAAATTGATAACACATCTCTGTAAGTATCAAGAGATAAAATTTGTATGTAATGTAAAATTTGTAATAATGTGATTACTACTTGGCACAATGTATCCTCAATGGGGAAATGAAGCCTTTTTTTCGTAAGTTTTCAATTTTTTTAAAAATACTTAGAGTTCAATCTAAAAGTTGTAATTTTTACTGAAGTTTGGTATGATAGCGGTCTAGCATGTGTGCAATTTTCAGATTTTTATCTGGTCCCCCAACAGAGATATTACAGTTCAAAACTGGGAAAAAATCCAAAATTCCAGTTTTCAAGAGAATGTAATTTTCACGGGGTACGTTATATACCAATGATATTTCACAAAAAGTAACTATATTGTTGTGTGTAAAAGCACAGAAAAAATTAAAGCTTAGATTCTATTACTTCTTTGAAAAATTACTCTCTGAAAATCGAATTTCATTCATTCGCGTTCCAAAGATTTGGTTGCAAATATTTCCCAAATAAAGACATAGAAAATATGTAAATAATATTTCGATTTGCAGGCCAGAGTATGCTGATTTGAATGCTTTTTATTCTAGAATGCTAGAACAACCGAGAGCTGAGCAATTTAGGAAAGAGTAAATGTCTGCGAACGCGAAAAATGGCGCACGGCGCGAAACAAAAATGGCCGCCATTTGTAAACCAGGTACAATAAAAAAAAGTTAAAGATGGCTTTGAACAGCCAAAACATAAGGAAATTTATGTACAAAATATGAAATTTTTTCGAGATGGTCGAGCGACCAATTTATTAAATTCTGGACCACTTAAAATGGATCGACCCATTGGAGAAAGCCTTCCCCTCTTCATTTTCTGTCCGTGACCTTGGTGCGCCAAGAACGAAAAACACAAGTATAGTTTCCATGTGCTTCAAACTGTACACGTGCTGCGTTTAGTCTGGCCTAGTTTTTCGGTTGTGCTTTCTTAGCTGCCATCTTTTGCCGCTCAAGCGACATTTTTTCACAATTTCTCAAACGGACAAAGGACACTCGGGCAACACACAGACGGGCGTATGGACGCGGACAGACGGACGTTTGACTGTCAATTGATTTTTCGGTATCAAGGACCCACAAAACATAATTCTGACCATGGCGTAAATATAATGGTGAAGCGGTGCACAGGTGCCCGCCACGCCTCCTCTACGCATGACGTCATCTTGGAGGTTCGCGCTCGGCGAGACCAGGGTAGGCGCGTCTTCGCCCGTCTGAGTTACGTTAGGGAGGTTCTGTTAAAATTTGAGGCATCCGTATCTTTATCAGTTCGTGCTTCATTGCATAATTCATCTTTACAACTCTAAATGTAGCAGGTGTTTCTATTTTTACGAAATAAATGGGCGACCTATTTTAGGAACGAGAGGGGCAGACAAAGTTATTTTTCATTAACGTAGAAATTACCTATTTTATTGTTGTTTTATTCTATTTTATTGTCTTATTTATATTTCGAGCTGAAGCAAAGAAAAAAGAACTGGCATATCCCGTCCTACCTGTGTTTAATTGCAGTTGGACTGATGTAAGATGTCTGACCAAAAATCTAGTTCCTTCACCCTGAATTTGCTAGATGCATTAGGGATTGTTAATGATGTTAAATAATTTCTCAATAAATACTACTATTATTTTGCTTTCTTGTCATTGTCATTAATTTCTTCAGTTGTTCTTCTAATTGCACTTTCTCTAAACAGTTCAGAATATTTTCTTTTCCATATTCTAATTTCATCACGTAACTCGTTTATTGTTTGTGTTAAATCAATTTGAAGAGCATCTCCACAAACTGCGTTTTCATTAACTGACTCCTCTGGAACACTATCCGTCACATCCATCGTTGCTTGTGATAACAGTACATCCACTAATTTGTGCATATTCCTTGAAACTAGTCGAATTGTTCGACTAGGATTTATTTTTTCAAAACCAATAGACAACTTCTCGGTAGGCACTACGTGATGTTTTAAGTTTCGACTTTTCTGTGGTGTATAATTTAATAATACCAGATGCAATGGTATTGCAAAGCTATTCTAAGCAAAGTATAGAACAAATGCGCGCTGAAAATAATTACAATTAACGTCACTATAATAAAATAATTTACGGAAACAAACGACACCTTAATTAGTTAACACCGTTCTTTACATTGATCTTATCCTTTCTTCTACATTTACCCACGCTTCACATAAATCGGCATCTTTCGGGAAAGAAAAATACTTAATGTCTGTTCCCTTCGTTATCTTGTTCTAGTTTGTGCAACCCAAAATAGTGCCCGACGGAATTGTTTATTTTATTTCAATATCAATTCACGATATGTTCACCTTTCTGCCACTAAAAAAAAAAAACAACTAGAAAACTACTAACATAAAGTAAATCGCGATTACAAAAATTCGGCGTGTACTCAACGAACGCGTACTATACAATCTCACTAGGCGCCAACCAGGCGAGCATCCATCGTGACGTCATGCGCAGAAGAGAACGAAATTTCGGGATCCGTCTCACCTTTATTCTTACACCATGATTCCGACTACATTACATGATAGACATTTTTTTTCTATATTTCGCATCAGAATTTATACACTTTATCGTTACTAGGGCCGGGCTAGAGTTTTTCTGCCGAAAATTCGCCTTTTTTCCGGCGCACAATTAATTATTCTTACAAAGTACTTCGTTAGGGCGAGATAGTAAAAAAAATATATTTTTTTTAAATTGAAACGAAGAGACGAGAATAGAGGTGCTACAGAATAGCGGACACTTTGCAATATTGAAAATCCAAAATATCAAGAACTCAATATTGACAATCCATCCATTCTGCCTATGTGTTTTCCCCATATTCCCCCTGGTAATATTTCAAACCAGATTTTAATATGATAGCTACTCAAATACCAAAAATCTCTATTTCAAGTAAGACAGTCTATTGTAAACTCTTGTTCACCCGTAAGTAATGAAATTTATAATGATGGATCAAAACATAAGACACTAGCTAAAAGTAACAAAGGAATCACAAAATGAAAATATACATGCAAATCCTTTTCCAGTTTTAAACCTGTATTGGAACAAATGTTTGCAATTATGAATTTGTTTACGCAATTTTTGCAAATGAACATTACCTTTATTTGAGTAAATTTGTGTATTTGTTCCGATTTCTTTTTTTGGAAAATTTGTTTGTTACTGGTTGTTTTGTTTTTTATATTTATGTAAAATAAAATGTTTTCTTATACAGAATAAAAGTAAGTCTATGTACGTAAGGTGAATGTATGTCTATTTATTTTGGTCACTTATGATAAGTTCTAAATGATGATCATTAACTTCTTTCCCAAAAAAAGAGATAGAGGAAAGAAACAATCTGGGGTCCAAAGTTAATCATTCCTTTGGTATGCAACTGTTTGTATAAAACATCTAAACATGTGCAAGTAACATGAGATGAAGTGAAGAAAAATAAATTGAAATGGGGGTGACTATTATAGTAAAAAGCTCAATGTGGAACCTCAAGGGACCAGAATTTTTTTCCGCATTAGACAAGATTCAGCTTTATACAAATGAAGCATAAATTCTCCAAGAATACAGCACAAAACTACGTACAGTTTAAAGGAAATTATCTATTTACTCACTTTGATGAATAAAATTAACTCACAAATAATTTTGATACATTTATATTATTCATTTGTAGTGAATGGCAAACATACAAACGAGGTGGAGTCAAAAAGTTCTTGAAATTAATAATTCTTTTAAAAGTCCAATAATTTGTAGGCAGACTCAAAATAACAAATTTTTATTTTACAAATGTCCCAACGTTTCGAAGTTCAATTGCCTTCATCATCAGGGTCTATTAAAACAATATAATAAAATATAATACAGAACATTGTGATCTAATGTAGATGATATTTGTTAACAAAATCTATTGTTACAAAAACAAATTATTACAAAATGGTACACCAAATACGATCTGGTAATAATATTATTACAAAATGGTACACCAAACCTACGTCAGCAGGAACTATTTTGAATTATCATTCTTCACATTCACCACAAATTAAACGATCTATCATAAACAATTTAGTTCATAGAGTTATAAAAATTACGAGTCCTATCTTTTTTGATGAAGTATTGAAGAAAATGTTTTTATTATTACTAAGAATAGTTATCCTTTAAATACATTACACGTTTAATTTGTGCTAAATTAAGTAAAATGGCATATTCCCAGTCTATTACAAACATTTCACAAAATTGTCAATTTATTAATTTACCATTTATTCCATCAATCAGTTATGAACTTGAACAAAAATTTTTGGAACAATATAATATTAAAATACGAAATTCAGTTTTGAACAAGAATTTATTCATAAAACATATAAAAGATCCTATATCTAAATTGGAATCTAAAGGAGTAGTTTACTCCATAAAATGTTTACAATGTAATAGTTGTTATGTTGGGCAAACATGTAGAAAATTAAAAGAACGAATTCGAGAACATAAATATAATATTAGGCAGATAGAACAGAAACAAAATTCTTTAACTAAACATAGATTAGATAAAGATCATAACTTTGATTTTCTTAATCCTACAATTTTGAATAGAGATTCGAAATATTTGTCTCGACTTACTAAGGAAATTCTTTATATTAAGTTGCAGAAACATACGTTAAATACGATGACAGAGCAGAATTCTTTTACAAAAATTTATGACCCCTTAATCAATATTTTTCAAAAATAAAAAGAACTATTTCATATTTGTCTAACAAAATTCACTTGTTGCAATAGCATTTTTAGTATTCTACCATTTGTTTTTATAAATATTTATGTTTATTTAGAACTCTGAAAAATTTACATGAAACTGCAAATCAATTTCATATTATTTACAATTTGAGGTGGCTTTGAATAAATATTTAATCGATTGTTTTCAATAAGGAAAGAAACAAACATAATTATTTAAACTAAAGTTTTATACGCAAATTCATGGATGCAGATTTCTTGTAAGTTGTATTTTGTATTTTATATTTTATAATTTGTTTTTGTAACAATAGATTTTGTTAACAAATATCATCTACATTAGATCACAATGTTCTGTATTATATTTTATTATATTGTTTTAATAGACCCTGATGATGAAGGCAATTGAACTTCGAAACGTTGGGACATTTGTAAAATAAAAATATGTTATTTTGAGTCTGCCTACAAATTATTGGACTTTTAAAAGAATTATTAACTTTAAAAAGGCAGTCTTTCACATATTTTAATATCTCTCTTTACATAAACAAAAAGTTCTTGGAATGGGCGAAAATGTTTTTATTTATTAAAGGTATGGTAAATTAAATTAATTTACCTTCAAAATACTCCTTTCCTGCATTTAAATACTTTCCCCAATGTTCGTACAATTATTGGAAAGTCCTGAAAACCATTTCTCGATAGCTCCATAAGCCGCCTGGTCGCATTTTCCATCACCTCTTAAGAATTAGCGAACCGTCACCCTTTTATTTTCATTTTTAGCCGGGGAACAGGTAAAAATCGGCCGGTACGAGGTTGGGTGAGTAGGGAGAGTGTTCAAAGAGTCGTAACGTTTTGCTTCGTGGCGTAATTTTTTACCAGAGATGACCTATGGGCTGACGGACATGCTCGAGTTTTCGTTTGGGACGGAAGTGGCCGGGCGGCCGCTGCGCGCGCTATCTTCAGCACGGGCGCAGAAACGCATATGCCACGCACACACTTGCGACATTTTCATCGCATCTCTCCAGAAGGCTACCGTCAACATCAAAGAGTTTCAGATGGTGATCTGTTTAACGGAACAGAACTGATATTGCCTTGCAGCTCGATAGCCGTCATTTTTAAATGCGACCAACCCAAAAGTTATCTCAAAGTTACATGCCCGCCACAACTCGCTGTCAAGTCGACACACGCATCCGGGCAGATCAGTAGTTTCACAGAGAGTGTCTTCAACTTCAACAATTGAAATCCCTGACTGACGCTGGTTTGGTAACGCTGAAGGCGCCAATTCCGGGAACTTTTTGACTCACCGT
Source organism: Acheta domesticus (assembly GCA_031308135.1). Lineage (NCBI taxonomy): Eukaryota > Metazoa > Arthropoda > Insecta > Orthoptera > Gryllidae > Acheta > Acheta domesticus. The sequence continues at coordinate 6,651,722 of JAHLJT010000631.1, forward strand.
CGTCGTATAACACTCTTTGAACATACTCCTACTACAGTACTTACTGTGTAAAAACTCTTACGACTCTTTCCACATGTCTAATAAAGTAAGGTCTGATTAAATTAAGAAGGTAATCGACAGTTCTGTGTGACGTCACGACGCCTCTCCCGTTTCCATGGCTGCTGCCAACCAGAGAGACAAAACGTGACGTGTCAGGTCGCTCAGGTGCCACTGCCGAACATGGGGAACATTTGAGCATCGCACAGCGACTTCACTGCCGCCACGCCGCCCGCGTTTCTGCCTGTGCTGCGCGCGCAATGTGTACTGTGTTGTGATGAGATGCGTTGAGGTTGGGCTTTTGTCCTATTTTTTGAAGTGTTTGTTTTCGTGTCCCGGTAACACGTGCTCAGTGGTTTGCGACTTGGCAACGTCGCTCCCCTCCACTCACAAATGTCAATCACCTTCTTAATTTAATCAGACCTTAGCTTATTTGAATCTTTTTGAGGTCATGTCACTGGCAATACGTTCTTTTACACTTGGGTTATTTCTTGGCGCATGAGGGCGTGTCATCACGATGGAATATCTCACGGTATTTCGCGTCGTTCTCGATCGTGCCACTAAGAGTCGCATGGTCGCAACTCGAGCAGTGCTGGCGCTCATGCGACTCCTAACTGCGCAACCGAGAACGACGCGAAATATCGTGAGATATTCCATCGTGATGACGCGCCCCCCGCGCCAAGAAATAAAAACCCCAACTATACATTGTATAGTAACTGCAGCAGATTGGGGTTGTCAGTGTTCACAGCGAATTGCATATCACTTATGCTTTGAATAGCTTGTCCATGCGTTTGTATTTTGGGCTCTGTTTCCACATCAGCTGCTTCTTCTGCTCCGTCCACTTCACTTTCTTCATTCCGAATGGTCAATAAATCAAAATCAATCTGGTTCAAAAACAGGTGTTCAAAATCACTGGTTCAATCTGGCTCAAAACACAAACAGATTTTCATCACTTGCAACGAAATAATCTGCAGTGACGACTGGAAGGTTATTAGCCCCCACACGTTGCTACTATTGCCGTAATGCTTTCATACGCTTCCTTCTTTATGTCAGGTTCATCATTTTTCCCAAAAACCTGATTTTTGGAAGCATTTCAAAGCAATCTCTTTCTTGATTTGGGTTATTGACAGTCCTACCCAATTTACAGCATCCAGGCTGACACATCTCGCCAAAGCATTCATCTTTCATATTTGCAGTCGAAGATTGCATTAACATAATTAAGTGTATTTATTTTTTTCTGAACATCAGTTTGTAGGTCGACATAAACGTCTAAATAATGCCCATGTCCACGAGTTGCAATAAACTCGTCGAATTGGGTGGAAACCTGGCGAGTTTTACGTTCGAAAGAGACATCGAGCAGAACTTTTGGTCTATCTTTAGACAGTTTCCCACCGGCACATATTTCAACTTTAACAAGTGCTTTTGATGGTAACGCTCGAAAGAAAATTCCGGTTTCATCCGCATTAAAAAAAATCGTGTTCAAACCCCTAAATAATTGTAAACTAGTCTGGTTTCCATTAATGCACAACACTTTCATTCACTTCACTGGATTCCCCACAAATTTCATTTCACACAATAAAATGTCTTTTCTTAAAGCTATCCAACCAACCTGAAGATGCCTGAAACTTCGTTTCGTTTCCAAGAGTTTTCGCCTCTGCTAGAACTTGATTTTGAAGCATTGGTCCACAAATTTGCAGAATTTTTTTATCTTGCACTCGTAAACCACTCCCCCACTATTTCGTTTACTTCTTTATTGCCGGTTTTCTTCGCTGCTCTCTTCATTTCACCACTTCCTTGAATCCACCGTTTCATTATTCTCTCCTTGTGCTTCAGTGTCCCCTAAACTTGTGTCTTGGCACATCTAAACTTCAACATTATTCCCCGTACTGACAGTTTGTCCCTTTATTGTTTACCGAGAAAGACACGATTTCGTCATCTTGTCACTACGTTCCTCAATTTCTACTGACTTAATTATTCCCTTTTTACTGTGACGATGAGCTTCCTCTGCCCTTCTTGACAAAACGCACCACGTCATTATCTTCTCCACGAAACAGTCCAAACACGAACGAAGAAAGTTCCCGAAATTCCCCGTGACGGCTGCGCGAAATCCTTTCACCCTAACCTGAGCTGAGCTCGCGCGCCGAGCGCAAATAATAAAGAGGGAAAATGGCAGAAATTGAATGCATTTCCACTCTACGGACTTACTTTTTGACAAAATACAGAAAATATGTGTCCAAGTTGGGCAGATTCCGCATTTTATAATGAAATATAAGTTCGCCAGGACCTCGGTTTCTGTTTACACTGACAGATTTCCGATGTATACACATTCGGCATTGAGCAAGTTTTACTGTACAACTTATTAATCAATCTTTAACAAACAGAGAAACGACCTTTTGGAAACTAATTGACTACATTATTATTTTATACAGAAGTATATTTATTTAATAAGTAAAATACCTTTAGTTTCTGCCCCTTCATTTAAACGACTTTCCACAAAAGATGAGAACATTGCAGTTTCTGAAAACCACTCCAAAAATAACTGGACAGAGTGCAGAGGTACAGCCTTTATGAAAGATTCTCTCTACAAAAAAAAAGGGTCAATTAAATCATAATGTATAATAACAAGCAAATTCAATTGATCAGTAGCTAAATAATATGAGTATACCTCAAATACTTTCTTTCCATCTTGCTGTGTAACAATATGATTTGCATAATGACCACAAATTTCTACAACATTCTAATAAAGGCTTCAGATATCATAACATTTCTGGCTGGTTCCATTTTTTGAGTAGTATTTTCAGCAAATTGTAAAGCCATTTTCAAACATTTCTTAAGACGAGGTGGGGAGAATAGTACTTTCATCACCCATACTTTGAACAATTTTAGGATCATCTAGGTCCACAATGATTCCCTAACAACAACACAAAACAAATATAAAATTAACATATCTTGCAATGCAATGCAAAAAATTAAATTTGAATAACAACGGAAACATTTACAATAAAGACAACTGAAATATTTACACACATTTACTTTCCTATACAAGGGACAAAGTTCGTAAGTATAGGAATTTTACAAGGGGCATACCATTAACACTTTTAATACTAAGGACGTATCTGATATGTCATCTTCATTTTACTGCTGTGTCCTATGGACATATGTCATATGTTCTTCCACATTTAGTCTTTAACAGGCTATAAACATCTCTCGGACGTTCGTAGGCACCTACAATATGCCTTTTTAATATCATTAAGATCGTCACAAACACCAATGTCTGCTTCTATTTTTTGCAAGTATTTTCAATTTTTCCAGTAAGCGATTAGATATTCATCCTTGCAGGCACTGTCAATTATGTTCAGAATGTCTTTCTTTGTAAGGGGTCATCCATAAATTATGTAACGCTAAAGGGGGAGGGAGGGGGTCTGAGGCAGCGTTACGCTGCGTTACATAGGGGTAAGGGAATGCATTACAAGGGGAGGAGGGGTATTGAAAATACTACAAATATGCATTACATAATTTATGGACGGCCCCTAAGTAGTATTCAAGATGGTAGCAACATAGACAGATGTTTAGAAGACATAATGTCAAATTCACAGTGACTCTCAACATTAGAAGTTCAAGAGTTTTTGAATAATGGATCAGAACTGGATTCTTCTGATACGTACGACGATTTTATTTCTGGACTGTTGTCTAGTTTGAGCATTGAAAATTATATCGAGGAGAGTAACAATGACGCAAACAATTCAATTGGTAAGCCTTCTCAAATTCAAGAGTTTTCATTTCCCTTAGAATGCTGTGAAATTGATAAACAATCTAAATTACTTGTGTTTGAGGAAACCAGTGAAAACAAAATTTCCTGTAAAGACAACTGAACTAGACAATTTTTCATCCTTTTATTACCACAGCATATTTCGGAAAATAAAGGCAAAAGTAAATAAATACACAAATGGAACTGTATCTGAACTTCAATAAAATATAATTATAGTGTACCATTTTTGTTGTCATATGAAGTTCATTGTGTTTCCCCTCCATATTTTGATTACATGTTTCTTTGAATAACATTCTCACTACCATCTTACAATTAAATGATCATAAAATGCGAACAGACTAAAGAGTAAAGGCAATACTACAAGATTTTATCATTTTCAACCTGATGTGTAGGACAGATTTTGTTTTACAACATTTTGAATAATAACTATATTGTCCAGGACATTGAAGTTAACCATGCGGCATATCTGTCAGTATCAAATGTGTTACATAGAGGAACAAGGTATACTAGGGGTAAGCTTTGTCAAAAAGGATGGAATGAAATTATACTTCCATATTAATAATTCATTATAACAAATAGTAGAACATTATTTCTTTAATAATTAATTGAAGTTTTTATTTTATTTTAAAATGTCCTTTATTGTCAAATCCTTTATACACACTTTGCCACCAGACAATAAATTGGCTTTAGCAACAACTTCCTTCTTTTGCCCCCATTGGAAGAGTGCAACATAAAGTTGGCCAGAAGTCAATCAGAGCTCTTCAAAAAACACGCACATTGTCTGATGGATTACCATGGCCCCAATGACTCCCAGAGAGACAACAAGCTTTTGGAAGGTTGGAATATACAGTCGTCAACATTTCAATTGAGAAGAGTCATTCCTGACCATCTCAAGAAAGTTGAAAAATATAGAAAATATTTACATTTTTAGAACCAATATGACAAGAATAAATCACAATGAGCCATGGATAGATAAAATAGTTGTCAATAAAATAAATAAATATTACAGATGCAACTAGGAGAGTGATGAAATAGTACGACAATATTTTATCGAAATTGGGACATGTATTAAGTAATTTCAGTGTAAAAGCAGTAAAGTATAGAATTAAATAAGTAATTGGATATAAACAATGTATTTAGGAATGTCAGATACAAAGCCAATGAAAACGTAAAGATGGGAGGACAAGTGAATACATCTGCACAGAATAAAGACCAAGGAACCCTTTTGAGAATCTTCTGGGCAGAAAAGTTGATAGTTGAAGGTAAATGGTGGTGGTGAAGAAGAGAAGGGAATGAACAGTTGAGAACAACAATTGTTTGCACAAAGTGAGATTTTTTTTAAGTATGAAAATTAACTTGGGTTGACAAATTATATAAAACTAGAGTCAAACAGTTACAAAAGCCACGGCAAATAAGTAATTTTTCTATTAAGTAACATATAAATTTTAGTATAGAATTTGTAAAATTGGACATGGAGCAGTGAGGGTGCAAGATGGCAGAATAGAAGATGCCAATCAACATAGAACTACGACACAGAATGGAAATGGAATGATCACATTTCTTACGTCAAGAGGGCAGACCAGAGCTGAACCAGGGAAATGCAAAGACAGTTATTTTAAAATTATAGGAAGATGAAGTGATATAAATAAGTTAGCATAGATTATAAGTTTAAAGGAAAAAGTACAGAAATATATGGCCATGCACAGTATGTTAGAGAAAGTGATCAATGAATATCAAAGTGACACAAGTGTAAATGGTATTTGTTTTCATATTGTTAGCAAAGAGCAGATAAAATCCAGATTTATGATTAATTGGGTTGTTATAATAATTCCAAGAGCAAGGAAGCTTATTAATTATAAAGAAACAAAAATTTGAATAACTATGAAATTAATGAAAGAAGGTCAATGTTACTATTTTGGAAAAGAACTCAAAAGTAGAATATTTCCAAGAACTTTTACAAGAGATTCATAATTCCTACATGACAGGCTCCTGTGGACCCACTTTTATAAATTTTCTCAGGTCTGATAGATAGAAGCTGTTGAACATGATGAACCAATTGAAGAGAATCTGGGCATTCTTCAAGATATTAGATAATGCCAATAATTAGAAATAATGTAACATACAAGAGTTATATTAATAAAAGACCCTCTAATGCCATTCTTTTGTATGTACAGTGAAACTTCTATATAACGTTTTTTAAGGGACCATGAATTCTGAACACCGTATAGAGGAAAACACTATAAAGAGGAAGACTGTGCATGCAGGCTTTTGGTCGGGACCAGAAAAAATTGATGTAACATAGAGGAAAACATTATATGGAGGAACATTATATAGAAGTTTCACTGTAGTAGATGAATGAAATGAAAACTAGGGTCTTCTATTACGTTTCTTTTTCACATTATTAATTACCAACTTTTTTCCATTTCAAATGTAAATTGATTCACAAGGCACCATATTACTTGATTATAACTTAATTGGATGTAAACTACTTATAGGAGTCAGTGAGTGATGGAGGTTAAGTGGAGTGCCATTTTCACAGTAACAGCCATGCATATTTCACTCAGTAACAGTGATATCATTGATCCTAGACGAAAACCTTGAATACACAAAATGTAACAAATTTATACTTTTTCATATCACATCAGGTTAATTTTGAGGAAAAATTGATAGTTTTTAAGTTATATTGAGATAAAGTGGGATAATTCCTGTTTTATCATAAGTTTTGTTCTTATCATCAAATTTTTTCATGGCACTCTCAAGGCTGAACTGTTAAATGGAGAAAAACGCTTAATGGCATTAAATGTAGGTAATTTTATCTTCTTTTATTGCATTGAGGACAATTATTTACAAAATATGGATGGATTTTGAGTAATTTCGAAAAAATTGAAAAAAGTAGAGATTTTTACAATTCTTTTGCTTAAAAAACAAGTTTCTAGGCAAAATTCTTGTTGGCAAACCTGATATTCAAGTTCAGCAACCCAGAAAACATACAGGAATCAAATTTCAAAAGTATGCCAAAACTTTCCTTTATCCCCCCTACCATTTGACAGACTTTTTCAAAAATACAGAGAATGTGCCAAAAATAGGACCCTCACCACTTTCTTTACAGTACGTTGCTACATATGTGGAAAATTTTTAAGAAAAAAATTGAAGCCGCGTTTGAGAAATTAATTGTTTAAAATTTCTCTCTGTTCCACACAAAATTATGAAAAAAAACAACAGTTTCTAAAAAATTGAATACAAACGTATTTGAAGATTTTTCTGATGAACACATTTCATTAAGGAAAACATTTTATCTCCATTATTGTATTGATAGAAAGACACTGAAAAAATAGTGAACTTTTGCAATTTTCAAAATATCAGGGATATCAACAAAAACGAGATCTGCATCATTCTCTTATCAATTCTTCAGGCTATCCGAGGACAACATTTCATCAAAAAATTTGTGCCAATTTTTTAAACTTTTGAAAATGTCCCAAAGACTTCCTGTGAAGTACACCCAAAATTAAGACACCTGTTCCAAATTCAAGGGGATGCAACATCAACCAGATTGATTAGGGAATTTCAATTTTGGAGAAAATCTGCTTACATTGTTTGCAGCAGATATTTTGTTGTTAATTGATTTTTTGGTATCAAGCACCTACAAAACGGATTCTGACTACACAACATACTAGAGGAAATAATTTACTATATACAGGGAGAAGACTTGTCCTCTTTTTTAATTACCAGGGCCCAACAATAAGACATTCTGTCAAAAATTCACCATTTTTTTTTTCACGCAGTATTATAATACTTTCACTACACTGCATAATCAGTAGCAAGAATGTAAAATGAAATGAAAATTAACAAAATTTCGACCTATTCCACCCTTACAATATAAATATTTATTTTTATTAACATTTTCAATTTTGAAAGCTCAATCATCTAGCATTTACTGTTCTCCACACTAAATAACTTCATAATAACATATTGTGCAAAAAGAATAAACTTACCTCTTCCAGAGATACAGTCAAAGCCTTTCCCACCTTATCCTTCAAGACACCAATAATGAATGGTGTTGGTGCTTCACAAACTCCAATGTGAGCAGAAGGAAGAACAGGTATGAATGTGTAATGCCATGAAAATGGGTAGAGTATAGAATGCAGTGCTTCAATGCATGACGACAATTTACTGCAAATGATAGTTATTTTATATGTTATTTGACTTTATGGGATACCTTGTATTCACTTGCATGATAAAAAATAAAACAATACAGAAAAAAGCAAAACTTTAGAATCAAAATTCATAGTGCTCCAATTCCTCTTCAAGTTGTAAAATTATTCCCACCCCATTATCCTGTACCTTACCTCAAAGAATTACTGATAAATAAGACTTTTCGTTCCAGGAGAAGTGATCCAAACACTTGCAGAAGAATTGGCACAGGAAGCGTAGAGAAAAGCAGGGTCAAATCGTATTCCTCCAGGCGAGAATCAAGTGGCCTTCTCAACTGATTAGCAAGTGATCTCAAAGAAGCCTCCACACTGGCTGGAACTGTTCAACATACACAAACAACAATTACTCAGCTACTGGCCTACTTCCTTCAGCTCTTTCCCCAAATTTACACCATTGCCTGCATACCATTGCCCAGCAAATTAGTCAGTTTCAGCGTTTGTCCGGGATTTGGAAACTCGCAAGCATACAATTCTTTGATAAAAGTTTTCTGCAGCCATTCAGGTTGGCCATGCTGAGATTCTAATTCGGACAATATCTGGAAATTAAAAAAGAAATTGACCACTTATTGCAAGATATATACACAACTAATTTACAATAACTTATACATAGTGAAGCATCACATTAATATTCACATCACATGTGATATCCTATTTCAATATAATAATTAACAAATCACTTTGCTTATCACAATGAGCTCACAAATTATGTTTTAAAAGCAAACGATATTCCATTAGAAAATTCCACAAGCATGTTATAGAGGCGACAATTTATTTAGGTGAGCCATTTCTCCTCCATGAAATTTCCACTTCACGAAATTTCCACTTCACCTCCTCCATGAAATTCACGTTACATAATTTATGGATGGCCCCTTTGTTCTCTTTTTGGGGATTTGAAAAATTGTTACCAAGGTTTCCCTTTTGTTAACACTCTTTTCAAATTTACATTAAGAGAACTCAAATCTATCGCCATTTAATAAAACAGAATGTCACAAGTTTCATTTGCACATTCCATGCAAACTTACAAAGAGCATACTTCAAACAATACGGTGGAAAATTTCTTGTTGGTGTACTCACCAATACAATTAAAAATGATTTGCAAAATATACTGCAGTGGTACACACCTTAAAATAAAATCCTTTTGCACGATATGGACTTAAAATACAGTATGCCAATGGTAGACATATGTCCATGCCTTCTGGCATGACTCTGCGGCAGTAGCCAAACATATGGTCTCCCATTTCATTTGTTATTACTAAGGAATAGCTTTGCTCATCACAATAAGCATTTTCAGCTGAAGATCTTGGAGGCCAATCAGCCGCATCAGGGAAACACAGGTGTTCTATTAGTGGAGGGACTGAAGCCTGCATACAAAAAATTAGAACTATTAATTCAAAGAAATGCAAAGATAATCCTATCTTCAAGTTTTTCTAACTTTTAGCATGTATTGCTTACACCAAAAATAATATGCTCACAAAACATTTGTCACAATGAACCAAGAAATGACTACTCTAGTTTTAGAATATAGAAAAAAAAAAATACTGACCACAAAATCATCACCTAATACATCACCGAGAAAAACAGTAGTATCAAATCAGGTATCATTAAACTTTACAAATTCAAGTCTCATATGGACAGTATTGATGGTTCATGTGGTACGAACATATTTAAGGTGACTGACGTTTATGTTATTCTGAAGATAACGAAAATTATGTGCAATCTTAATTCTTGAGTATTGTACTATAACTTTTATTCTATCAGTAATTCTTGACAGAGCCATTGTTGGCTCGTAAATTCTTTGGAATCCACTTCAAGAAATATCATATCTGATAAGTATTTTCCTTTCCTCTTTTATTCTCTCTCTCTGGATTAACATGAATTTTCTTTACGCGTTTACATGTTGTAATTTCCAAACTTCATATGGAAACTTTAGAAAACAAGATACGGTCACAACTAATGATAGAGCATTGTTTTGTTTTTAGTGTTTAAAAATAAATACCAATATTTGGAATCCATAGCAAAACACGTTGATACAAATTCATTAATAAAGCTAAAAAAAATCGCATTCTATTTCATACACATATCAAACTCATATCTCAACACTCAAATCTGCTTAAAAAAACAAAACAAGAGAAAGCTATTTAAATTAACTTACATTCACAGGATATTTAGATTTTATATAAGGAACTTTAGTTTTCTTATCCCCATCCAAATTAAGTCCAATGAGCATAATGCAATGGAACAGATGAGAGAACGGTTGGGAAGAAAGTCTTTGTCGAGTGTTGAATACACGACTGGACACCCGTCTCACATAGACTTTTCTCTCTTCAGTCAATTTAGTCAGATCTTGACGTCTTCCCAAAGAATTTTCACCAAGTGTGTCTCCTTGTTGACAAGATGCTGAAACTTTTCCTGAAAAATAATTTGAATTTTTAAAGAAAGACAAAACAATTAGCAATAAAGGTACACACAAATTCAAGAAATATACGAATTTACAATCTTTTTCTGAATTATAAACAAAAATGAAACAAAGAATGAAGCCACCAATGATATCTAAATGTTGGATCTATACCATTTTTATAACTGTTTTTCACTCTACTTTCACAAGAAATTCAAAGAAAAAATTTGGAGACATATTTGAGAAAACTTTTAAAACGTTCCAGGCACTTCATGTATGAAAATATTCATTTTCACAAAAACTTTATGAATGCTTTAGGCCAGGGCTTTCCAACTGTTGGTCTACAAGCCGCATGCAGCCCACTGGAAAGTTTTACTTTTAAAGCTGAAAAACTAACATCATGGTCTTCAGCTTTAGGTATATGCTTCAATTCCTCTGGATAAAACTGTATCATTTGTTTCTCATTCAATGCATAAATACTTTACATTGTGATCCATTATAGAGTAATTCAGATGTTAACAGAATTATAGTATAATTCAGACTGCCTCACACTTTTATCACATGTGACTAATCTTGCAAGAAAATGTTTAAATCTAAACAGCAATTTATCAATATCTGACATAAAAGAGAAAAAATTTTGCATTAACTATGATACTTATTGACTCTTATTTCAAATTATGACTCAATTTGATAGAACAAGAACAATCCACAGCATGAAGTGCAAATGTATAGCATTATCTCTTATCCCAAAAGCACAGTGTAATTCAATGAGGTTTCTCAATGTAATATAAAAATATATTACTGCATGTCATTGTCAATAATGCTGTTTGAAAAATGTAATTCAACGTTGTCTCAGTCTGATGTAACTTTTATAAGAAAAAATTAATCCACATAGCATTAAGGACTCTGGCTTTACTGCAAGAACTTGAATGTTAGGCCAAGCTAGCATATCAGGAAATGGAACATTTTCTGGGGGTTGTATTTTTAACGTGGCACCAATAGACGGTCTGCATTTGCAGCTACATGTCATTTGTTAGTAATAATTACCATCATCTGTCTTTCTTGATCCTCCTGCTTCATTCTGAATGTCAGGGGGATTCATTTCATCAGGTGTTGTTGGAGCAGATTCATCAGATGAGGCAGAATCGAGTGATGCTACTGGGGAATCATGTAACGGTGACCCAAAGGCCTGGTTTATGAAGAGCTGCACCTACACGACAGTCACCATGCAGTATTCACATCTCATTTTAATATAGGTTTGTACCAAATCACATGGCACAGCAAGATGATAAAAGTTATGCATATAACATAATTGCACAATATATTCACAAAAATTATGCATTATCACAAACATAATTTAGAAATGCATAATAAACCCTACCTGTATTTTACATCCATACCATTACATCCTCACTATTCCCACCATTAACAAAACGAGTGACCATAGCCAAATTATTGATGCACATACATACATACGTACACACACACACACACACACAAACTCATGACAAGCACTCAACCAGAGCTTCAATCCTTCGTAACTTGAAATTTCCATGCTTAAATATGCAAATAACACTTTAAGAGATTTTGCAACCATAAACCATATAATCAAAGGTGCAGATTTCAACATTCTCTGCAAAGCACATGCGTCCCCAGAGCCTCTTCCAGTCAACATGCCACAACGTCAAGGGTAAAGATAATAAAGCAACGAACTAAAGGGGAACACCCAATAAAAGGAAAAAATATACAAAATTTAAACAGTTTAGGATCAAAAGTTCAATCAACAGTGACCACGACTTCAAGTCCTTACCTTGTTTCTATCCAATTTGTGAAGGGGCACGTTAGTTGAATTTGACTGATGACTTTTTGATACAGGATTGAAATGCAAAAATGACTTTAGAGGCAAGTGCATCTCGTCACTTTTGGACTCAATATTATTACTACCATTAATTTTGCTCTTGTTTTCACATAATGTAGCTTGTGAATTACTACTGTCATTATTATTACCCACAGTATTAACATTGTTGCAATTTACGAGAGCATCCATACGATCCAAAGGGTTAATAGGAGAACACTGTGAAGAAATAAAGACAAACAAAAAAAAAAAATGAGAACTAAAAATTGCTACAATAAAGGGAAGGAATACACTATTTAAGGATCCATTTAAAAATGTTATTTTTATATTATAATTTGATTCCACTAATTTTATACTTCCAACAAAATGCAAACAATAGAAAAATTTACTTCAAGAATAATTTTTCCAGTTTCATTACTAAATGATCTGATGTTTCTTGTAGAAATCAATTCAAATGCATATCTCAAACATGACTCTATGAGTTCAAAAGAACTTTTAAATTGCCATATACTTTGCATATACTTTAGATTACTGTAATTAAATCTTCATTAATGGCAGATATAATACAAACGATTATGTTTAAAAGCTTACCATATAATGAAGAGTTGACTGGTTTTGTTCAGTAGCTTTTTGAACCTGAGTACTATGCATAGCTACATCCTGCTTAGTTTGCACAGATAGTTCAGCTTTCAGAATTGCCTCCACATCTATACAAGCATATGGCTCAGCATATATATGTTCTCCACTCACAGCATTATTAGCTGAGGTCTTTCTTTGCTGATCACTTACAATCTTAATTTCAGAGCTAGCACTAATCTTTTTTCTTGGGTATAAAGGAGATTCCACAAAAAATTCACTCTGAGATTCATTCAGCTTCTCATACAAATGTTTGGGAACATTGGAAACACAATTCAGAGACTCGAAACATCCACCAGATAATTTCCCTACATACTGCGGATTTTGTTTGCCTTCTTTTGAATAGCGACTAGTGTCAACAACTTCAGACTCAGCAAAATTGTTCGTTGCACATTTGTCAAAATCTTCTCTTTTTTCATCACCTTTTGGACTTTTCAGTCGTTCAGTCGTTGTTTCAGTTCCTCCAGTTCTTGGTGTAATGACAACACTACCAATCCCTTGCTGATGTTTTAATAACACATTTTCTAATTTCTTGAGCATAATACGAGGTTCTGTGGTTGACCTCTCCAGGGATTTTTTTCTGTTTTCCAACCCTTTTGAGTTGCTGGTTAGGTCAGTTTTAGATTTCTCAGGTGCTAACCTGGTACACACAGGGTTACCTCTCACATCCGGAGAATTGTGAACAAAAGTTCGAGGTGGTTTTTTAGGTGGAGGACCTGGAGGTAGGGGAGCCTTCAGTGCAGCTCTTAAACTAAAAGTCAGCTTACTATCAAGTTCATTACACGCTTCGTCATTCACATTTAGTTTCTCTTTATTTTCATTTTCTGAAATTCTTGCTTCACTTTGTGGTAATGTATTTTCTTTTCTTTGGTTAGAGCTTTCATCAGACTGCTGCATTAATTGAATTTTCGAACCATTCAAGGCTACACGTCTAGGCTCCTTTGAGTCACTTCTTATTGTCCTAATGACAGTTCTTTCAACTGTTGGTAATGTTTTCAACAAGAAATCTTTATTATCTAATCCAACTTTACACAAATTTTCATTTATATTATTTTTACAGTTAACATTTACTATTGTTTGGGGGGGCTTGAAAGCATTCAACTCATCTTTTTTCCCAACAAAAATTCCATTTTTTGTAACAGTTTCTTCAGGAGACAATGATCTCTCTGTATTACCCTGGTGTCTGTCTTCAAACAACTTCACTGTGTTGACAACAGTACGCATTTTCTTATCTGGATTGGAGGATTGGTGTGACAGAATCGGTTTATCACATCGAAACGCAGGGGTTCGACGAATATTTCCCTTCCCAGATTGAGAACATGTTGCTTTAAGTTTATCTTTAGGTTTCTCGAAACTTGTATTTTCTGGACAAATTCCCTTCACCGTACCAAAAGAAGAGGACACTTTTAACTGTGCAGCATTGCGGCATTTTGACTGAAGGTTTCTATCAATATCAGTGCATGACACTTTTGTATTACTAAGAGACTGATGAGATTTTGCTGGTTCAACAATTTCGAACTTTTTCTTAATGCTCTCTATTCTATTTCTAAGCTCTGGTGGAGGCTTATAAGCCATCATAAATGTAACATACACGGCATATTCGATATTCAATTCTCAAATCCTACTTTAAGAACAAAATAGCACAATACTACTGTGAATATAAAAATCTGCATGCCACTCTCATCTGTTGATTAACAGCATCATTTTAAAATAAAAAGGTGACATTGCCTGAAAAAAGAGGTGATAGAATTTTACACACATTTACATGCGTAGAGAAATGGAAATATTTAAGCATGTTGAGTATCCTTAACCTGCATTGCACATACACCTTTCATATCACAACACTAATGTCACGCCTCTTTCAAGAACAAGTTGAAATACTTACCGTCCGACGTCACTAACGAAACGTATTCGCTAACCATATAATGCGCTGTCTATAACTTCTCATACGTTGCATGTTGGCACAGCGGCACAGCGGTAGCACACATTGAAAGACGCGACCAGGACACGAACGACTATCGTTTTGTCACTCTACGTCACTGTCACATTCCGCACCACAATCCGCCTACAATTGCCTACAATAGAGGATTCCCCTCACCCTAATTACTGGAACGAATACACAAGCCATGTTCTGAAGATTTTGGTTGGATTTATCCAGTACAAAAGTGTAGCCAACCTAACGTGAAACATAAATTCCAAATTGCAAAGCATTTAATTATAATGAGTCTACGAAAAACACGATAGAAATCCAGTCATTTTATTACTAATGGCAAGGTTAATAATCCAATCTCCGAACCTTTTCACTTGTGATACTTTTTTTATGATGACGGGTCATAAGATTGGATACACACGCGCCAATTACAAATAAATATATTATATAAATTTGTAAATAAATTGTGATCTTCTGTATTTTTTCTCTCTTCTTTGTCTCTCCATATGTCTCTCTGTCTCTCCCTCTCTCGTATCAAAAGCCATTTTTGTACGAAACTGAGTTATTTATGGGTTTTTCATCAATATAGATTTTTATCCCCAAAGTATTAATGCAATGCAACCACGATATTTAATCAAAACCGAACAGATCGTATAAAAATACGAGGTCAAGACATGGGACTATGTTCCAATATCTGTCAAATCCATCATCAGTTTTGATATTGTTAACATCAACGTCCACCAAATCCATGTTTTTATTGGCTATTTGCCGAAACTTCCTACAATGCAGTGGCGTAGCGTCAGGGGACGCTGAGATGCTGAGCATCCCCGTAAATAAGAACCTTAAATACTGTATTGATAATCTTACAAGTGGTCTGTTGAGCGAAACACGTTTTGTATTAATTTAAAATTGATTTCCTATGATTGAATTCGGCGGCCTGTTGAAGCTGGCCTCTGATTGCTTGGAAGCTAAAATACTTCAGCGTCTGCCGCCAGATTGCGACGAGCAATGACGCATGCGCAGATGGCGAGGTTCCCCTCTCCCCTCTTCACCCCTGGCCAAGAGAAAACCGACTGCTTTACGCTAGCGTCTACTGCGGAAAGAAGCTCGTTTGTGCACGAGAGCGCAGCACACTTCAGGCGGTCAGTAAATTATCTTTCTCTCTCTCACTCGGGAGTCCCCGCTTGGTCATGGGTACAAACTGTAGAAATAGTGCCTGACTACTATTTCTTAATTAATATCCAAGAAATTGTATTATCTCTTAAATAGATTACATATTATTTAAGTCTGCAATGTATAAATTAACAAATGGTCTTATTGCCATTCGCGTATAAGAATTAAAGCTGAGCCATTGTATAATTTGCTTTCAAGACATCGGCAGCCCTGACTGCTGTGAGGATTTTGTGGGAAGCGCCTACACCGTCGTAAGCAATCGAGATCGTGGAAGTATACTGCGATTTTTGTATGAAGAGCTCTCAAGATAATTCAAATCCCATCTTCGCGATGGAATATGTCACGGCATTACGCGTCTTTTCTCGATCTTGCCGGTAGAAGTCGCATGATCGCAAGCACTGCTTCATACGGTCGCGATCGTGCGAAGTCTAGCGGAACGACTGAGAATGATACGAAATGCCGTGACATATTCCATCGCGAAGATGGGATTTGAGTTATCTTGAGAGCTCTTCCTACAAAAATCGCAGTATAGTCCCAGTGTATCTGCCTTGTGTTGCGTTCGCCTGTTAGACGAAGTAGTTGATAGTGACATTTTGTGTGTTATTGTTGAGCATCCCCAAAAGTGTGAGTCACGCTACGCCACTGCTACAATGGCGGCTTTTGATTCGGCAAATACCGAATACCGAAATAATAGCGGTATAGGTATTTATAAAAAATACCTTTACCTATATTATACCTTTATTCAAAATACATTAAAAAACACCAGTATAAGGCCCGCAACAGACTACACCGAGGAATGCGTTGCGAGAAATGTGCGACGAGAAATGAGGAAATAAGCCGGCGAGGCTGCGTCCACACACTACAAAGAGGTTATTCGATGTCTCGAAATGCCTTTATGTGCCACAAGCCGAGAGTGATGGCAGCAGTTTTAGCTATGAGATCATCTGAGTCCCATTTCTTGTTTTATTAAATGCTCTTATGCAATTTTTACTCGTGATATCCTTGTTTTGTTACAATAATCGTAAACCATTTGTTTAACGAGTTCGAATTACCTAGAAAGAAACACACTACTACATTGCATACAAATCATTATTTAATGTTAAAAACAAGAAGTTAAGTGACGTATAAGGGAGAAGTTGTACATCAGCAAATTTTCTTGAACTCCGTAATCTCTACCACGCTCTGGTTTACTATATTTGTTGGTTAAATAATGAATAGATAATGATAAAATAATTCATAATAAAATTCACAATTAATAAATTCATTCATAAATACCAATTAAGAAAAGTAATAAATCAATTCAATTCTTTCAAAATACCCTTTCAAGTTTCTTGCTTCAATTTTTTATTTTTATATTACTCATTACGAGCGGATTTCACACAAATAAGAATATCTTCCATACAAGTTTTTACGTGTTCATTTCCGTTTGAAGAGAAAATTCAAGAAAACAATTAAAAAACTGGTAGTTTATCGCATCTTTTACTGCCAAACGTTATAACCTCACTCAGTTCGTGCATTGTTTGGTGTTTTCCTGCGGCAGCGAACGCCCAAATGTCGTATAACAAGTGAAAGAGTAGAAATGTGTCCGAGAAAACTCGCTCGCCGACCGACTCGAGCGAGGAACTCTTTCGCCTCCGCAGAGGCGAACGAGGAAACTCTTTCAGGTGTGTGGGGGTCCATAAGAGTCCCTTGTTTCGATTTTCCACATTTCTCGTCGCACATTTCTGGAAACACATTCCTCGGCGTAGTCTGTTGCGGGCCTAAGGCCCGTACCACACTACACCGAGGAATGCGTTGCGAGAGATGTGCAACGAGAAATGAAAGAGGCCGGCAATGCTATGTCCACACACTAGAAAAAGGGAGTTTTTGCCACCTCGAACGGTAAGCACTATCGATCTTCTGCTCTTGCGCAGTTCAAGTTTCGCATCACTTTAGTGCATCTGCGCATGCGCAGAAGATCGACAATGCTTCAAGTTCGAGGGTGCAAAAACTCTCATGTGGCACATGCCGAGAGTGGTAGCAGCAGTTAGCTATGAGATCAGCTGCGAGTCCCATTTCTTGTTTTATTAAATGCTCTTGTGTAATTTTAACCCCTGAAATCCTTGTTTTGTTACCATAATCGTAAACCATTTGTTTAATACACTACTGCATTGCATACCAATCATTATTTAATGTAAAAAACAGGAAATATGTGACGTGTGAGTGAGAAGTACATCATCAAATTTTCTTGAGTTCCGTAATCTTTACCCTCTCTGGTTTACTATATTCATTGATTGAATTATGAATAAATGTTGAATGATCAAAAATACATAATAAAATTCACAATTGATAAATTCATTCATAAATACCTGATAAATACAAATTAAGAAAAGTAATGAATTAATTCAATTCTTTCAAAACACCCTATCGAGTTTCTTGCTTCAAATTTTTATTTTTATATTGCTCATTATTAGCGGGTTTCATACAAATAAGAATATCATCCCTAGAAGTTTTTTCTTGTTCATTTCCGTTTTAAGAGAAATTTAAAAAAATATAACTAAAAAATTGGTAGTTTATCGCATCTTTTACTGCTAAATGTTATAACCTCACTCAGTTCTACGCACTGTTTGGTGTTTTCCTGCGGCAGCTGCCTAAATGTCATATAACAAGTGAAGGAGTAGAAATGTGTCCGAGAAAACTCGCTCGCCGACTGACTCTAGCGACGAACTCTTTCGCCTACGCATAGGCGAACGAGAAAACTCTTTCAAGTGTGTGGGGGTCGGTAAGTGTCCCTTGTTTCGATTTTCCACATTTCTCGTCGCACATTTCTAGAAACGCATTCCTCGATGTAGTGTGTTGCGGGCCTCAGACGTCAAATACCGGTATTTTTAGAAGTATTTTACCTTTATTCGACGTCTATATCGGTAAAATACCTATATTTAAAGGTATTATACCGGTATATTCATGAGTCGAGTCTCGACGGTGGCGTATTTTCGTCACCAGACATATTCTAGCTAGGTCGACTTCTGTCGTTTGTTGGGAAAGAATTATAATGGTCTGGTTTTCTGAACGGTAGTTTTCAATGGTTCCTCCGATCAGTACCAGGTGAATGCCGCAGTAGTACTTAAAAAACGGGCTACTGATCGCACATTATCTTTTGTTTCCCATCCTTTCGTTTTAAATGCACACTCTTTCACGCACTACACGATTAGACCTCAGGAGACCAGTCAGAGTCTGGAGTTTGTTCCTATTAACGATTGATGGATTATTAGTAATTCCGAGCGCGTCAATTGCTAATCCCGTAAGTGCAGTGCACGCGTTTTCCAAGACAGATTGTGGTGATCTTCCTCCTTGGATGGTAAGATCAGGCGCTGACCTACCGTCGACTAGCGGAGTTTCCCCCACCAGGTATCCCCAGCCGGGACAAGCTCTAACCACTCGCGCGGTCTCCCGGCATCTGTGATAATCTAACACATGTAATTATCTAACACATGTAAGCTCTGCGATATCTTGAATATCCAACGAAGATACCGCATTTTCCTCTTCTCTCCAATTTATTCGTATTTGGCTTCATATTTTTAAAGAAAACCTTGCAGCCAAATATTCTAAAATGTGACACCGTGGTTTTGATTCCAGATCATAACTCTAAAGGAACTTTACCATTTCCATGTTTCTTAGGGGTAACGTTGTAGGCATATACAGCCGTTTGCACAGCCTCCGCCCAGAATCTCAATGGTAAACCGGAATCTATTAACAAAGTCCTTATGGCATTTAGAACAGTCCGATTAGCACTTTCAGCTATTCCGTTGCTTTGTGGTGTATACGGTACCGTTCTTTCGCACTTAATTCCTTTATTTTTGTAAAAATGTTGAGTTGCGTTGATAAATTCCTTTCCATTATCAGTCCTAACACATTTCACTTTACACTGCGTTTCATTTTCCCTTCTTTGAATAAATTCCACTAACCTATCTGCACATTCGTGTTTGTGTTTCACAAACTCGGCAAAATATCTGCGACTGTATTGATCAACAACCAACAACAAATATCTGCTCCCTCCCAGTGAAGTCACCGGCATAGGACCGCATAAATCTACGTGCAGTCTCTCCAAAACACGTGAAACACTTTCAATGTCTACCTCTTTGAATGGAAGTCTTGTAAATTTTCCCTGCAAACAACTGTCACATGTTTTGTATTCACTCGGAAAATCTTCAAGGCCTCTGACTAATTTATTTCTACACATTTTTTCGATGTCTTTATGGTTGACATGACCCATTCTTCTGTGCCATAGGTTTTCAATGTTTGTATTCGACTTGAAACAGATTTCAGTAATTTCACTTTCACCATTACACTCACTATTATCACATTCTTTGTCGTCCACATCCATTTCAAGAATAAAGTTATCTCCGTCAAACAGTCCATTTGCAATAAGTGAATTATTAATAGCATAAAATATTCTAACACCTTGTTCATCGAGTACAATTCTTTTGTCCTTCTGTACTATACTGGAGACAGATAATAAGTTAGAATTCAAACATGGTACATGCAGCACCTTTTCTAGATTGACCTTGATGAGGTCATTTGCTTTAGTGCTACAGTATCCAACAACGTTTCCGACAGCGTCCGAACATATTTTTCTTCCTAATTCTGCGGTCTCAATTTCGGTTTGCGTTGACTTCTCATTTCTCAGTAGACCGTCTCTCGACGTCATATGCGATGTGCAACCAGAGTCCAAGAGCCACCTAATTTTTCTTCCGTCGCTTGACGCGGTTTCTTTTTCTTTTGCTACCATTGCTTGCATCTTTTTCGAGTACTTGGATGAACTGCGTTTTCGATTATTTAAATTTCTTTCTTCCTGATTTGCAAAGGTTTCGCTGCTTTTATTGTAATAGTTTTTATGCAGAATTTTAGGTTTGTTTTCTTTTTCGGATTTGTTTTCGTATCCGCTTTTTTTATGCCAACAATTTTTCGCGGTGTGGCCTCGTTTCCCGCATACAAAGCAATGTATTTTCTGGAATTCTTTTGCCTTATATGCCATTGAATCCATATTTACAAAAGATCGAACACATTTCTTTTCGTATCTTAACAAACAATCCCTCATTGATTCAAAGTTAATGTCCGAATTCGCGTATAACGCAGTCGTCACTTCGCTGTAGCTCTTTGGTAGACCGTCGATAATATAATGTATTGTTCTTCAATTTTAGTTCCCAATTCATTTATTTCGCACGACAAGCCTGTTGCTCTCGTTAGAAAATCGTCGATTGTCTCGTTTTCTTGTTTTTCTATTCTGGCTAATTTTGCCTTCAACGAAATTAACCTATGCTTGTGAATTCCCTCATGTCTTTTCTTTAATGTGTCCCACAAGGACTTTGCATTATTTATTCCCCTACAGGCTAATAGTTGTTCATTTGAGAGAGTTAGAATTAACATCCCGGTTGAACCAGGGTTTAGGGTGGCACGGTTCATTTGGTTCCTTTTGTGAATCACTTACTCTCGTGAATCGCCCGCCACGGTTCACTTACGGTTCACTTCAGAGGTGGCGATAAATAATAAGTGAATTATCTTCGGGTTGATTAGCTTTGATGGGTCAAAGCACAAATATACACGAAATGACCAATTTCATATTTTACGAAAAATTTCTTCTTCATCACGACACTTTTAAAACAACTTCACTTCACATTGAAAATTACACTTCACTACACTTTTTTTTGTTGAATTAAACTAGTTTCTAAGCTGATTTCATTGCTGTTTGAACTCATGTTTACAGATATTTTTTTAGATTTTAAAAAGCCTTGCTAGTAATGGCACTTTCAGTTGTTCCCATAACAACAAATTTATTTACTGCC
This sequence comes from Acheta domesticus, assembly GCA_031308135.1. Taxonomy (NCBI): domain Eukaryota; kingdom Metazoa; phylum Arthropoda; class Insecta; order Orthoptera; family Gryllidae; genus Acheta; species Acheta domesticus. The sequence continues at coordinate 6,673,549 of JAHLJT010000631.1, forward strand.
ACTACTGAATGCGATTATTAACTGTTCGCAAGAAAAGTCATTTTCTTAGTGGAATTGTGTGTTTTATAGCACTTCAAGACCTCTTTGAATAGATTTGGTAAGTCTACCGTAATGGAAGGAGTGAATGCAGGTTTTTTTATGAATTGCGCCGAGAGGGAAGTTTAAATGCGATTCAGTAGTGTCAGAAAGTGAGTTTGCTTGCGTCTCGACGCGTGTGTCACGTATGTAAGGGAGAAATGAAATTTACTGAGAGAAAGGATAGGACAGACGGATATGAATGGATTTGTAGAATGAGGGGAGAGAATGGACATTGCGTGAAAGTTTCTGTACGAAAGGATTCTTGGTTTGAAAGGAGTCATTTGGAGATATGGAAGGTGCTTCTCATTACTTACATGTGGGTGATGGAAGCAAAGAATGAACATATTTGTTTGGATTGCGATGTTTGTGAAAGTACTGTCACTGATTGGATGAGTTTTTGTCGAAAAGTGTGTTTTGAAGTGCTTGAAGATGAAAGTGAACCACTGGGTGGAGAGGGTGTTGTGGTTGAAATTGATGAAAGCAAGTTTGGTAAGAGGAAGTTTAATAGAGGAAAAAGAGTGGAAGGGAAATGGGTGTTTGGTGGGGTTGAAAGAGGTTCCACTCGGTCCTTTTTCAAGGTCGTTGAAAGTCGTAGTAAAGAGGTACTCTTGGACATCATCAAGAATTACATCAAGCCGAAATCAATTGTGATTTCGGGTTGCTGGAAGGCTTATGATTGTCTAAATGATGAAGGATTTTCACATTTGAGAGTTAATCATTCTATTACTTTTAAAGATCCTGAAACTGGAGCGCATACTAATTCTATTGAAGGAACTTGGAGTGCTATAAAACGCGCAATTCCACGTAGGAAAACTGATTTATATAATTTTTATTTAGCAGAGTATGTATGGAGAAGGAATCTAATTTCTCCAAAATTTGAAAACTTTATCAACCATATTTTAAAAGTTTATAATGTGGACAAATAAGTGAGTATTTTTTATTATAAATTTTTAAGTTTTATTTTGTAAAAATTGAAAATAATTTGTGAATTTGTTTTTTTCAGCAATTGTAAAATTATGGTTTATTTTTTTGTTATAATTTTATTCGTTCCTGGATATTTTAATTTTTATTTAACATTCAATTGCATTCAAAAGTGAGTTATTAATATTTCCTTCATATTGGTTTTATTAATTTTCAGTTTGTATTATTTTTAAAAGTATGTTTTTGTGTTATAGAAATTACGCTGTTTCATCATTGTTTCTTCATTTATACTTTTCTTCAATTTCCTATGTTTCATTATATTTAAAAGTGAGTTTTTAAATTTTTTTATATTGGTTTCATAAATTTTCTTTTCCTTTATTTTTAAATGTACTTTTTTCTGTTTCAGGTATTACAAATTCCATGTTATTATTATTATTGTTGTATTTAATTTTGTTCGTTTGTTAAAATAAATGTACAAAAATTGCAACAAATACGTGAGTTATACTTTTCCCATTTATATTCTGTGGCTTATAGAGCAATGTAATAAGTAGCATTTAGACGAGTGGCATAAGTAACACAAAATGAGTGGCTTAAGTAGTAAAGAATGTTCAAGTAGCACGCGCTTCTTAAATAGAATGTGTTTTCAAAGACATTTATTACGTTACCATGTTCAACGCGAATAGTAAACAAGGATTCGGTTCACTGAGTCGATTCCTCCCTAGTGAACCGGATCAGTGAACCAAATGAACCGTGCCACCCTAAACCCTGGTTCAACCAATAATTCAATCTTCCCGAAGGATATATTTGCTCCTTCTGCCATGTTTCTTTTTTATCGCTCTGCTACCAGTTTGTTGGAGAACAAGCTCAGTTTATCTATTTACGTATTACTGTAGCTTTGACCCAATAAATACAAGGGGTTTTTGTTAGCAGATATTCCGTTTTATTCCAGACAGAAAATCATTACAACTTAGTTACGATCAACAACACTCCTTTGTTTCTCCATTGTATAACACATGAACGTGCCACACGAAACCTATGATATGTTTACCAACACATCCAACCAATAGTAACTAGAATGGCCCACAGAAAATAGAAAATCTTTGCTAATGCTTATGTTGTACATTGTGAATGCTTCAGCCTATCACTTATGTTTAAGTTTATGTCTATGCGTTACGCTTATGTTTACGTCTGCATTGTGAATGAGCCTTTAGACACGCTAATTGAGGAGAATGTGAAAGACTATCTGACCAACAATGGTATTTAGGAAGAAATATCATGCGAAAAACTCCCGACAAAGGGATAGAACATTGCATTCAAAACAGGGACAGTGGTTAAACCAGGGTTTAGGGTGGCACGGTTCATTTGGTTCCTTTTGTGAATCACTTACTCTCGTGAATCGCCCGCCACGGTTCACTTACGGTTCACTTCAGAGGTGGCGATAAATAATAAGTGAATTATCTTCGGGTTGATTAGCTTTGATGGGTCAAAGCACAAATATACACGAAATGACCAATTTCATATTTTACGAAAAATGTATTCTTCATTACGACACTTTTAAAACAACTTCACTTCACATTGAAAATTACACTTCACTACACTTTTTTTGTTGAATTAAACTTGTTTCTAAGCTGATTTCATTGCTGTTTGAACTCAAATATTAGTATAGAAATGTTTTTAGATTTTAAAAAGCCTTCTCGTAATGTCACTTTCAGTTGTTCCCATAACAACAAAATTATTTACTGGCACTATTTAATGCGTTTAGAAAGTGTTCGCACGAAAAGTTATTTTCTTAGTGGAATTGTGTGTTTTATAGCATTTCAAGACCTCTTTGAATAGATTTTGTACGTCTACCGTGATGGAAGGAGTGAACGCAGGATTTTTTTATGAATTGCGCCGAGCGGGAAGTTTAAATGCTATTCAGTGGTGTCAGAAAGTGGGATTGCTTGCGTCTCGACGTGAGTGTCACGTATGTACAGGAGAAAAGTGGTATTTCGTGTTTTTTCGTATTTCAAGACATCTTTTAATAGATTTTGTGTGTCTACCGTGATGGAAGATGTAAATGCAGGATTTATTTATGATTAACATATTATGTAGTGTTTGCTTTAAAAAATAGACGAGTTGGTTTTTAGTATTAAAATGGAGGATTTGAGATGTGATAGTCTCCCAATAATAAACGTGTAAGCAGTATGTGTTTGTGAAATAGAATTGATTTTAAATATTTGTATTTATTTTATTAGCTTAACAAGTTATTTTTTATTATTAATTTTTTAAGCTCGTAAAAAGTAGGTATTTTTTTCCAGAAACAAGCTTGACGTTTTTTCGTGTTATGAGGGTGTAATTCGTGCCGAGACCCTACACTAATTTTCAGTATTACTATGGTAGTGGTAATACTATTAAAATTGTATAATTTCAACGACTGTGTGAGTGGATTTTTTCTTTTAAAATTCCATTTTCTTTAACATATTAAGTAGAATTGGTTTAAAAAACAGATGAGTTGGTTTATTCGTATTAAAATGGGTGGTTTGGGGGGCGATAGCCCCCCAATAACAAAAGTTTAAGTAGTATGAGTTTGTGAAATAGAATTTATTTTAAATAATTTGTGAATTTATTTTTACAGCAATTATGATGTGTTTCAACTTTTCAACTTTAATTTTTCTGTTTATATTTTCTGAGTTGCTGTTTATATTTTTTTTTCATCGTTCAATTGCATTCAAAAGTGAGTTATTAGTATTTACCTCCTATTGGTTTTTATAAATTTTAGTTTGTATTCTTTTTAAAAGTATGTTTTTCTGTTATAGAAATTACGCTGTTTCAACAAATTTTTGTTCGTTTTTCTTCAATTTCCTTCGTTATTTATCTTTCATTCTATTTAATAGTGAGTTATTAATATTATTTGATATTGGTTTTATTTTATATTGTATTATTTTTAAAAATACTTTTTTTTTGTTTCAGGTTCTTAAAATTCTACGTTTATATTATTATTATTATTATTATTATTATTATTATTGTTTTTATATTTTTGTTTCATAACTTAAAATAAATGTATAAAAATTCCAACAAATACGTGAGTTATACTTTTCCCATTTATATTCTGTGGCTTATAGAGCAATGTAATAAGTAGCATTTGCTTAACTAAATAGACGAGTGGCATAAGTAACACAAAACGAGTGGCTTAAGTAGTAAAGAATGTTAAAGTAGCACGCGCTTCTTAAATAGAATGTGTTTTCAAAGACATTTATTACGTTACCATGTTCAACGCGAATAGTAAACAAGGAATCGGTTCACTGAGTCGATTCCTCCCTAGTGAACCGGATCAGTGAACGAAAGGAACCGTGCCACCTTAAACCCTGGTTCAACCAAATTGTATTTAAAAAGAAGAGTCATAGGTAGATTTTAAGAACAGGGATCGGCTCCTAGTCACGCACACGATTCGGTTCCGAACGAGTCACTCGCGGCGCCGCCACAGTGTGCCCGGCCACACGGCCACGTGGCCAACGCACTTTCGTGTGGAATCGTGACGCTTCGCTACCCGTGTCCAAGTTGAGGACGAGGTTCGGGCCTTCGGCCCTCGCGTTAACATAAAACATCCTTGAGTCTGTCCAACGCATAATTACCAACGCATTTTATGCATTTAACATTATGCATGCAACGCATTTTATGCATTTAACCATTGTAATTCTCCATTACACATTCGCACCACACCGCACAATGCACAATGCAAGCAGTGCTCCCTGAGTGATCCGTTCTCGTGGTCCGCGCGAGTGAACCATGCGCAAGTGAACCGTGCGCCGTTGTTTTAGTGAGCCGAACCCTGTCCTTAAAATCAGCCGAGTCATAATTTATAAATGAGCTAAGAGAAGAAAGGAGAACTTCCAGCTAGTCGTTTAGTCCACTGCAAGTTGAAAAAGATGGCTGGGTTTTCTTCATGGTCCTCCGGTGCCGCATGACCGAGAGCTCACAACTTGTATTTGGAACTCCCGTCGCTGACTGACAAGCGGCCTATCATTTATTTCCCGCTTCTGAATTGGACGCAGGACTATTGGGAAAATATTCAATTTTGGTCTTCATCGAATCTCGCTGCTGATCAAGGTTGGTTTTCGTAGAGTCACGATTTGTAATGGTTTGGAACGGCTTCGAGTGACTCGCTGCTTTTCCCGAGATAGTCAACTGTTTAAAGTAATTTATTATAATTAATTAGCCTCTATATTTAATATCATTATACAAGCCTAACATACAAAATGAAAAAATTTCAAAGTGCTTTAAAAACGGCAAGACACCTGGACATTAGATATCAAAATTTAATGAATAATGCAAATGAAGATGAGGCATTGGAAAAATTTCAGGCAATTAATGTCATAATTGTGAGAGCCATAGATAAGCTTGAAGAGACTTCTTGTGAAATTGACATTCAAGAAAATGACATTATTGCTAAACAAGATATTTTAGAATCTCTTCAAACCCTCTCTTTCCAAATTGAATCCTTTTTAAAAAAGAATGCACTTAAAGTATCGTCACCTGGAAATTCAACGGAATCACAGCCGGTAATTCTGACACAAGGTATCAATGCCTTTTCTACAGGTTTTAAATTACCAGATATCACTTTGCTTCATTTTGGAGGTAAGATAACTGAGTGGCCGGCCTTTAGAGACTTATTTAAAGCTTTAGTTGTCGAAAATCCAAATTTATCTGAAATCAATAAATTTATTTATTTGAATACCAGTTTGGAGGGAGAGGCTAAACTAATTATCGAAAACTTAGAAGTCTCATCTGAGAACTTTGAAGTTGCGTGGAAACTTCTTACTAAACGTTTTGATGATCCACGCACAATTGTAAAACAGTACCTTATTAAAATCTTAAATCCTCCACATTTAATGCATAACTCAGCATCATCTTTGAGACAATTTATAGATTATTTCGTGTCTCATGTAAATGCATTATTAGCTTTAAAACATGATGTGGAATTGAAAGGCCTGTTATTAGTGGCTTTAATTTCAAAGAGTTTACCTAATGAACTATTAAAAAATTGGGAGTTGCACTTAAATGATAAATGTGCACCCACTTATAATGAACTTATTGATTTTTTAACAAGGCAACAACGCGCCATAACTGCAATGGTAGATACAACTGTAACGTCAAATCAAATTTCTGTAACAACTACAACTACAACTCAAAGGTCTCCATCTTGTTACATATGTCAGGAAAGTCATTCCTACATAAAATGTCCTAAATTTACTCAATGGAATCCTAAACAAAAATCTGATTGGGTTAGGTTAAATGGACATTGTCTCAAATGTCTTAAATATAAATCGCCATCGCACACTTGTGATGTAAAATGTACTATATGTAATAAAAATCATAATAAAATATTACATTTTTCTAAGCTGGCAAATATTGGTGAAGCTACAGAAGCTAATCGTGCGATTTCTGCCAGCATATTTAATACTGTGCCAGAAAATAAAATGAAAACTACTTCATTACCTACAGCAATTGTCAATTGTATTGACAGTAAAGGGAGGTTTATACCTAAAACCGCCTTATTAGACTCAGGTTCAGAAATATCATTAATAACGGAGTTTGCAGCCAAGAAATTATCATTACCTAGGAAAAAAGTAAACGTATTAATTTCAGGTGCAACCGATGAAGAATTTGTTGCTAATGAAAGCATTGTAGTAGAAATTAAGTCTCGTTGCGGACTTGGGAGTAGGCAAGTTGTATTCATTATTGTTCCCAAATTATGTAAAGTTATAAATGAATCTTTCTCTATATCAAATTGGGGAATTCCCCAAGACATATTCCTAGTGGATAGTAAATTTAATAAACCCAAGTGCATTGATTTATTACTAGGAGCGAGTGTAATGTTTGAAGTGCTTGCTCAAGGTAAATATTATCCACAAAACAATCAATTTCCGTTTTTACAACAGACTCTTTTAGGTTGGATAGTCTCTGGTCCAATTCTATACAATTCTTGTGCTGATAATTTTAAGGTTTGTTCTTATAATTGCAAAAGATTCGATTTACCAAATCAATTAAAAAGATTTTGGGATATAGAGCATACAGAGCATGAAAATGACTTCTGTGAAAATGATTTTTGTGTTAAGCATTTTAATGAAAATGTTACTCGTGATAACTCGGGTAGGTATTGTGTAAAATTGCCAATATTACCTAATGCACCAGCTTTAGGAAAATCCAAATGGCAAGCAAAAAATAGATTACTGTCCTTAGAAAGAAGATTAAGTGCTGATTCTGAATTAGCCTCAAATTATCGTGCATTCATGTTCGAATATCAGAAATTAGGACACATGAGAAAATTATCTAATGAAATGAATGATGATAGAAACTTTTTGCCCCATTTTCCTGTATTGAAAATGGATTCGTCTACAACTAAAACGCAATGTGTTTTTGATGATTCAGCTTCTTCAGGGATATCATTAAATGACGTTCTTGCTACAGGTCCTGTTTTGCAAGATGATTTTTTCTCTATACTTGTTAGATTTAGATTACATCCTATCGCTATAACAGGTGATCTTGAGAAAATGTATCGGCAAATTAATGTTCCTCCTTTAAGTCAAAAATTGCAATGCATCTTATGGCGTGATGATCCCACTGCTAATATTGATGAATGGGCTCTCACCACAGTCACTAACGGTACAGCATCACCTTCATATTTGGCTACGCAGACTCTCGTGCGCCTGGCCAGCGATGGTCACAAGGTGATGAGTTCCCATTAGGAAAGTTAGCGTTAACCACTGATTTTTATGCGGATGACTTCATCAAATCATGTAAAGATGAAGAAGAAGCATTTGATATTTATTCTCAAACATCTAAACTAGTATTAAAAGGTGGATTTAAACTTAGAAAATGGTCCACCAATTCAATATCTCTTCTAAACATTATCCCGAGGATATTAGAGAAGCAGGCAAATTAGTACACTTTAATGATCCATTATCTCAATGTGTTAAAACTTTAGGTTTGTTATGGGATCCCCATGTTGATGTTTTTAAAATAATGTTGTCTCCCGCTTTAATTGAAGCAAAAGATAAACCCATTATTTCAAAAAGAAAATTATCATCTTACATTTCTAGCAACTTTGATCCTTTTGAATTAATTTCCCCAGTAGTAATATTATGGAAAATATCTCAAAAACTGTGGGAATGTTCTCTTAAGTGGAACGAAAATCTTCCTGAGCACATCAATTCTAATTGGTTAAGCATTTGTAATTGTTTACCACTAATTACTGATATCACTATATTCCACGGGTTATATCAATGTTAGGTACTTCATTTTGGAGATACATGGTTTCTGTGACAGTAGTCAATTTGCTTATGAAGCCTGTACATACATTAAAACATATAACAATTTTAATTATGTCAATTGTAGATTATTATGTGCGAAATCAAGGGTTGCTCCACGTGCGGTATTAAAGTCAAAAAAGGAGAGTGATCTTGCTATTACCATACCTAGACTTGAGCTATGTTCAGATTTGTTATTAGCGAAACTCATGGACAAGACTATAGGAGCTTTAAAGAAAGATCAACATGTTACAAATTTTGTTACAAGAGATCGAATCAATTTATGGACTGATTCACAAGTGGTCTTAGCTTGGTTAAGAAGTCCACCAAAAAAGGCAAATATCTTTGTTCGAAATCGAGTTTTAGAAATTTTAAATATGACTGAAGATTGCACTTGGAGGTACGTACAATCCCAAGTTAATTCATCTGATTTAATTTCCAGGGTTGTAAAGCCTCTTTTATTGTTAAAACAAGAGCTGTGGTGGCATGTTCCTACCTTTTTATCGTCAGTCTCTTTAAATTGGCTTGATAAAATTAAATTAATTGTAAAAAGATTTAAAACTTTAACATAACCGTAAATGATTTACTGAAATATCTTTGTTCGAAATCGAGATTTCGAATATTCTAAGATGGTCACATTGATATTACAAACTTAGAATTTATTTTTAATGTATTGTGCATTCGATATGAATGCCTAAATACTTGCTTTGAGAGGCAAAAATGCCCCAATGCCTAAATACTTGCTTTGAGAGGCAAAAATGCCCCAAAGTTTTATATGTGAGTTTGACCTATTGTAAGGCAGCTCATTTCTGTTATTATCATTTGGCATTTTTGTCAATTTGGTTTTGTGGGTTTGGTATAAACCTCGCAATTATTGCTGTTCGAGAAGGCACATAATCTCGGAGTTAAATGGACTCGAAATATTGACTTTTTTCAAAGCTTTATGTATTGCTTTGTTTATGGCAGATCAATTTTCATTATGTATGACATTACTCTTGTTCTTTTAATGTAATTATCATATATTGTCAGTCGTGTCATGACCGTCGAGGTGTAAGGACGTATTTTGGTGTGGCTGGGTGAAGCAGGTAGTTGCAGGTATAAGCGCAGGAGAGAAGTGAAGGGACCCGTTGGTTTTGGCGCTGTCCATAGCAGTTCGCAGTACGGTGAGTGTGCAAAGTTACATTTTTGGAGTGTTCTATTTGTTCATTACTTGCTATCAGTAGTTTCTTTGCCATTTTCGGCCATTAAACAGTTTTAGTATTTCCACATTCTGAAGTTAGAGCTCGAGTATATTATAGTTTTCTCCTGTTTTCGGATACGGTTTTATTTTGTTTTGCATATCAAACATCATGATGACGCGCACGAAGTCCGGTTCCTCCCCCGACATCCCCTCGTTAGACGACAATTTGATCAAGAAGATGTGCGAGTTCATGCAGCCCCTTATTACTGATACCATCCGAGAAGAAATCCATCGGTCATTAGAGCCCATGATTTCGAGTTTAAGGGAGGAAGAGAAAAACCTTAAGGAGGAAGTCGAGCGGAAGAACAATCAAATACATGTATTGCAGCATACTATTGACTCGAAAACGGACGAACTCGAGCAATATCAACGGAGAAACTCGCTGAGAATTTTCGGCTACACAGAAAGTGATCGCGAGAACACCGATGATATTGCCATTCAGGTAGCTCAAACTCTGAAAGTGGATTTAAGTTATGCTGACATTGATAGGAGCCATCGTGTAGGTAGGAAAATTGAAGGACGAGAAAGGCCAATAATTGTAAAGTTTACCAGCTACAGAAAACGTTCCGAGGTCTTTCGTGCAAAGAGACTTCTAATTAATACTAAAATTACTGTAAGGGAAGATTTGACTAAAAAAAGAGTAGAACTCTTAAGAAAATGTATCGATAAGTTTGGTCTAAAAAATGTATGGACCCAAGATGGCACAATTATAGTTAAAGATAAAAATTTCAAAATTAGAATAAACTGTGATGCAGATTTTTTGAAATTATGTAATAGTCAACCTGCCACAAATTAAATTAACTTCATACCTTGTTTGTTTTTTATATTAAGTTGTTAAAGTCTTCTATTTTATTGTAAAAAAATATTTTTCAACACAGTAGGAAAAGTACTGAGTAAGTTTGAGCTTTCTAACTTGCTAGGAAAAGAGAATATTCCAAGCACTTTCGTTATGTTAAACCCTTCGCAGAAACCACATTCCAATGCTGGTGGCCCCTCGCCTGCCAGGACCCCGCTAAGCTCCTCGCTACCTGGGAGCGGAAATCCCACAACCCTCGAGAAATTGAAAGAGACTTTGGCCATTTTTCCTCGTCGTCTGAATACAGTGCACATAAATGCACAGTCATTGTGCAAACACCATGATGAAATTCTTGCAATATTTTCGGAAATAAACGTTCATATAATAATGATTAGCGAATCGTGGTTGAAACCATCCATTTCATCCAACGTCGTCGCGATACCAGGTTATACAATAGTACGTCAAGATCGTAATATTCTTACTGAGAAAGGCACTAATAAATCGGGTGGTGGTGTAGCCATGTATATACGGAATGATTTAAAACACAAAGTTGTACATTCATCCGCTGCAGAGTCGATTGGTTTGGAATTTTTATTTGTAGAAATTAGGATAGGTCTAAAACGTTGCCTAGCTATAGTAGTGAATTGGCCACCGAAAACCGGAACATTAAAAGTGCTGGAAGAACACCTTTCCGCTGTTATTAGTCATTACGATAACGTCATCATCACGGGGGACTTTAATTGCAATTTAGTAAATACAGACAATCACACCGTACGTAATTTCGTGAAAACCTTTGAATCTTTGAATTTGCATATTCTCAAATTAAATCCAACTCATTATTCCTCAAATAGTGAAAGTTGGATTGATCATGTCATTGTTTCGGAGCCTGACAAGGCAATAGTTTACGGACAGATTCCGGTTCCTGGAATATCCAGGCATGATTTGTTGTACTTGTCATATTCAATGAACTGCCCTAAGTACAAGCCAAAAATTATTTCGTACCGTGACTACAAACATTTCAATGCAGTTAATTTTCTTTCCGACAGCATCCGTGCGCCGTGGCAATTAGTGTACCAACAGACGTCTATTGACGACAAAGTTAATGTGTTAAATAATATTGTAAGGGATTTATTCGCTAAACATGCTCCGCTAAAAACATCCAGAGTTACGCGTCCGGCAGCACCATGGTTGAATGATGAAATTCGGGCTTGCATGAAGCATCGCGACCTAGTTCAGAAACGATACCGACGAGAAAAAACGGCCATTCTCAAACTTGAATATACAAAATTGCGTAATATAGTTAACCAAAAAATACGAAATGCTAAGTTGCGATACTACAACACATTGTTTAAAGCACAAACTGATTCTAAACAAATCTGGAACAGTCTTAGAAATATTGGTGTGGGCAAGGATAGATCAACAACTCCAATCATAGATATACCATTGAACGAATTGAATAAACATTTCTTAAATGCGGCTCCTTCAATTGATCCAGTGCTGAAAGCAAACGCTTTATTAGAGTATTCGAGCATCAGTATAGATGACCTCAGAGACCAACTGTACTTTAAATGTGTTGACAATAGAGAGGTTCGTAAAGTTTTAGGGAGTTTAAAATCAAATGCAAACGGTTCTGACGGAATTAATGCTAGACAGTGGAAACTTATTGCAGATGTAGCTCTTCCCGTTATTACTCACATTATTAATTATTCACTAACTACGTCTTGTTTCCCAAAAGCATGGAGATTAGCCAAAGTTCATCCTATTTTTTGAGTTCATCCTATTTTTTGAGTGAGAGCCTACGCTCTCACTCAAAGTTCATCCTCTTCCGAAGTCCCAAAGCCCTTCGTCTCCCAACGATTTCCGGCCTATAAGTATTTTGCCGACATTATCAAAAATCCTCGAAAAAGTTATTCATAGGCAAATCTACTCATACTTAGCAGAGTATGGATTATTAAATCCGTACCAGTCCGGTTTCAGGCCAGGTAGAAGTACACAAACCGCATTACTTGAAGTTACCGAAGATCTGAGGAAAGCCCTGGATGATGGGGAAATAACTGTATTAACGCTATTAGATTTCAGTAAAGCCTTTGATTCTGTTGACCATGACCTCCTACTCACAAAATGCAGGAACTTAAACTTTTCATTAGCCTCGACGCGGTGGATAGAAGATTACCTTAGGAACCGTCAGCAATTTATTAGTGTCGGGGAGGATTACTCAGTGACAGAAACAATGACAAAGGGTGTCCCCCAAGGATCCATTCTCGGGCCATTGTTTTTCCTAATATACGTAAATGACTTGCCAAATTCCATTAGTTTCTGTAAACATCATATGTATGCTGACGATCTATAAATTTATATTAGCGGAAGACCCTCTGCACTGAAACAATTAGTAGATAGAACCAATAAGGACTTGGAAACCTTGCTGAATTGGACAAAATTAAACGGCCTTTCCTTGAATCCTGCTAAATCACAGACCATGTTAATTTGTTCAAAAAAAGTTCAATCACGAGTTGATAACCTTAGTATAGAAAATGTTATTCTTGATAAAATCATTGTACCATATTGTTCTGAAGTCAAAAACTTAGGAGTAATTCTTAACAATAACCTCAGCTGGGATTCTCATGTAAATAAAGTTACAAAGTTAGTCTATTCACGAATTGGTTCTCTTAGGATTGTTGGAAAGTTTTTACCAGTCAATATTAAAAAAATTGCAATAGAATCCCTCGTCTTTCCGCACTTCGATTATTGCGACGTTGTGTATAACGATTTAAACTTAGCACTTGCCACACGGTTACAATGAGCTCAAAATGCATGTATTCGTTTTATTTACAATCTAAAAAAATACGATCACATATCGAACATGTTTGAATGTAATCAAATATTGCGGCTAAGCGACAGGCGGATGCTTCATTGTCTATCTCTTCTATTCAAATTACTAAAAACAAAACATATACCGCATATAACAAGTCGGTTCAGGCCTCTTATATCCGCTAGACTCGATAAATCATTATTATTACAAATACCAAAACATAATTCTAATTATTATAACAAGTCATTTACCGTAGGCGTAACGAGAGCTTGGAACTGCCTCCCAAAGAACATTAAACATAGTTCTTCTGTCAATTCTTTTAAGAAGCAATTAAAAGCTCTATTATTTTCCAAGGCATGTAAGATTAGCCTCTAATATTTTTGCCATACAATTTACAAAACTCAAACTTACTAAGTACTGATTGTAGTGTAATATTTCAAATTATTGATGAAAACTATTTTTAACTAGTTGTATTAGTAATTAATTTCACTTTTACTGTCTCCTTTATATTTTTCTCGATTTCTTGGTAAAGAGTGCTCAAATCCGCTTTTCCTGGAAAACATGATAAAGTAAATGACAAAGAATGAAAACAATATTAATAACTAACCGTATTGAGCACTATATGAGCACCGCAATATGTGCACACAAGATAAGAAATTGTTTAGCATCTAAACAAAAATTTATATTGATTTGCGGGAAATCACTAAGCCTTTAAAGGTCTCCTTCAAAAACACGATCTATAATTTAGTTTGTACTTAACGGTTTTTTAACTTAACTGAACTCTCATTCCCAAGAAATCGACGGTTATTTTTATTTTTAATCATCAGAAAGTGTGTAATGCTTATCTGCTACTATCTTTTGTCTTAAAATTAAATTTCTTTTGTCTGTGATATGTGTAAATTTTAAATTTTCTTTTCGCTGGACATCTTTTAAAATAACATTTATTTGATTGTAACTGATACAGAAATTGAAAATATTCTAATCTTTGTTCTTATAATTATCAATTTGATTATGTTACCATATTGTTGTAGCTACTGTGTCACTACTTAACATTACACAATATTTATTCTTATTGTATAAGTTTTGTTACTTAATTTTGTCATTTTTGTATTATCCTAGATTACTTTTCTTCAAATCAATGTACATTGTAATTTATTATTTTTTCTAATTAATGTATTAAGTATATTTAGATTTACTATTTTTGTCAATGTCCTCGGCCTTCAGCCGCCATCCTGATTGAGGTTTTCTGGGTTTACTCAATCGCTTAAGGCGTATGCCGGGATGGTTCCTAGTTTTCTCTCCCAGAAGTAAAAGTAAAAGTATCCTCCCCCCTAGATTTTCTTCGTAGTTTATGAAATAATGTATATATTTAATGTGGTTAGGCGGAAGAGCAGGCCAAATGGCCTGAGCCTCGCCACTAATAAAGACAATTTTTTTATTATTATTATTATTATTATTATTATTATTATTATTATTATATATTTTATATACAGAATTAAATTTTCTGTTAGTATAAATGTAAATTTTCAGTCGTTACCTCCGAAAATTTAGGGGGAGTTATGTTGAAAACCAAAACCATGCATTAAATTGTTTTTGATAAGGTGCTGTTGCCATTTAAATACTCTGTGAAAAATTGTGTCGCTTCATAGCATAAAAAGTGACAATCGTAGTCATGGCTTTAAAAAATTATTGATTGTATTATCACTTGTTTTTTTTCCATGTATGAGTGCAGACTCAATTTGTTAATTTATACTGCGATTTTTGTAGGAAGAGCTCTCAAGATAACTCATATCCCATCTTCGCGATGGAATATGTCACGGCATTTCGCGTCTTTTCTCGGTCTTGCCGGTAGAAGTCGCATGATCGCAAGCACTGCTTCATACGGTCGCGATTGTGCGAAATCTAGCGGAACGACTGTGAATGATACGAAATGCCGTGACATATTCCATCGCGAAGATGGGATTTGAGTTATCTTGAGAGCTCTTCCTACAAAAATCGCAGTATAATAAAGCACACGCATGCTTTGTTAAGTGTTGTACTTAGCCATAATAAATTACATTTAAAAAGAAGAGTCATAATTTATAAATGAGCTAAGAGAAGAAAGGAGAACTTCCAGCTAGTCGTTTAGTCCACTGCAAGTTGAAAAAGATGGCTGGGTTTTCTTCAGTCCTCATTGTTCAATTTAGATGTCAGCGTTTCGAACTACCGTACTTTAATTTTGCAATTATTTTGTGATAATGGGCACGGTTTCTACCTTTGGCTTTCCTGAACTTAGGTAACGTGTTTCATAAAATTGACTTTGTCAACGTTATTTCGAAATGTTTTTCTTTCGATTTGTCGTAAAACATATTTTTAAAATCAATTTGAAAACCACACATCTGCAAAAACGCATTTATCTCTTGCGCCTCCAGGTCACTTGGCTTATCATGATTTCTCATACAAAAATGAATGTCTTCTCGATGTTCTTTGAAGACATAACACTGATCCCCGCAGTCCAGACGCAGCGACCGGCTCTATGACACTGATGTGCTCTTCTCGGAGACGTGCACCCACAGTCGTTTGATCCGGGCAACTCCTGGGGCAAATCAATAGGCCCTCCACTTTAGTTCGTAGTGAAAGGAAATCCTTCGTTTTTGTATTCTCGTATTCATTGTCTTACAAGATGTCTTCTACCTCTTCCTCTGACTTCCTCTTCATGAACGTTGGTATTTTTAGGTATTGGAGTGTAATTAACGCCACCTACACATACTTCGGTTTTTCTTTCTTAGCGCACGGGACTGTGTCAATAAAATGGAATATCTCACGGTATTTTGCATCGTTCTCCGTTGTGCCGTCAGGGATCGCATAATCGCCACATTGTTCGATAGTTGCGATCATGCGACTCCTAGCGGCACAACCGAGAACGAGGCGAAATACCGTGACGAAACCGCACATCCGAATATCCGCACACTCGAGAAGTTAGTATTTAAATACTCTATAGGGATAGCCGAATAATTCTATCTAAACTGAGATCTAATCTCTAGGTTAGACATACCAAAACACAAGACAAAAGCTGTACTAAACTATATGGAGCAGGAAGGACTCAAATTGGTAAATACAAACAGACGACACATGAACGCAGTAGATAATATTAATGGGTCATTCCATGCAAAAAAGTAGGAAATCTGACACATCTCAGAATTTAAAAATATTTTGCCACCTTACTTATCATGATACCTGCATGAACCAGGTACACTATTTTTGTCTCATCAGCCATTGTTTAGCAACAATGGGCACTTGAAATATTAGGTTAGCAGTCTGTAGACATTCCGTTATGATTTTTTTCCGATGATATGCAAACAAGCAAAAAATATGAAAGTGACACTATTTGTAGAAGAAATGTAAAGGATAATTTTACGCTAAAGATTTTTTACCGTGAGTCTTTAACAATTAGGAAGTAAACAAATTCTAAAAAATGCAATAAATGGAAATGTAATATTTTTAAATTCTTGAATTTTGGAAGAAAAATTGCTGAAACTACTTTCAAGCTACTCTGTAAATTTCATCATGGAATCTTGAATTGTTTTAAAGTTATGAATAAAAGTATCTTACCGGCGCTCAGTAAACGAACTCATCTCAGCTGCTATAATAGAGCCGCACTTCGTCAGTACTCGGCGTTACTTTTTTCCTCCGCGGCGCGATGGTGGATTTCGCAAAACTACTT
The DNA here is from genome assembly GCA_031308135.1 of Acheta domesticus. NCBI lineage: Eukaryota > Metazoa > Arthropoda > Insecta > Orthoptera > Gryllidae > Acheta > Acheta domesticus. The sequence continues at coordinate 6,690,385 of JAHLJT010000631.1, forward strand.
CTCGAGGTGTTAATTTTACCGTACGAGCTACATGAAGAGATACGCCAAATTCGACCATTATTTTTTGTTTACTCCAACTTTTTAGTAAACGCGTTACAATCATATATTTCTCATTAGCTGTTTTCACATTTGAAATTTTTTCTTTGAATTGTGTCAACGTTTCTTGTCCTTCATTGCTTTCTGTACTCACATGAAATAATTCAGAAACTGCTTTATTTACAGCACTCGCCTTTCTCCTTGCGTACGATTTCTCTCAGGTTTGTTATTATTATTATTATTATTAAAATGTTTCTGAGATTGTGAGGTATTAACCAATTCTTTTAATTCTAACCCATTTAAAATCAAGTTACTCGTGTGATAAGGAAAGATGATAATTTTGTGTAATTTAAGACACTTGCTAAAAAGCCCACAAATGTGCAACTGCTGGGCCCAGAATTACATTCCTAGGGGGCGTTAGAGGCTTAAGAAGAAAAATTTAGAATTTCACACGATGTTTGGAAAATAGTAAGCACACAAGCAACTTGCACACGCATTACCTTTGTGCATAACTGAAACAATACTTCCTAGGCCCTTCTATCATAATTTGTGTCTGTCTCTATTTTTGTAGCATAATCAAAAAAATATTTTCAAATTCTGGAGAATTCCCACATTCTAAAGGCAGGGTTCAAGTGTGAAGTTTAATTTTAAATCCGCAGCTTTAAATTGCTGGACATTCACACCATCCACACATTTGAGCTGCATGAGCCTGCTAGTGAATTCTTTGCGCACAGAAATTCTGACAGCTCTATTTCACCACACCAAGCGACTGTAATGACAGCAGCTCATATTGCTTGTGGGAGAAACAAACATACCTAAAGCTTGGCCTGCAGTTTACTGCACGTTTACCTACCATTACTACTTCAAAAAACTTTTGTTCACAGAACACTATCATTGTTTGGACCCTACATGGAACCAATGTGCCTTGTGGGTGGCACTCAATAAGTTAAGCATAGAACAGGAAGCACACTGTAATATATTATTAACACTCATTTTCTACCTTGTGAAAATAACAATACAATAACTGGGTTGCCTGCGATTTACAACTACAATAAAATGCCTCTTATTTTATGTGAAAAATTGAAAATGTGATAACTATTCCTATCAGACATACAGCTTCATTTGTGATGTACGTTCGATATAGGCTATAACAGTTAATTCTATTAAAGAAAATCATATTGCTACTGGCAATCAGTTGAATAGAAAAAAAGACCAAATTAATGAGTTTATTATACCTCAAAAATACTAGAAAATTTTGCCAGTGTTTTCAGAATATATAACAATTTCATGCGAGGTAGATTTTCTATACTGAATTTCCAAATCAAACTGAATATTCTGTTGTCATTCTATTTATACACCCAGTAACTAAGGAAGAAAGAAGAAAGTATGTACTTCTTCCATCACATTTATTCAGTCTTCATTTCCCTACAGAACTAGCACATAATACAAAAGCAGTACATGAGAAAAATAAAACAACATTTATAAGGACACTGTCAAATATCAAGAATAATAGAAAAATCAGTCTGGGTACACAAAGAGTGGAGTTCATTCATCAGCTGAAGTGAGATTCTTTCTGAGGAAATAAATCATTCTCTCAATGCTTTTTAATTGCTGGTTCTCGAGTTTGAATCACTGGCACGATACGCTCATTCACATCAGGCAGAGGGACTGGTTGCTGTAAACAAAAGAAAATGTACCTTAGTCTGAAGTAATTCAAGTAGTTCATTAATTCTACTTGGAAAGTACAAAATTTAAAGGTTATGATGTAGGCTAAATTTAAGAAATAATGTATAATGCAGACATTAAGGACAACAGTAGACAATCCATGATGATTAAATGAATTTTTTCTCATTATGAGAATGAGAATTTTCTATAACATGAGAAAGTCTGGTTTTAATTTTAGATATCAACCAAAAAATTTACTTTTCTTTCATTAGGAAATTACCAACAACAGAAAAAAATGAGAAGAAAAAATATACCTTCTTTGGACCAGATATTGTAAGTACTCCGTCAGTTGACAATGCTGATGTGACAGTATCTGGATCAACATCTTTAGGGAGTTTGTAACGACGTTGAAATTGTCTTGATACAAACCCATGGGCATCTTTGCGTTCCTCATGTTTTCCTTCAACCACAACATAATCATCAACCATTCGGACTGAAAGTTCTTCTGGTTGAAACTGCTGAACATCTAAGTTGGCCTACCCAAAAAACATAAATAAAACTGTCACATATAGGATGTAATGAATAAATGATGAGCAAACTATTAAAGCTTAAATGATCTTTCCAATACACTCACCTTGAATCCATCTTTGGTATTGTGAATGCTTAAAACCTCATTCTGAGAGTTTAAACCCCCATTTTGAACAGAATTAGAATTTGAGCGCTTCAATAGGTAAGGACAATACCGAGCTCCAGGACGTTGGGGAGTATTCAGAGGATCCAATATTTCGTTCATAATAAATGGTAGTAAGGCCATCTGTAAATCAAAAATTGAATTACACGAGACAATACTAAGGCAATTGGAGATACAATAAAATTGAATACTTTTAGTAAGAGAAAATTTCAATGGCCACACATTCATACACACAATAGTTCAACATCTTCACCTTCAATTCAGCCATTACCACAAAATTATAGATAATGGCCTTAATAATGAAAACCCAACAAGCTTTTTCAATGTTTTTATTAATTTATTTGTATTCCTTTAATATTAAGTAACCTGCTATGAAACACCTGTTTGGAGTACCAATATCATATTTCATGCATAGTTTTCCTTTCATATAGTACTTCAAGTGTCTTTGGAATCAGACTTCTATAAAGATAAGCATTTTTTAAACTGCCTCAGGACTGTAATATGTCCTTTCAGGTAATTGTATCATGAAGGCTTTCTAAAAAATTAACACTCATTTCTTTTTTTCATCCTTCATGGAGTAGATTCCTTGATGATTCTTTGCAACTTGTTCCAACTTCTTCACCCATCTTCTCAATCACTCAGGATCACTCTTACACCCAGGTTTATAAATTAATACAAGTTTCGTCAATCTAACATTCCTCATTCTTTCAACAGGTTTATTTTAATAGCCTCAACTTCAATCAGGGATTTAATTGAGAAGAGATTCAGTTCTTTTCTTATTCACCACTACAAATCCTTTCAAGTCTTAAACATCATCTCATGATTCTCAGGAAGGCCATTTCTAAGGTTTGTGCTCTCATCCAGTTACTTTTATTATATATCTAAGACTATGAAACATAAAGCCGAAGGTGGAGACTACCATTACTTTGTAACACTTAATATGTGCCTCTCTTCTCATTTTATTTCTGAGGTGTTTCATAACAGTTCCACACTCTCTTTGAAATCTCTTTCACTTGATCATAAGATATATCACAGTCTATGTATTTAAAGTGTCCAACCTGTTCTAATGAATAAAACATTTTTGTTTTGTTTCAAAATCCCTTCTCCTTAATGTTCTTTTCATATTGGGGGGGGGGACAATCACACCAAATGAATATGAAATTAATAGGAATACATGGAATAAATAACAAGAAACAAAGTTACAAGGTGCCTAAGCTTCCATCTTTATTTTTTTTACTTCTCAAGGGTTTCAAGGGAAAACATAAATAGTAGGAACATCTGATCATTGTAAGTTATTTTACTTGTCATTCTCTTTAATGTTATGGTGAAACCATTCAAGTTCAACATTTTAACCAAACATTAACACCATCAAAGGTGTAATTGAAAATCATGGAAAACAGTTTCAATTGCGGGGGGAAAAGTCTTGGAATTCTGTTAATAATTATGACATTCAACACATAGTGAATCTAGGCAACTCTCTCCCCAAACAATTTCCACAAGCAGCAAATAAGAAAAATTTTCATCATAAATGGGTTCAATAATGACAAAGTGGATTTAGGCCTAGACACAAGCTAAGGTTGCTGCAATAGAAGGGCCTCAATAGTTCCAAAATATATAAGATACACATTTTATACATATAATCATCTTGGAAACAATCAGTAGGCCACTATATTACCCTATTTTGCTTCTCTGCAAATTGGGGTAGAGATATCTGCAATTGTAATATAATTGATACATTTAATAAAATAAAATCCAGAAAGGAAACAAATATTCCGTATATTTTCACAAAAGTAAAAAAAAATGTATCAAGATTTTAAAAGAATAAACAACTTAAAATCATAATTAAATATTTCAATACATTTTATACACTTCAACTATTTAATTAGACACAAACACAAGACATATTTTAGAGGCTTGACATTTATAAGTACCCACTACCTCAAAGCAAGTAATTAAAGCTGTTTCACAAATGGAAATCTTCCGAGAACAGAACTAGCTCCTTATAGAGATTTGTAATGTTACTATCTTATGTACTGTAATACGTTAAAATCTGATTTTGTTGTGCTTGAAATAACATCACAATATTTATTTTGGCAGATATTTTTAAGGTTCGTGGACCTTACTTTTTCCTTTTGAAGGGTCCACAAACGAAGGGATTCATAGTCCGCCCCAAAAGAGTCACGTACACCAAAGTACGCTAAATTGCGTCATACTTGACTGTATGGTATACCCATTTACATCCCACATTCTCGTATCACTTAAAACCGGAATAAGTTTACTGCACAACATAAAAACCGATAATCCCTAAATCAACGTTTGTCAGAAAATTACTTTACGGAGCCAACATTCCAATACTACACTTACCTTTCCGCGCTTCAAAATTCACAAATACTGTGAATTTCCACCAAATGCTCTTTTCTTCTCTAAAGAAGTTACTGTCAAACTTCCCAATGCAATTAGCTCGTTGCGGCGCAGGTATTACAACGCCGGTGATCCACAACACCAACAACACTGCCAACCAGCTGCCAACAGTGCATAAAGAAACTCGCTAGGTGTCGGTTATATACGCTCTTGCACGGAATTCCAGCATTGTCCTGTATGGTCTAGAATGCTTCGCGCATGCGCAACAGTGATCGAGAACGTGCGAGAAGTTCACGATGTTTCTACCACGTGCGAGGAGGGCTCTTCAAAAATAGATTTGGCGTGGTTTCTGTGGAATCTCATCGAGTGAAATAGACTTATGTCGCAATCATGTACAAAATGAAATAATTACAATACAATGACGAATGATTTCAATTCTTGGTGCGGTTATGTCAGTCGTATTATACGCACACGTTTTCTTTAGCTTCAAACAATTAAAGTCGGTCCACAAATTTAAGTTAAAAGTAAAATCTTTTCTGCTGCAAAACTGTTTCTATACAATTAGATACTATACTGATCGTGAAAAAGAAAAATGTTTATTGTAACAAAACAAAGATATATAATGAATTAGTTTACGTTTGCATTGTATACATTAAAAAAAATATTTAATAAGCCTGTAACAAGTAATGTACTTCAGCTTCCGGGTCCATGACCCCCATCTTGATCAGGTTTTTGTCCACTTCCCCTGATCCATTGAGCAAATGCTAAGATGGCCCCTTGTTTTGCTTCTGGACGTAAATGTAGCTTCACTGTGCGCACGTTTTGTTGAGCACTCCCTTTGCTTGTAGTTCATTTACCGTTGAAATTGATTTTCTATAACTCGGGAACAAACATTTTTCAAATATTTTTATTTTTCTAAAATAATTATTTTTTAAATTCATTTTTTCGTTTGTTTGTTTTTGTTTTTATTCTGGCCCTCAAGAAAATGTGCGCAGATAAATCTCTTGCCCCACACGTCATATACAGTTTTTACTGTTTTTTGACAAATAAATAAATATTTAAAAGCCCTAGACTACCCCCACTCCTTACTAACATTACTTCAATTAATCATAAATGTATATAATGTGTTTTCATAATAACAAAAAAGAGCATGTTGACAAAAATCTGATAACCAGAAATGTTTGCTTCCGTGTAATAAAAACTATTTTGCATCGAAGAACCAGTTACAGATTTCATATAATAGTCCTTTCGTCGACTGATATTCCGCATTTGGACTGATGTCGCGGCCCCTTGCAGTGGCGCACGGTAGGTTCAAAACTTGGGGAGGCCCAGGCAAATTCAGGCAGGGAATCATGTGAAACTGAAAGTCACTGACTTTTGGATTACTGGTAAACATATTGGTGATATTCCAAATAAACGAATAGATTTAATATTTATCTTCTTTTAGGATCACTTCTCCGAGAAAAAGTCACTTACATTTAAGATTTCATTGTATCCACTGAAATACTGGGTCTGCCACGTAATGGTTCTCATCGCCTCAACAGGGCACCCACTATCTATAAACCGCAATACGCCTTCACAGGAGGTGGCCAGACGCACGAGAGCCTCCCTGCCAAATCAACTCCAAAGCTGGACAAAATGAAATTACTCCTTTCTTATTGGTTGACGGACGTTGTCGTGGCAACAGAGGCGCGCGTTAGCTTGGGCCGCCGGAATCCTGCAGGCACTAGCAGTGCTAGTGCTTGAAGCTATATGTGACGCATAGGACTGCTTGGCTTCATCTTGAGATGTAACGCAATGTTTGCAGCAAGGGAAACGACTTCTTTTAAATGTATACTCGCCAGTCGTAAACATTTATGTCAATTTTAGACAAAGTTAATTCTAACAATTTTTAGGTTAAAAAAGTAAGTACCTTTTAGTGTTGCTAATCAATTTTGTGGGGAGGCCTGGCCTCCCTTGCCTCCTCTGAAAATCCGCCACTGGCCCCTTGAATTTGAAATGGATAATTTGATTTTGGGGGATACTTTGTACGAAGCCTCAACATTTCCTAAAAAAAACGCTCCAAAAATTCTGTTTAATTTTTTTTCTAGTGTGCAGCAAAGAACAACAATGAAAGTGGGAGTCGGACTCATTTCTGGAGCGGTGTCTGTAATTTCGAAAATTACAAACGAGAACAAATATTAACACCTCGAAAGTAAAATATTGATGGTCGAGATTTTTTACTTTCTTACATACTTCTTACGTAGTACAGAGAAAGTATAATACTTGTGCGAAAAAATGATTTTCGACAGAACGTATTGACAGGTTCTGTCAACGATTTTTTGATCTATCTTCTTCCTATATGTAGTAAATTACTTCCTCTAATGGGGGGGTCCAATGTCGCCCAGGGTCTCGGTGGTGTAGGTGATGCTAGTAACCTATACCAGTAAGTACCGAGAAGCCCTCCTGAAATGGGATCGCAACCGTGTGGCCGTAATATCAGCCTGTAATGGGTTTGCCGTTGCGTGGCCGACAAGTCCACTCTCTCATCTCCTCGCGGTGGCCCCCGGTGATGCATCTCGGGGCAACTTGAGGAGCAGCCAAGAGGGATGGGCGAAAGGCTAGTCTCCGGCGCCTCAAAACGGGAGCATCTAGCTAAGGGAAAGAAATCCCTGACAGGAAAACCATCTCGGGGACCCCACGTCACGGGGGAAGGGGGTCGGTGGTCTGCCGCTCACGACCCTATCGTGCTCTTCGGAGCGACTGGCAGCGGACACTATGGACGAAGCCTCGGACGCAACAGCGCAGTGGCGCACCCCATGAAACAACAAGCCACCATTTATGACGACCCTAGCTTAAGACGGTTCGCGATTAGGATTTCCTTCGAGGCGAGTCGCTGCGCACATTGTGCTCAGAAAGGGGGGTGGCTCTATGGTCACCGATTTTAATAACATGGTTCGGCATCACGATCCTATCCATAGTGATGTTCCCCTAATCTTTCTATGCTCTAAATGCAACAAGAATTACAAAGTAAGCTACACGCTTTGACTCATTTCCCTAAGTGCCCGGGTCCGAAAGCACCTCAAGGAGACTTTACATGTGAGTTATGCTCCGCCGACTTCGCAACCAAGTCAGGGCTCTCACAACATTTGCGCCACGCTCATCTAGAAGCAGTTAATAAAGCTCGAGCTGTGAAGGCGCAGCTGGAATTAGGATTGCTGTGCCTAGAGCAGGGAAAGTCTTCTCTTCCTAAGATATTATGAAAATGGCTGCATTGGAGAATGACAAATCAGAGACGTCGAACGAGACTTTGGCTGCTCAGCTGGGCAAGACCGCCCGACAGGTGGGTGAGAAAAGAAAGGGACTACGTACCGAAGATATTTATCAGCCATTGGAGCTGAATCTACTGTGACAGCAAAATTGTCGTCACCATCTGATGGTCGGAGATCCAATGATTCAGCTAGAACTTCTACTAGTGCTGCTGTAATTGCATCGCCTCCTAGGGTCAGTAGCCTTCCGAAGACGCCAGTGAGCCAAACCCCTATGCTGATTTCTTCTTCCCAGAGGCGTATCTAGGGCATGGCAGACATGGCACGTGCCATGGACGCCACTCTCAAGGGGCGCTATTTAGCTTTCGTCATTCTCGGAAAAAAGTTGAATTATTTTTCAATAAAGAAATTAAACTTTACACAAAAGATAAAATAAAATAAACGTTTTAAACAATCTAGCCATGTTCATCAACTGTGATAATCACTCCACTAACTTGGTTGGTGTACACGCAGCAAAACTAGAAGTATTAACCCCATTTTTCGGACCTCTTGAACATGGGTTCTTTACAGTATCTATAACTCGCTGGGAACAGTAGAAACTAGTAGTGCTACCGAATAGCACAGACTTTCCCGTTTTAGTTTTCTATTTCCTTTAATCTCGGCTAGCTATTCGGACTTGCCACGTACTTTTTCCAGCTGCCATCTATCGCCGCCCGAAGTGTATATTTGACATTTTCTTAACTTGCCGGTTTCGCAATAGTAGAACAAAAATATTATTCTAAGAATATTAAAGAACAGTAAAGCCTCGTCCTAATGACAATTTTCTTTAAAAAATTGGAAAATAAAATTACATATGTTTGACAAAATTTCACAAAAATACTCATGTTTTTGAAAAAATGAACATGACATTATTTGAAGATGTTTTTTATGAACACATTTTATTAAGAAAAAATATATCTTCATAATTGTAATTGTTGGAAAACGCCGAAAGTTTTTTCAATTTTCGAAAAACAGAGTTTTCAACAAAAATTAGACCTGCGCCATTTTCTTATATAACCTTCAGACTATCCAACAACAAAATTTAGTCAATTGTCGGCGCCATTTTTTTGAAAATTTTGAAAATGTCCTAGGGGCTTCCTGTAAAGTATCCCCTCAAAATTAAAATATCGGTTTCAAATTCAAGGGGAAAATCGCCTTATGTCGGTTCTTATGTCGAATCAGACACAGACATCAGCACTGGTAGAAGCTGTGAAACATCTTCGACAAAATCGTTGAAGTTCTCCAAAACATTACTGATAATTAGACCTCGGATTTTAGGACAAAAGCCTATTTAGTACCTTTAGGATGTTGTGAAAATTAATTGCAGATGTTTACGAATCATGAAAAAATTGATCTACTGAAAGCAGTGGCGTCTCCTGACTAGTAGATGTGAGGATGCGATCATGATATATTACAGGTTGAAGGCATAATTGCACGTATTCAAAGTCTGCGTCATTCTATTTTACTCTGAAGTAATTTAGAAGTTTATTTTGCAATTTAGATACCTACTGAATCTTCCTTGAAAGTCACCAAATTCTCACTGTATGCACTAACTTACATAAACAAAACAATAAAACTAAAAAATTAACCATAAAAAACTACATACCTATTTTTTGAACTTGAGATCGATTCGCGTTGTCTTGGTTGTCAATCACGAATTACCTTAAGTCTTTCGGAATAGGTGAAAGAAATAAACGGAATTTGAAGAATCCTGTCTATAGAACAATGAGACGTTTCACTACTGTTCTATGTCACAAGTAACTCATCCACTGCCATAAATGTACTGGATGAGCTCGCCATGTCGCGTCCTTTCACACACACACACACACGTTTTATTCTTTCACGTTACAATTTCGAATTCATGATTCTCTTTAAAGCATCAATAGTTAGACAAAGTAGTCTATTTAACGCACATTCAGTATGAAACCGCATTTACGCTACAATGAAGGACACATAAGACGAACGAAATAACGTCGCACACATCGTTTCGACTTCACGGACTCTCCCTATCTACTATTTTCTTACATGAAGGCAGTGATCTTGTTTTGTCAGGTCTGCTAACACACATCGAGTTACCCAGCTGTACTGAATCAGGTTGAAATGTGCATAAGCATAGTTGGCAGACTTGCATGAGTTGTGAAGAAAGACAGTCGTGCCGTCTGACCCCGCGTCCCGCTCCCCGCTTCGGGGCCCACAATCGCTGCACGTGGCGTCTGTGATTCCCAGGCGTACTGCGGAATTATGACTGCATCAGAGGAGGGGTATGGAAGGTTCTTGGGAGGGGATACAGAAACGCCAATGAGAACTCGGAAGCCTGAGATGTGAGAGGCCTGGTCACATCAACCGCCGTCAAAACCACACAGCTTGCACACAGTGCATGGCAGTGAGTTCAATGACCTCGCCAACGTAGCGATGTCGTTCAAGGGATGCTTCTCGTCCCGTCACATCCAGCGAAGGAAATACCACCTATTGGACAGCGCACGTAAATGGCGAGAGAGGATAGAGAAACTGAGGAAGATGCTTACGGAAGAAAGTAAATTACTTTACTGAAAAGACATTGAGCCTACGCCACTGACTGAAAGCTTCTTATAGTTACTAAAATGTTCTAAAAGGGCAGTTGATGTTTATTTAATACACACCAAGTAATTTTCAAGAATGACGACCAGTGCCATGTTAACGCACGAGCCCGAAGAATCCGGGCCCAAGGCCCCAATGTTCAAGGGCCCCAGATAGTTCTTTAAAAAAAAGTAACACCTTGGGTTCAAAAAATAAAATAACATAAAATGTGATGTATGATTAAACTATACGCAAAAAACTGGTATAACGGAGTGATGTGTCAAGCATCGTTGGATAATATATGAAATGTTGCTGGTTGATCTTTTTTAATTTGATATTGTGCAATTCAATTTTGCAATGCAAGTATTTAATTTGTAGTCTTTTTAATGTAATTATCAGTCTTATTCTTACATAAATGTTTAAATTTTTTGTCTGAATAATCTTAAATTGAGACATTAAGATATACTTTCAAAATATTAAACAAATATAAAATACAATGTGAATTGATAGAACTTTTTTTATATTTCAGCATCGAAATACGGGGTGTTCGGTGAAAGTAAGAATAGGGCCCCCCAAATCAACCTAGGTCCAAGGGCCCCCAATGCTGGTAAAATACGACTCTGTTGATCACATTTTAATTGCAATTTTTAAAAAATATGTTTAACGGAAAAGCAAATACTTTTCCGAATTTCCCAAAGTGTAGTATTATCTGATCGAATACGCAATTGACTACGCACCGAAATCTCTCATCCAACACACCGAACATGAGCTCTGCAAGACAACATAAAAGGGACGTTTCAGGCTCGTCTCCGACCAGTAATTTTTAGGCAATTGAACCCATTTCTCAATCCTTCGCAATCCAGGCGAGGAATGCTACAGGTCAGGCAAAAACCTACTGTTGGAAAGGAGGAGCTTACAAAACACAGTTCAATGGTTAAATGGGTTGTATAGTACGTTTGTTGTTTGAGGGAGAATGGGAGTGAAGAAGTTCCAGAAATGGGCGTGAGAAAGGTGCTTAAATTTGTTTGCTCTTATAAATCTGTCAGGGGAAAGTTCATTTTCAGTTTTCAAAATGATTTTAACACATAAAAGACAGCCTTACAGTATAAATTTTGGAGAAAGTATTGATTATATACTATACTGCTAATTCTGAAAGTGAATAAAATAGGTCCATCAAGCTTGCCCGCCCACCACAGCAGAATCAAACCAAACTACTACGTGCCAGAATTTTTAACTATCTTCTAACCACAAAACCATTTTTTTACCGCTTATCTTCACCGAAAAAATGGGTGGCGCCCCACTTTCGCATATTCAAATGAATTTTAATTGTTTATTACCGTTCATTTTCACCTCACAAAACAGTGTTCCCTCTCTTCATATCAATATGGCCCGCTTACCACCGCAGAAGCAAATGAAACTAATTTTCTGTTCTCTCAACTCCTAAAATTAAAAAAATTAAAAACAGTCATGTTTTTCGAGAGAAATTGTTTATGAAACTTATTGAAAATAATCATAATCTTATTTACACTAGTATGTACTCGTTAAAACAATTATCAACAACCCTAGTTTGAAGTATCCTGACAGGGGCACCAATTCTATACTTGCCATGGGCGCCTGAATGCCTAGATGCGCCTCTGCTCACACCTCACGCAATTAAAATTCAATATCCATGTTACTTTTATAAATAAAGCGTAAACAGCGATTGCAATTATATTCAAACAAATATTTAGGTTTAGACAACTGACTGAAAAATAAACAAACAGTCCTCTAAATACACAATTCTTTACTTTGATGAAATCAGTAATAGATCTCAGACGTCGTTTTCTGGTGGCGCGCAGCAAAACTATTGACATTGATGCACTGTCGAATATGTGATATAACGCTAGGCTAAAATATCCAGAAAAAGGTATTATTTTGTAAATATATTAAGATTTATGGTTACAAAACATAGCCTATAGTACTCCAGACCGTTAAAGGAAGCTATCACAAAAGTTTCATAGTTATTCGTTCAATAGATTCACAGATTGTCGTGCTGTAAGTCAAGGTAGTTCTGTTTTATATACTAGTATAGGGTAGTATAGATAAGAATTAATGTTAGTTGTTCTCTTTAACACCCCTGACATTTGGAATATGAAGGCGGGGATATTTTTTTTCTGAGAGCCTAAAATTATTAACTTTTGGGAAGGGTTTTAGATTTTTACCAGTGGCGTAGCGTCAGGGGACGCTGAGATGTTGAGCATCCCCGTATACAAGAACCTTAAATACTGTATTAATAATCTTACAAGTGGTCTGTTGAGCGAAACACGTTTTGTATTAATTTTAAATTGATGTCCTATGATTGAATTCGGCGGGCTGTTGAAGCTGGCCTCCGATTGCTTGGAAGCTAAAATACTTCTAGCTCTCGATTGCTTACGACGGTGTAGGCTTTCCACAAAATCCTTACAGCAGTCAGGGCTGCCGATGTCTTGAAAGCAAATTATACAGTGGCTCAGCTTTAATTCTTATACGCGAATGGCAATAAGTCCATTTGTTAATTTATATATTGCAGACTTAAATAATATGTAATCTATTTAAGAGATAATACAATTTCTTGCATATTAATTAAGAAATAGTAGTCAGGCACTATTTCTACAGTTTGTACCCATGACCAAGTGGGGACTCCCGAGTGAGAGAGAGAAAGATAATTTACTGAACGCCTGAAGTGTGCTGCGCTCTCGTGCACAAACGAGCTTCTTTCCGCAGTAGACGCTAGCGTCAAGCAGTCGGGTTTCTCTGGGCCAGGGGTGAAGAGGGGAGAGGGGGACCTCGCCATCTGCGCATGCGTCATTGCTCGTCGCAATCTGGCGGCCGACGCTGAAGTATTTTAGCTTCCCACCAATCAGAGGCCAGCTTCAACAGCCCGCCGAATTCAATCATAGGACATCAATTTAAAATTAATACAAAACGTGTTTCGCTCAACAGACCACTTGTAAGATTATTAATACAGTATTTAAGGTTCTTGTATACGGGGATGCTCAACATCTCAGCGTCCCCTGACGCTACGCCACTGGTAAAAATCTAAAACCCTTCCCAAAAGTTAATAATTTTAGGCTCTCAGAAAAAAAATATCCCCGCCTTCATATTCCAAATGTCAGGGGTGTTAAAGAGAACAACTAACATTAATTCTTATCTATACTACCCTATACTAGTATATAAAACAGAACTACCTTGACTTACAGCACGACAATCTGTGAATCTATTGAACGAATAACTATGAAACTTTTGTGATAGCTTCCTTTAACGGTCTGGAGTACTATAGGCTATGTTTTGTAACCATAAATCTTAATATATTTACAAAATAATACCTTTTTCTGGATATTTTTAGCCTAGCGTTATATCACATATTCGACAGTGCATCAATGTCAATAGTTTTGCTGCGCGCCACCAGAAAACGACGTCTGAGATCTATTACTGATTTCATCAAAGTAAAGAATTGTGTATTTAGAGGACTGTTTGTTTATTTTTCAGTCAGTTGTCTAAACCTAAATATTTGTTTGAATATAATTGCAATCGCTGTTTACGCTTTATTTATAAAAGTAACATGGATATTGAATTTTAATTGCGTGAGGTGTGAGCAGAGGCGCATCTAGGCATTCAGGCGCCCATGGCAAGTATAGAATTGGTGCCCCTGTCAGGATACTTCAAACTAGGGTTGTTGATAATTGTTTTAACGAGTACATACTAGTGTAAATAAGATTATGATTATTTTCAATAAGTTTCATAAACAATTTCTCTCGAAAAACATGACTGTTTTTAATTTTTTTAATTTTAGGAGTTGAGAGAACAGAAAATTAGTTTCATTTGCTTCTGCGGTGGTAAGCGGGCCATATTGATATGAAGAGAGGGAACACTGTTTTGTGAGGTGAAAATGAACGGTAATAAACAATTAAAATTCATTTGAATATGCGAAAGTGGGGCGCCACCCAATTTTTCGATGAAGATAAGCGGTAAAAAAATGGTTTTGTGGTTAGAAGATAGTTAAAAATTCTGGCACGTAGTAGTTTGGTTTGATTCTGCTGTGGTGGGCGGGCAAGCTTGATGGACCTATTTTATTCACTTTCAGAATTAGCAGTATAGTATATAATCAATACTTTCTCCAAAATTTATACTGTAAGGCTGTCTTTTATGTGTTAAAATCATTTTGAAAACTGAAAATGAACTTTCCCCTGACAGATTTATAAGAGCAAACAAATTTAAGCACCTTTCTCACGCCCATTTCTGGAACTTCTTCACTCCCATTCTCCCTCAAACAACAAACGTACTATACAACCCATTTAACCATTGAACTGTGTTTTGTAAGCTCCTCCTTTCCAACAGTAGGTTTTTGCCTGACCTGTAGCATTCCTCGCCTGGATTGCGAAGGATTGAGAAATGGGTTCAATTGCCTAAAAATTACTGGTCGGAGACGAGCCTGAAACGTCCCTTTTATGTTGTCTTGCAGAGCTCATGTTCGGTGTGTTGGATGAGAGATTTCGGTGCGTAGTCAATTGCGTATTCGATCAGATAATACTACACTTTGGGAAATTCGGAAAAGTATTTGCTTTTCCGTTAAACATATTTTTTAAAAATTGCAATTAAAATGTGATCAACAGAGTCGTATTTTACCAGCATTGGGGGCCCTTGGACCTAGGTTGATTTGGGGGGCCCTATTCTTACTTTCACCGAACACCCCGTATTTCGATGCTGAAATATAAAAAAAGTTCTATCAATTCACATTGTATTTTATATTTGTTTAATATTTTGAAAGTATATCTTAATGTCTCAATTTAAGATTATTCAGACAAAAAATTTAAACATTTATGTAAGAATAAGACTGATAATTACATTAAAAAGACTACAAATTAAATACTTGCATTGCAAAATTGAATTGCACAATATCAAATTAAAAAAGATCAACCAGCAACATTTCATATATTATCCAACGATGCTTGACACATCACTCCGTTATACCAGTTTTTTGCGTATAGTTTAATCATACATCACATTTTATGTTATTTTATTTTTTGAACCCAAGGTGTTACTTTTTTTTAAAGAACTATCTGGGGCCCTTGAACATTGGGGCCTTGGGCCCGGATTCTTCGGGCTCGTGCGTTAACATGGCACTGGTCGTCATTCTTGAAAATTACTTGGTGTGTATTAAATAAACATCAACTGCCCTTTTAGAACATTTTAGTAACTATAAGAAGCTTTCAGTCAGTGGCGTAGGCTCAATGTCTTTTCAGTAAAGTAATTTACTTTCTTCCGTAAGCATCTTCCTCAGTTTCTCTATCCTCTCTCGCCATTTACGTGCGCTGTCCAATAGGTGGTATTTCCTTCGCTGGATGTGACGGGACGAGAAGCATCCCTTGAACGACATCGCTACGTTGGCGAGGTCATTGAACTCACTGCCATGCACTGTGTGCAAGCTGTGTGGTTTTGACGGCGGTTGATGTGACCAGGCCTCTCACATCTCAGGCTTCCGAGTTCTCATTGGCGTTTCTGTATCCCCTCCCAAGAACCTTCCATACCCCTCCTCTGATGCAGTCATAATTCCGCAGTACGCCTGGGAATCACAGACGCCACGTGCAGCGATTGTGGGCCCCGAAGCGGGGAGCGGGACGCGGGGTCAGACGGCACGACTGTCTTTCTTCACAACTCATGCAAGTCTGCCAACTATGCTTATGCACATTTCAACCTGATTCAGTACAGCTGGGTAACTCGATGTGTGTTAGCAGACCTGACAAAACAAGATCACTGCCTTCATGTAAGAAAATAGTAGATAGGGAGAGTCCGTGAAGTCGAAACGATGTGTGCGACGTTATTTCGTTCGTCTTATGTGTCCTTCATTGTAGCGTAAATGCGGTTTCATACTGAATGTGCGTTAAATAGACTACTTTGTCTAACTATTGATGCTTTAAAGAGAATCATGAATTCGAAATTGTAACGTGAAAGAATAAAACGTGTGTGTGTGTGTGTGAAAGGACGCGACATGGCGAGCTCATCCAGTACATTTATGGCAGTGGATGAGTTACTTGTGACATAGAACAGTAGTGAAACGTCTCATTGTTCTATAGACAGGATTCTTCAAATTCCGTTTATTTCTTTCACCTATTCCGAAAGACTTAAGGTAATTCGTGATTGACAACCAAGACAACGCGAATCGATCTCAAGTTCAAAAAATAGGTATGTAGTTTTTTATGGTTAATTTTTTAGTTTTATTGTTTTGTTTATGTAAGTTAGTGCATACAGTGAGAATTTGGTGACTTTCAAGGAAGATTCAGTAGGTATCTAAATTGCAAAATAAACTTCTAAATTACTTCAGAGTAAAATAGAATGACGCAGACTTTGAATACGTGCAATTATGCCTTCAACCTGTAATATATCATGATCGCATCCTCACATCTACTAGTCAGGAGACGCCACTGCTTTCAGTAGATCAATTTTTTCATGATTCGTAAACATCTGCAATTAATTTTCACAACATCCTAAAGGTACTAAATAGGCTTTTGTCCTAAAATCCGAGGTCTAATTATCAGTAATGTTTTGGAGAACTTCAACGATTTTGTCGAAGATGTTTCACAGCTTCTACCAGTGCTGATGTCTGTGTCTGATTCGACATAAGAACCGACATAAGGCGATTTTCCCCTTGAATTTGAAACCGATATTTTAATTTTGAGGGGATACTTTACAGGAAGCCCCTAGGACATTTTCAAAATTTTCAAAAAAATGGCGCCGACAATTGACTAAATTTTGTTGTTGGATAGTCTGAAGGTTATATAAGAAAATGGCGCAGGTCTAATTTTTGTTGAAAACTCTGTTTTTCGAAAATTGAAAAAACTTTCGGCGTTTTCCAACAATTACAATTATGAAGATATATTTTTTCTTAATAAAATGTGTTCATAAAAACATCTTCAAATAATGTCATGTTCATTTTTTCAAAAACATGAGTATTTTTGTGAAATTTTGTCAAACATATGTAATTTTATTTTCCAATTTTTTAAAGAAAATTGTCATTAGGACGAGGCTTTACTGTTCTTTAATATTCTTAGAATAATATTTTTGTTCTACTATTGCGAAACCGGCAAGTTAAGAAAATGTCAAATATACACTTCGGGCGGCGATAGATGGCAGCTGGAAAAAGTACGTGGCAAGTCCGAATAGCTAGCCGAGATTAAAGGAAATAGAAAACTAAAACGGGAAAGTCTGTGCTATTCGGTAGCACTACTAGTTTCTATTGTTCCCAGCGAGTTATAGATACTGTAAAGAACCCATGTTCAAGAGGTCCGAAAAATGGGGTCAATACTTCTAGTTTTGTTGCGTGTACACCAACCAAGTTAGTGGAGTGATTATCACAGTTGATGAACATGGCTAGATTGTTTAAAACGTTTATTTTATTTCATCTTTTGTGTAAAGTTTAATTTCTTTATTGAAAAATAATTCAACTTTTTTCCGAGAATGACGAAAGCTAAATAGCGCCCCTTGAGAGTGGCGCCCATGGCACGTGCCATGTCTGCCTTATCCTAGATACACCTCTGGGTGTGAGTGTATTAAGTGTACAAGAGATTAAATGTTTGGAAGATGGATGTAGTTAACACTGCCGTGAAAAGGTATGAATGAACATATGTTTAGTTGTAAATTAAACCTAATTATTACGTATTTGCAAGTTTGGCGATGTGCGACAGTGCGATTTACGTGTTATTCTGAAACTGACGGAGGGATGCATGTTTTAGAGAAGTGTTTTAATATAGTAGAGAGTAGCTTTGGGTGTTGAAGGAACGATTAAATTGATGACAGTTCGGCAATAACACAATTTTTAGTAAAACGGCAGTGCAATTAAAGTAAAAGAGTATTGGTAAATGGGTATTTGGAGGAATTTAATGTGTGACAACGCTGGTTTTGAAGGTTGTTATTTTAAATAATACAAAAAGTGTGGTCAAACCGGGATCCACTGTGATCTCGGATTTTTGGAGATATTATAATCGCGTAAGTGATTAATGTCTCCTTTCGGTCAGCCACAATTTATCAAGGATCCTAAAACAGGTACTAGAATTCAATTAAAATTCCTTTAATTATTTCTAAACGTCGATATATGCGGCCAGATCAATTTCAAATTTTTCTATGTAAATACGCGAGAAGAAAAAAATATGAAAAAGGGTAAGATTTATAATGTGGCAATTGACAAAGTATTGGTATAATACATAAAATTCCACAAACAGAATGTAGGTAAGTACATGCATTTTATTTTTTACTTTCTATTTGTTTATTATTTTCAGTTGTAAAGAGAAAGGAGTTGGGGGCGGGAACCCCAATAGCACTAAAATTTAATTTTTTTTTTGTGAGGAATGTTTGTGTGTACCGAAGACTAGGTTTTTCCAGATTGGAGCAAGGCAGAGAGAGCACGCAGGGAATATACAGTAGAATATATAGGAGTAGGTACTGCCATAGGGCGGGAATAGATGGAATTTCTCTTTCTATTTAATACAAAATTATGATAAATATCCCGGCAACGCTAACCAAGGTTCTTAAGCTAGTGGGCGAATAAACACCAAAATCAAAAGACCTTAGGGAAAAATCTGGAACCCTTCCCAAAAGTTAAGAATAATTTTAGGCTCTTAGAAAAAAAATATCCCCGCGTTGATATTCCAAAAATCAGGGCTGTACAAAGGGAAACAATTAGCATTGATTCTTAAGGGCGAATAAACACCAAACTCAAAAAACCTTAGGAAAAATCTGAAACCCTTGCCAAAAGTTAAGAATAATTTTAGGCTTTCAGAAAAAAATTATCCCCGCGTTCATATTCCAAAACTTAGGCTTATTAGGATTGTTTCTCTTTGCACAGCCCTGGATTTTGGAATATAAACGAGGGAATTTTTTTCTAAGAACCTAAAATTATTCTTAACTTTTGGGAAGGGTTTCAGATTTTTCCTACGGTTTTTTGATTTTGGTGTTTATTCGCCCGTAAGAATCAATGTTAATTGTTTCCCTTTGTACAGTATTTATGCAAAGATGATTCTATGATTGACAATTGTATCATTTGTGTGGCCACGCTTGTGCCATCATGTATTTTAGCACAAAGGGAATTGTTAATAGTAATCTTGATAAAAGGAAAATTTTCTCGAGAAATACTCCTCCCAAATTCTTTAAGATAATTAAATTCATGTTTTTGTTCATCAATGTGTTTGTGTTTCTGTGCCGATTATGGCTCCTTCCATCACAGGTATCCCGACCTCTCTGAACTGCCCAGATTGCAATAATGATAGCTTTCTTTCAAAAATAATAAATTTATTATAAACAAAAATGATTCAACTTTCCAGTAAGCGTTAACTTTCAAACACAACAGCTATTATAAAAGCTTCAAATTCTTTTTGGTCACGACTGGTTTTGCATTTCTAATAGTTCAACAAAAAATTAAAGACCTGTGCACCATATAATTCTTCGCGCGCATTCTTCAGTTCCTATTTGACGGCGCCTCGTAGAACCTTCTCAAATATCCCACGATGACTTCTTTCTTCCCTTAATAAATCTCTGTTTGTCCAATATTAAATTGTATTGTCCATTGAATTAAAAATAACAATATCCCACTAACTTCCCTAGGCTTGCATCACAGACGGACGCCAATACACGTACTGTTCCACAATGAACAAATTCCAAGTCTTTTCCCTGAAAGGCTTCTTATCCTGCTCTGATATCGCGAAAATATTTTTTTTTGATTAATCCCACCCACCGCTACATCTTTGATCTGCTCGCTGCCGTGTCGTGAGCAAGAGTGACTGTCCCCCTCATCTTTAAGCTTCAAGAAACCTATTATATCCCTCTTTCGTTCCCAACAAATAAACATTTTTCCGCCCCGATTATTGATTTCCATATGTATCTTTTTTGTTACCAAAATGAATCCTAA
Source organism: Acheta domesticus (assembly GCA_031308135.1). Classification (NCBI taxonomy): domain Eukaryota; kingdom Metazoa; phylum Arthropoda; class Insecta; order Orthoptera; family Gryllidae; genus Acheta; species Acheta domesticus. Next base: position 6,710,897 of record JAHLJT010000631.1, read on the forward strand.
TGACGACTATTTACTCTGCTCGCAAAGCGACTGCCGCGATCCTCTATCTCAGCTATACTCCACTTCTGAAATACATTTCCCCGTAACGTTAATGGCTCCCATTTTGGTATATCACGAAAGACACAATAAGTGCTTTCTCTTTCAACTAAAATTACTTATATTCTGAGGGCACGCGGCCGAGGGTTGCTAAAAGTGAAAGGGATGGCGAAGGTATTTCAGGCGTTGCCAAATTGCCAAAACAAGAGGTGTTCCTAGAGATGGGTTGCGAGATACAATTAAGATCTGATGTATAAAATAAAGTCGGGTTAGTTACACCATTTATAACTCAAGAACAGCTGCACCAATTTTAATTATCTCTAGTTTGTTGGATTCATCTTCGCCCCGGATAGTAGAATAACTATTAAAATATTAAAAAATGGTGCTGTATAATGAAAAACTGAATATTGATGTCAGATGCAACCCGCTACAATCGGTAGGATTTTTAATCTACATCGTTAAATAACTCCTAAACAAAGCGTTATAGGGCATTAAAAACTTTTTGAAGCGGAAGCTCTCAAGAGCCTCAGACGTGTAGCATCTGCAACTAAAAGTAAATGAGAGGGATAGAGAGCGGCAGACCCAGAGACAGTCAGGCAGATACAGAAAGGGACAGAGACGGAGAGAGAGATGGAGTAAGAGACGAAGAGAGAAAAGGAGAGGGAGGGAGAAAGAGGGAGATAAAGAACAGAACGTCTGCCGAGCTCCGATAGTATAAGATAAAGGCTTGCGCGACCATATTCTTCTTTACTGTGACCACACGAGTAAAAAAATATTACAAAATGAAGAGTCTGAAACACAGAATCATGAAAAAATAAATTCAAACAAATGACGAGTTATCCACTTCTTTCATTTCTATCTTGTACGTCAATTAATACTTTTGGTACTTAAGTAAAATTTTTGATTTCTTTATTCCCAAAATCCAAAATTGTTTTCAGTATGAATAACTGATTCCGCTTGTCAGGTGTCACTAAAAGTGAATATTTGTTTGTAACTGTTAATACAAAACAGTAACAACGTAACAGAAATGGCAAACAAAAATTATTTTAATCAATACAGTGCACTTAAAATCTTAAAATAACTCGTATACCTGCACGTACATCGCAATTCACAGTATCAAATCTGACTTAGATGCATTTTATCTTCTTCTGCTTCTTTTCGAAAACTAATATAAAAAATAATTATTACCTTTTTGAACGAACTTTGCGGGGTGTTAATCTTCTAAGGTAGAAAATTCGTATTGTGTGAGTTCATGGACTTGGCCATAGGTATTTATAAATTTTGCACAAAATACTAGTAGCTACTTAAAAGAACAACTACAATAAAAATTTAATTTAATTTACCCTTTTCACTTTTAGTGCTGCAGGATTATCCTGCTTAGGGTTAGAGGAGGTTAGGACTCCTCTTTCAGCCATTAATAATTACAATAAAAATGAATCACTAATTAAATACATTAACTACTAATTAATTCACTTCAAATAACTAAATGTTTTTCAAAATCTTCAAATTAAAATTAATCATTAAAAGCTGATGCAAATACCACAGTATAATAATCACACTAATGACTAATTTCATAACTATTAATACAAATAATAACTATTAATTAAATGGTAACTGAACATAGCAAATACAAATTTCGAACTCTTTAATAACTCAATAAAGGTTAATGCAAATGTCGCAAGGTAATCCCACTTATCACTTAACTACTCTCTACAACAAATAACTAACAATTAAATAACACTGAAAATAACCAGTAACACCAACAATTTAAATAACTATATCTCGACCAAGTTGAGAATAATGTTTACAGGCGCGCGCCACAGTCTGTGTTAACAGCCGAAACGACAGAGACGGAGATATAAGGATACTGAATTCAAAATTAAAATGGGACACTGCCACACCATTTCGAAAAAAGCGCTATTTATTTCGTCACAAATCTAGTATCTTCCCAACTAATATTGTAACTGTATTTGTACATGTCTGCACCTCATATTAGAAGAAATAAAAGTTTATTTTTCTCTGCAAAACGATTAAAAATTTTGAAAGTAATTCCTTCGATGGGCAGTAACATTCATATAAATAGTTTAATTTAACTTAAGTAGATTCTCAGAATCTATACTAAATAACATTTTTTATATAAGAAGTAACTACCACCATAATGAAGAATATTGTAGATACTTATGATAGTAAAGTTAATATTTTGGTATTTTACTGCATACCTAACAAGCCACCTAAAGCCGACGTAAAAAAAAGATTAATGGGGTAGAATTTAAAAATGTTTCAATTCAAGAAATAAGTATTAAATATTCAATATAAAACTAATTTTTTATTACATTCTTGTACTAAAACGGTAAAAAGTAAAAAAAAAGCATCTTAAAGGGAAAAAAATAAAATAGTCAGTGCAAATCTTGCATAATTTCACTGAAGTTATATTTTATCAGGCGATTCACAACCTGGCTGATTCAGTAGAAGCAGTCACACAACTCGCTTCACGCTCCTGGGGACTTCTGTTAGCGAAACCGACTGTATAGACCGTGTTTACACTGTTAGTTCTGTGATGCGCCGCAATTGCATCCTTCATTCTTCGCTTGGTCGAGTTAAAGCTAGATGCATGTGCACAACTTATTACGGAACAAATCCAATCCAGAAGAAAGACATTTTCGAAGTTTTCAAATCTTGCTAATCATGATATCTTGGTATATTCATTCATAATTTAACTGTGTATAATAAAAGGATGAGTAGGGATTCTGGAGATCAACAAAACGCACATATTATACTTCTCCCTTACAAGTCACAATGTTTTTACAGTTTCTCACGATAAAAAAATGAAAACAACTGAAAAAACTCATTAACATTTTATTAGTAGTTCAAAATAAAGATTTAATTATTTCATAAGTCTAATCCACCGTATCACAAATTTTATCATATTCAAGCGAGTGTTTACATACGTTGACGAGATTAATTTGATATTAGATAAGTGCTAACCATAGTTATAATACACCCTGAAAACAGAAATGGATACTAGAAATTCTACTAAAGCCAATGCGAAAATGGACAATCCCACAAAAAGACCCAATCTGGAATCCAGAAACTATGAACTCAAACTATGTGTCATGAAAGTGAACAAAATAATGAAGTTAAACCGTTCTTATTCACGGAATGGTTTTGTATGTAGTTAGTCCGTTTGCTCGAAATGCCTAAAAAAGAAAAACAAGTCATGCTGGGAAATCCAAGAGCGAATCACAATCACAATCACAATGTTTTCTCAGGAATAGATAGCTCTTAGCTATAAAAAACTGGATATGACAAAACTTATGGGTATGATTTTCACAAACCGATCACTTGAAACTACAAATTACTCAAGCACATTGTGCATTGTTGCAACTATCTTTAAAAAGTAGAGCTTCTTACAGATGTGGAATTAATAGTGCGATTTTTATAACTTTTCCCCTCAAGACCCTACTGCCCCGATGGAATATCACACGGCATTTCGCATCTTTCTCGCTTGTGCCGCTAGATATCGCATGATCGCAAACACTGCTTGATACGGTCGCTCTCATGCGATATCTGGCGGCACGACTAAGAAAGACGTGAAATACCGTGACATGTTCCATCGTGAAGACTAGTTTTGAGGGGCAAAGTTATAAAAATCGCACTGTAAGAAGCTCATCTTTAGAGTAGATGTGCATGTGTTTTATAATTATTCCTTTTTGCGTGCATTTTCCTAAGAGAGTGCATTCAAATAATTATTCCAGCCTACACGCGAGTTCCTTTTGAGATAAATCCCTTTTGCTTTCCCAACAGGTGGAACACTGAAAAGAACATGTGCTTTAGTACCTTTCTCTTACAAATGAAGTTTTCTCGGAACAATGAAAAGGTTTCTCTCGATTGTGGATGCCAAAGTATGTACATGTAATATACCATTCACAACGCTCTTGTCGCACAAAAAGGCCTTTAAGATTTTCTCTTGACTGAATGTATATGTACTGACGACCTCCTTTTCCCTGAAGGCTTCTTAACATTATCGATACGGACTTGTATTCCTCAGGGTTTTTTCTTCTGCAGTTCATTTGGCAGATGGTGCAAGTGAAAAAGTCAAAGCTTACCAGAGTGGATACGCTCATGTATTTTTAACCCTTGTTTCGCTACAAAACTCTTTTTGCAAACGGTGCAGTGAAAAGGCTTCTCGCCAGTGTGGATGCGCACATGATTTTCTAAGCTTTGTTTAGTTGCCAGAGTCTTTTTGCAGAAGGTACACTGAAACGATTTCACACCAGTGTGACTTCGCGTGTGTATTACTAAGCTTTGTTTTGATGAAAAACTTTTTTTGCAAATGGCGCAGTGAAAAGTTCTGTCACCAGTGTGGATGCTCATGTGGTCGCGTACGGTTGTTTCTCGAGTGAATCTCTTATGGCATATAGTGCATTGAAAAGGCTTCTCCCCAGTGTGGATACGCATATGCCTTACTAAAACTGTTTTACGAAAGAACCTTTTTTCGCAGATAGCACATTGAAAAGGTCTATCTCCACCGTGGCCGACCATGTGCCTACGTAACGCTGTTTTCTGTGAGAAACTCTTTCCGCAAGTAATGCAATGAAACCGTTTCTCATCCGACCGGAAGCATACATGGTCTATTAAGTTTCTCCTTTGTGTGAACCTCTTCTTACAGACGTTGCATTTGAAAGGTTCCGCTCCACTGTGGATGCGCATGTGATTATTGTAGGTTTTTGTTTCCCGAAAGCTCTTCTCGCAGATGCTACAGTGAAAAGGTGTCTCCCCTGTGTGAATGCGCATGTGCATTTGTAAGTGACTATTTCTTGTGAAGCTGTATTCACAGACAGCGCACTGAAAAGGCCTCTCACCAGTGTGGATGAGTTGATGTCTAATTAAGTTTCCCCTTAGAGTGAAGCACTTTGCACAAACTGAACACTGAAATGATTTCTCATCAGTGTGGATGCCTATGTGATCCTGTAAATGACTTTTCCTTGTAAAGCTCTTTGTACAAAAGTTGCACGGAAAAGATTTCAGATTGTGTTGGATGCACTTGTGTCTCAGGAAGTTTCCTTTTTTAACGAAGGACTTCCCACAGACTGAACACTGAAAAGACTTATCTTTAATGTGGATGCGTTTGTGTTTAAGTTTCTTTTCTTTTTGGTTGAAGCTCTTCTTACATATGATGCGTGGGTATGATTTCATTCCTGCTTTAGTCTGTGTACAAGAGTTTAGATTTTTTCTTCTAATGTTCTTTTTGGAAGTGAAGTAGACTAATGAACTGTTAATAGCATGTCTAAAAGTGTTTCTATTCTTCTTTATTCTTTGCAAGCAAGATTTTGGACAAATTTTGTAAATTCTACTGCTTGATGGTTCAATGTGCAAATTTAACGCGCTTTTGAATGAGAATCTCTCTCTGCATATAGGGCACTGAAAAGGTTTTACAATTCCGTGAGTCCCCACGTGCAAATAGAAATAATTTCTAAATGCAAAGCTCTTTTTGCATATTGTGCATTCGATCTTATTAACGTGGCGCAACAAATGGACATTTAAGGTGCATTTATTTTTAAAGTTCTCATGACATACAGTGCATCGACGAGGTTTCTCATATGTTTGGCTAGGCGCCTTTCTTTTTGGTTTTAATTGTTTTTTGCTCTTGGTACCCTGATAAGAATTTTGCTCTAAGTTCCTTTTCAAAGTAGAACTCTTCCTGTTAGTAGAACAGTTTTGTGTTCTGTTCTTTATGTGCACCTCCATAAGGCGTTCTGATATAGTGCTCGTTGTACAGTTTTCATTGCATTTAAGGAATTGGCTCTTTGCTTTTTCGCGTCTGTGCTTGTGGTCAATGCCCTGGTGATAGATGGAGAACGTTCTGTTAGGTATCCAATTTGGGATCACACATTTGGTCTCTTGGTACTGCATCTTGCTGGAATTCCCTGCTGAGTTATTTACTCCATCTGTTAACAGAAAATTCTTGCATGAAACATAACAAGAGATTTTAACTCAGAATATTCCGATAACTTTTACTGAACAGCAGAAAAACTAACATTCATTTCTTAAACACTGTAGTAACAACTGCAATTTAACCCATAGATACACCTAGTGCATTTAAGAAGACCGATGAAAATTTCGCTCCAAAAATTATTAGGTGATGTTATAACTGGATTATCCAAAAACTTGGGTCATGTTGTAGCTGCCATGGAATGCAATATGTAGTGCGAGACGGAATGTTTTGTTTCCACCGTTGACGTCACCACCGTTGTTTCTCGTATTAAATCGCCCATCCCTACAACCAAGTACTGCCCATCAATAAGCTTTCCGTCAGAACGTAAGATCAATTATGACTCGCCGAGTTCGGGGAAAATTTAACGTAAAACACGTAAAGTTATCGGGAGAATAGAAGCTGTTTTTCAATGAAGAAGAAATATTTTTGAAATTTTAATTCGAAAGCTATTAGAAATTACATCAGTAGTTTCGAGTGTGAAAAACGAGAGGATGCTCGACCAGGGACGGAGCCTCTGAGAACACGGTGTCGGTGGATCAGGATCAGTCGGTCAGGAGGGCGGCAAAAATCAACAAAGGAGAAGAAATTTTAAACGACTGAATTGGAATGTTCAAGGCCCAAGAACTGCTTAAATTTTAGATGTCAAAGTAATGCAACTAACAATGGCTTAACTTTCAGTCAGTTGGTAAATGCACATATTTGCGCATGATGAATAAAAGTAAATCATTGTATTGTTAATTTAGAGTGAATGTTGAGTTATTTGTAATAAGAACTTTGATGTTTTATTACGTGTTGTGATAAGTTATTGGTCTTAGAGCATCCGAAGCCTATGTCTAAGAATAAATACGTAGCAGCATTGTTGCATTTGCGCGTTAAAAAATCGAATAACGTTTTTACTTTTGGTAAGAATTACCATTTCCGTAAGAAATTCCTCCATGCAAAAGTTATCAGCCGAGACCTTGTACAGCTGTGAATTTTCACGCCTACGCGTGAAGAATAAAAATTCCCTGAGATAAAAGACAGTTTCAAATCATAATTAAGCTATCTAAAAATACTATATTAGATCTAAAACCGACGAACTTAGTGGCGTACAAGGAAATTGGTAAGAATTATAATTAAATTTATTGGAAGTTAATTAGAACAAAGAGAGAATATATAGTTTACGAATTAAAAAGTTATTTTCACTCACCTGTAGAAGATAAAACTTCGTGTTTTACTGAAGCAATTGAAGAACTTTCACATCCTGGTGCAAGTGGATCCTACAGCAAAAGAATTTTTGAAGTCACAATTGCGGTAATCTATACTAGTAACATCCAACAGTGATTTGTGTCACTACATGACATTAAAATTACAGAATTTTGACGGGAGCTAGTGGTAAAGTGTAGGAATTGGAAGTGGTAAATTGTAACAGTGAAAAGTAATTTATGAGCAAACAAAAGTTCATTGTCAAAAAAACATACTTATCAAGAATAGCACGCACGGTTTGGAATTCCATTTAAATATTAGTTACGATAAGAAAATGAAGTGACGCACTACAATGTTTTTAAGTGAGGTGCGCAGAATAAGTAATAAAATAAATAAGGTTTTTTTGAACGCTGGAAGACCCTATGTCTACTTTGTGTATGTTATATCCCTGTAATTGGGAAACTGCCAGTGACTGCCGTCCGAGCGTCCCTCACTCACGGTTACGCCAGTTCTCTTCCACCAATCGAGACATATGAGATATCATTCGACGCGTCTTGGTCTCGTAGTGGGAAACTGTTAATTTGTTTTTGGAATCGTTTTTGTGTGTTTTATCGCAGCGATCTTACTGGATAAACCGGGAATTACACAAATGCAACCTAAATAGATTTATGTTGGAGGTGTTCATTAAACCCCAGTACCGAAAGGCAATTTTTTGCTCCACAGCACCATAATTTTCTTCCACCAGGAGGGCAAAACTGATTGTTGCCATCTCTACGTTCACAATGTCATTAATGACGGCAGAACTGTCAAGAGTAATGCTGCTTTGAAGTGATTCATAAGAAATGAAGTGTTTCATCTGTATTACCGTATTTTAATAATAAATTTGCAAAACTCACGCACAATATTACTTTGGAAATTATAAAATTTGAAAACGCCAAGTGAATACGGAGAAAAACAGAACTGTTAATAATGCTAGAGAACGAAAGGACATTAGTATTCGACTTTGCACGTTTAAATCGTTAAGCGTGCACGTTCTGATTTTCAAATGAATGTGATTAACAACTTATTCTTAATAAACTTACTACACAATCACCTAAACACACAAAACAGTCCCCTTTTAATGTTTATATACACTCGCCTACAAAACGATCAATCGAGTATTGCAAAAGTAAATGTTTGTGAAGTTTTAAACTTCAAAACTTAGGTGGAAACTACGGAAGTGTTCAGCAGATCAGGGGAAGAATTCAATGTAGTAGTACACGATTTTGTGAGGGAATTTTCTGAACTAATTGAGAATGATCTTATATTAGAATTACAGAAAAACAGCTTACAGGTGATCTTTTTCGTGTATATTACAAAAAAGCGTAAAAAATGCATCTGTATAAAATTCGAACTGTTCTGATCATTCATTGCTGCAAGAGTTGTTTTCGGCGATTACAATTTTGAAATTGCAATGTTACCAGTTCATATTCCGTAAGGAGGTAAAACGTACGGATACTGGGTGTTGGGAATTTTTGAACGTAAGAATAACATCAGCTACTAGTACATTCATTAGTAAGTCTAATGCTAGATACTGTAAGAACTTATTTGAACAAAGCTATGCATCACATTTAGAAATTTCCAACACATGAAAATACTTTTTTGCGTCGGGGACACCACATTCAGCTATTAAACTTAACTACGAAAAAAAATATTTTTTTTTGAAACTACGGCATCACGCACAACCTGGCGGTAAGGCGGGTAGTATCAGAATCAGGCAAGATAGCAAAGAGCGAAGACGATGGTAAAGGATGGCAGGGTAGGGTTGGGCAGCTCAGCGTTACGGCAGGGCAGCACAGGCCACGCTAAGCCAAACTAGGGAAAATCATTAACGCCACACCTTAATGAAATCTGTTCCTTAAATATAGATTTTGAAATATGGTCATGGACGATTTTTCAAAAATGTAAGAACGTTTCGCGTAATTTTAAAGAGGAATTTTTTAATTTTGTTTAAACAATTTTTCTCGAAAATGGCACCAACAATTTTGATTACATTTTGACCTCGGATAGCGTATAGGACGCTTAAGAGAGAGGTACAGGTCTTACGTACGTTGATAATTCTGATTTTTGAAAATTGCAAAAATTCAAAGATTTTTCCCCGTCTTCCTACAACTACAATTATAAAGATAAACATTTTTACTTTCCCGTATACGTACGTATACACGGAGTGATATACGTAGTATAGGGAAAGTTATGTAATGCTGCGCGACAAAATGGCCAATTTTCGGCGGAAAAAAATTAATTGCCGGGCCGTGAAAACGAATAAGTGGATAAAACCAGTTGCTAAATTAAGAAAAAAAAATCCTCTATCTCGTGGTGTGGTCAAAATCCATGATTTGTTGCTTCTTTATACTTAAAAATCGATTGACGGCATTCCGTCCGTCTGTGGTCAACGCTAGCGCCTAAACCGTTCGGTCGATTTTCTTCAAAATTGATATTCCCCAGTCGATCTGATTCTAGTCGAAGCTTTGTGATTTTGAAAAAGATTCTTTAAAATTTGGGGGTACTTTATATGAAGCCCCCCGGGGATTTTCAATATTTTCTCAAAAACGGCTCCAAATTTTTTCTTTAAATTTCTTGTATGAATAGAGGAAAATACACTTTTTAACATGGCATAGGTCCGATTTTCACGTACAGCTCTGAATTTTCGAAAATTGTGAAAGTTTGAATTTTTTTCGGCGTCTTTCTCCAACTACAAAATTGAAGATGGAGATTTTTTCTTCAATTAAAATTTGTTCTGCATATTGAGTTCTTTAATAAAGGTCATGTAAATGTTTTTCACAATTTTGGTAGTTTTCGTGCAATATTGCGTGCAATATGTGCAATTTTAAAAAATTACAAAAACAAAATTTTCTCAAAAACGGCTCCAAATTTTTTCTTTAAACTTTTGGTAGGGATAGTGGTAAATGTACTCTATCAATGACATAAAAGCCATTTTGGTCTATCGGTTGGTTTTTTCAAAAATGACAAAAATGTAAATTTTTTTACTTGTCTCTCACGTCGTTAATATTTACATTATCGGCGATTTTTTTACATTATTATATTTACGAGTATATATGCTTTAAATAATGTCAAGTAAAGTTTCTCGAAAACACTACCGTTTTCTGTGAAAAGTAGCTGAAATTTCGGCATTTTCAGAAATGCTCAAACGCCATTTTCTCGTATATGGCTGCAATTTTTTTCTTGAAACTTTTGTAATGGATAGTGCTAATTACACCATTTAGTATAGCGTAAAGTTTATTTTGAGTCTTTTTGTTTTTTTTTAAAAAATTATATAAATGTAAATTTTTTGAAAGATCTCTCACATCTTTAATATGCACATTATCCGCAATTTGTAAAGATGATTATATTTGTGAGTGTAAGTGCTTCAAATAACTTCAAATAAAGTATTTTGAAAACTCAAAAATTTTCTGTGAAAATGAGCTTCAAATTTCGCATTTTTAGTAGTGCTAAAACGCCATTTTCTCTTAAAAGGCACATAATTTTTAAAAGAAAATTGCCATTTACGGCTAGATTTTTGTGTTCTTTAATATTCTAAAATTAATGTTTCTGTTCTACCAATAGGAAACCGAAAAATTAAGAAAATGACAAAAAAATGTACTTTTGGCGATGATAGATGGTAGCTGGCAAGAAAGAGTATGTGGCAATTCCGAATAGCTAGCGAAGACCCAGGAAAATAGAAAACTAATACGGGAAAGTCTGTGCCATTCTGTTTCTGTTTTTTGACAAATAAATAAATAAAATAAATACGATCATGCTTAATTTTTTCAATAATTTTTCTTTAATTTTGTGACAAACGTAATAGGCCGCTGTAAATTTACTGCGCTTCGGACAGCTGGATGCGTCGTAAATTAGAATGTGCAATTTTGTATATTATTTCTTTCTTCGTTTCTTACATTCAAACTTTGTTATAGACTTACACATTAATATTTTAGAAATTGTTTATTTTGAAATATTTGAAATAAGTAAAAAGAATTAATAGCTCTCAGAATAGCGACTATGCAGGGTCTGCAACAATGGAATTCACTTTGCGCTCGCGAATATCTGTGAATTAGTGTCATTGTTGTGACCTAATGGAGCTGTATGAAAAGGAGTTATAATTGTCTAATTTATGTTGATATTTGCAGGCAAATATTTAGTTTTGCACCAAATGCTGTACCATTTGTAGTGAGTAGAGAATTTGTTGCATGGTTTTAAAATACTCTTCCCTAATCATGGCCCAATGGAAGGCATTTTTATATTTCCAGGGTATCAGGCTTCTTTTTCCAATACAGGGTTACAAAACTTTTGCATTCTATTTTTGTGAAGTTGTAGAATTCACATAGTTTAGACAACACTGCAATGGAAATAGTGAGTTCCAAGCGAAGATGTTAGTAGCGCATAAAGTGCAATATTACAGTACTACTTAGCTGTTTCCTCTAATACGGGAAAGTAAGTGCTGTTGTAGCACCACTAGCTTTCTTAATGAAATGTGATAATCAAAGACAGATCTTATAATATTTGTACAATTTGTACAAACATTATTTGTACAATTTGAGTATATTTTGGGAAAAACAGGCATTTTTTATTTTCTTTAAACTAATTTTCCTTAAAAACGGCATAATGTTTTGATTAAATTTGGGCCTTAACGTAAAGGACGCTTAAGAGAATGGTGGAGGTCTCATGTTCGTCAAAATGCCTGATTTTTCGAATATTTAAAAATTGTTCGGCGTCTTCCTACAACTACAATTCTGAAGATATTTATCTTAAGGAAATTTGTTCATCAAAAACAGATCTTCAAATAAGGCTGTGTTGAATTTTTCGAAAATATGAGCATTTCTTGGTGTAATTTGACGTCATAGTCGTCCGCTCCGAATTTCCTGCGCTTCGTGAACATAATGGAGATGATTCCAGGCAGTTGGATGCTACGTAAATTAGAATTTGTATTTTATTTCATATTGCTTTGTTCGTTACTTACATCAGAGCTTTTGTTATATGTTTACAAATTAATCTATTAGAACTTTTTTGAAGTATATTTATAATATATAAAATAAAATTGCTAGCCGTCAATGAATATCAGATTCGAGTGCAACAATGGTATACCGCGTCGCCATACAGCAGCTGAATTTCTGTGAAATACGTGTCATTGTTGGGACATGATTTAGCTGTATGAAAAGTAGTTATAATTGTCAAAGATGTGTTGATATTTACTCGTGGGTTAATATTTACTTAGCGGGGAACCCCGCTAGCGGACGATAGATTGGCGCCGAATCTCGCCATTCAGCGGGTCAAAATCGGCGCCATCTCTCGAGCAAAAAATGTGCACTACACTTAACAGAATAATAACCTTAACAGTTGATGAGCTCGGAATCACTTGAAAATATTTAGTTTTCGCACCGTATTCTCTACGATTTGTAATGAGTTTTACAAAAAATGATGACTGGGATGTGTTGATTCGGAGAGAATTTGTGGTATAAATAGTATTACATAGCCATGACTAAAAACAAGAAAGTACGTGCTGTTTTAGCACCACTAGTTTTTACCGTGTCTTTAAAGGTCCATGTTCTTTCGTGAACAGAAGTCTCAATCGGCTCAACAAATACCACAAGTGGACGCTCCAACTCCTGCACAGAAGAAAAATAATTTGCAACACCAAGCAACTGAAAAAAAGCAAGGAAAATTGAAGTTTAGTACTCGCAATGTAGCAGAGGCAATTTCAACAAATTCCACATTAAATGCACTCTCCCACCTCATCCAAGATGGATATCGATTCTATAGTGTGATAGGTCTTTGGAAGCATGTTTGTTCTTGGGCAATGTAACGTCGGCCGCTGGGAGCTGTGTGGGTGGGCTAAAGTGGACGGAAAGAGAGAGTCCGATGCAGCTGGGGGGTGGTCTGGCAAATGGCAGCTTCCCCCGCCACAGCTGGCCCTCATGAGCAATGGTAGGATGCCCGTGGGTGGTCCGACCGGGAGAGGTGGTTCCGGGCCGCAACTGAGGGCCTCTGAGCGGGAGGTCCTCGCCGGTGGGAGGATTTTCGACACTAGCCAGGTAGCTAGTTCTGTCAATGTGTGGAGGAGAATTCTAGAGGTCGGCTCCTGTGATCGGTAGTTTTCCGTGGTTTCTCCGATCGATAACAGGCGAATGCCGAAGCAGTACCTACCAAACGGGCCAAGGACCTCGCGCGATCTTTCCTCCCCATTCCTTGTCCTATCCTACTCTTTACACACACATGCCGGAAGACCGGTCGGGAACTTCCAGCTTGACCTGGCTGGGGCGGTGCCCCCCAGCTGGTGGGAAACACCTAGTCGGGGAAACCCCGCTAACGGACGATAGATTGGTGCCGCATCTCGCCATTCAGCGGGTCAAAATCGTCGCCATCTCTCGAACAAAAAATGTGCACTACACTTAAGAGAATAATAACCTTAACAGTTGTTGCCCTCGGAATCACTAGTGATCAATCATTTGGGTGGTCCGGAGGCATGTTTTGATCTTGTACTAGACCTTTGCATAAGAGTTGTTTTAGAGCTTTCTGATTGGACAGAGGCGGCGCACGAAACGCAAGCAGACATATCTCTCTGAGACACATACTCTGACAGACAAACAGCTGGACTGCGGTGCATTCGAAAAATGGGGTCTGACAGAAGTAGTGGTGGGAATATTTGTGAGGTTTATGAGAGTTGGTTAATATCAGAGTTTGGAGCTGAATTTTCAACTGCGAAGTGTGAATTGTAATTTCGAATGATAATCAAATTATTGCACATTAACAGACAGTAAGCTAACCTAATCATGACACACAACCGTTTATAAAAAGATAACAAAATAACAAAGACCATCACCCAAATTGTATTAAGTTTAGCCTACAATAATCAGCTATACATGTGTAACAATAAATTGTATGAATTTAGCTGCTGGACAGTTGAATGAAATAAGTAATCTTGGGTTTGTAATGTTCAGCAGGGGCTAAACTTGTGGGGGAAAAAGTAAAAGCAATTACTTTTATGGCATTTATGTTTTTTTCTCCTGTCCGGCATGTTTGCCTTCCAGGAATTTTCGAAATTACAATCAACTGATATTAAGAGTTGAACACACTCACTCAATTGCTGCTGAATGGATAGGCAACATGTTAATAAAAAAGAAAACAAATTTTTGCCTCAATTAAATATCAAAATGTTTATTTGTAATTAAACAATGAAAATAATACATTTTAATTTGATAGTAACCTTTGATTCAATAAATTGATTAATTTTGTGGGTGTCTAAATTGATCTTACAGCAATCTAAATTCAATTCTTCATGGGAAATTTTACGAACAAACAGAGTTAAATGATTTTTCTGGAAAGTCATTAAGAGAGCCAAAAAACATTTTTAAAACTTCTTCAAGCTGCTTCTTTGTATGATTGTATCTCAAAAATGGTAATGGTTCTTGCATGAATAAGATTAATTATTATTTTAATATAATTCTACATAACTTAATTTGAAACCATGCATTATTTCTACAACTTCAGATACATTCTTTCCTATTACATACAGGAAAAATGCTATGAAAATTTTACAGAATACTGTGTATCTGGTTTTTACTGATTACATGTTTCAGTTATGCTCGTAATCATTTCATATTTTGGGTTAAAAAAAATTAATGACTTTACTCAAGTTAAATAAATTACATTCAATAAAATTGAGAATAATAATGTATAAAAAACAGAGCAGCTAATTTAAAAACAAATGTTATATAAAGAGAAAAGAACCTAAAGGAATTTCAAGAATCTGAACAGGACACTATAAATTGAGTCACGTCCATCTATTTAACAAAAGCCCCCCTTCCCACCTCTCCCCTTTATATATACCATGTAATTAACCAGCACCCTCATTACAGCATTCTCCAAAAGCAGTTTCTGCAGAGGGACGTATTTGAATCAATTTTGGAACCCCATGAATAAATGTTACAATTGTGTAAAGAATCTAAAAATACCTTTAATGATATACAATTGTTTCTATACATTCCCAATGTAAAGTTTATGATTTTAAAACCATGTTTATTATGTATTAATTGTAACTGTATAAATTTTTCTCATTCTTGCTCACTTATTGTAATTTCATGTTTTATACCACTAAATATTGCCACTGATGTAAGAGTGAAAACTATAAGCATTATTGTAAATAATATGTTAAAAACTGTACACTATATTCTTGTAACTAAATGTAAAATGTAATTGTAGCCAGAGTTGGGCAGTATCGAAAATACTTGTATTTAAAATACGTATTTTCGATACTTTTGTAATTTGTATTTTGTATCGAAAATACATTTTTAAACATGTATTTTGTATTTGTATCGAAAATACTTTCTGATAGTATTTTGTATTTTCAAAATACAAAAATACTTTTTGATTAATCCGTCACAAACATTCATTGGGCAAGTAAATGGAGAGGGTTCCGCCACGTGGACGATTGGCGACCTCCGGTTTCTCCGATTACGTTTTCCCCCCTTCGTCGGTTCAACCGGAGATAACCGGAGGAGCGCTGTAATCACGGTGTATGATATATTTCTGACACCGTGGTTGTAATCGCGAGCTCCGATTCAATTTCTCGGAGAGCAGGCTCCGCGTGCCAGAACGAGTGCTGCCCATGTGTGTGCCTGGTGGCCCTGTGGTTGTACGCAGTGATTGAAAACTAGTGCTTGCGGTGTTTTTAAGAGCTGATATTTCGTTGTGGTATATTTAGGTAAAAATCTATTTTTTTCTTTGGTACCTTGTACTAAATGAAGCTTTGTATATACATTTTAGGTTTATTTGAACTAAAACCGTCAATTTTGTAGCGCCTAAAGAGCCTATTTTAATATTAATGCCTATTTGTGCCTATTCTACATTTAAGAACCTAAAATGAGACTCATTCGCCTAACTTCTTTTGTCTATGGCTCCTTTTACCTTTCTCTTCTTTGTCGGCACAACAGACAAGGATGATATTAATTTTAAGTCATTTTTAACAACCTAAATTGCATTCGTCCTCTTTTACCTTTTTATCCCCTTGTCTCATTTTGTCACCTATAAGAGAGCGATAAATGAATATACCAGACAAGGATCTAGCGATAAAAGTCTCCATGCCACTACTTTTTGACTTCGTGGAGAAGCTGCCTCCGTTTCTAAGATAAAGCGATTGAATTTCCCCGAAAGCAAAGTGATCTTGACCGATAAGAAACATTCGTTTTCTCTTGAAAACTTGGAGAATATATTAGTAATTTATTGTGAGGCAAAATACGGTTGGAATAATTCTAACTACCAAACGTGTTAAATAGTATTATCGCAAAATGGTCAATACTGATTCTACGTAATATTGATTTATGTTATCTTTGAAAAATACAATAAATGGTCAAAAAGTGAATTTTCTTGTATGTTACGAGTTTTATTAGTGCCTATTCTACCATAAAGCCTAACGGATGCTGAAAGAACCTATTTTAGGCACCTAAAATGCATATTTTAAAACATAAAAATCCCCGGTATTCATTAGGTATCCATATCATTTGTAATGTATGTTCATACTTTAAGTCTGAAAGGCACCTTAGTTAATTGTCTATATCCTGCAATATTTGTTCCAAACTATCACCTCCCAAGAACTCATGGTGATATCTTTGTGTTAACATGGAAAAGATGCCTTTCAGACTTAAAATATGAACATACATCACAAATGATAGGGGCCGTCTAAATTACGTAACGCAAATTTCGAGTATTTTCAATACCCCCTCCCCCCCCTGTAACGCACTTCCCTATCTCTACGTATATAAAGCAGCGTAAAGCTGCCTCAGACCCCCTCCCTCCCCATTTAGCTTTACGTAATTTATGGATGACCCCACACTGATACCTGAAATGGGTTGAACATTTAATTTGAAACATTTTTGTATAAAGAATGTTATATATTTTTAATAATAAAATTTTAAATGTAACGTGATTTTAAATGTGAATTTTGAACGTGAATGATTGTTTAAAAGAGAAAAAATAGGATAGAAGTTATTATGTGTAAAACACCGTTGGTTGTATTTTGTATTTTCAAAAGTATTTTAAAATACTATTTTGTATTTTGTATCTAAAATACTTTTATGAAAGTATTTTGTATTTCGTATCTAAAATACTTTCGGGGAAGTATTTTGTATTTTGTATCTGAAATACATTTTTCAAGTATTTTGCCCAACCCTGATTGTAGCTAATGACCATCGTTAATGCAATTATAAATTAAAACCACACACACACAAACATAACAGCTTCTTGAAAATTTAGATTAGGGATCTAAACAGAGAATATAATGTCGTTAACAACAGACCTTGTCAGTTCTAATCAATCTTACAAATGTAGAGAAACGCCCTATTTAATGATGCAAACTTGACACTAAGATTGATTCTTTTTCATTTTCCCAAATTTAATAATGCATAAATATATACAAGGTTTCATTAAAAGTTTCATGCTGATCATAAATATTTTATTTATTTACGTCAAAAACAGTTAAAAACTGCGTATGACGAGCTATGGGGAGAAGTGAATTTTGTGCACGTTTTCATAATTCTGTGGTCTCTATCCTAAACCATATTCTAGTCGAATTTTGAATACAGAAAAGAGAGTTTTTTTCGAGTTTTGTTGACAAAATATTCGCTCCTATATAATAAAATATATTTTCAAAGGTAAATTAGCTATAAATTTCTGCCCTGAACCCTCATGTTCTTCATGAAAGAATAATACTTTTTGCCGCGATAATATGAAAAACGATAATTTGAATAACTATATTTCCCACTGAAATTCAGAAGACGTGCACAAATAATGAAGTTACATTTATGTCCAGAAGCAAAACAAGGGACCATCTCAGCATTTGCTCAAGGATCAGGGAAACTGGACGAAAAACCTGATCGAGATGGGGGCCATCAACCCAGAAACTGTGGTACAATACTTGTTACAGGTTCTTTAGAATTATACAGTCCAAATGATAAATAATTACATTAACTATCATTGTTAAAATTAATTCTACTTTCCTTTTTGATGCTCGGTATAGTCTCGAATTGTATAGAAACAGTTATGCAGCAGAAAAGATTTTACTTGGGACTTAAACTTTTCTATGGAATTTAATCGTTTAATGTCTTCTGGCAAAGTGTTGTAGAGTAATGTACATGAATTGTATGTGAATTTTTTGTAGTGAGCTGTTGATACTGCCACCTGGTGAATATGATTACTACGTCGTGTGTTATACTTATAGACATCGGCGTTTGCTGAAAATATATTCCCGCCCTTAAGTAAGTCATTTTTGACAAAAACTACTGATTCGTAAATCAGGAGATAAGGTAATGGTAAAATTCCTAGATTAATAAAGAGTGACTTACAAGAATCACGTGGTTGGATTTGCTTATTATTCGTACAATTCTTTTTTGTAATCTGAAAGTCTGTGAACTATAAGATGTGTTTCCCCAAAATATTATGCCATATCTCAGGCGGGAGTGAACATTGGCAAAATATACACAACGAGCTGTATGAAGGCTGACGGAATTTGAAAGAATTCTGAACGCGTAGCATAATGAGCTTAATTTTGTGTTCAATTCATTTAAGTGGGCATTCCATTTGAGGTTTGACTGAATTGATAGACCTAAAAATTTTGTTACATTAACATCAGTCAATGGCACACCGTTCATTTTCAATGGAGTACAGAATTTTTTATTTGATATGGAAAACTGCATTGAAACTGTTTTATTTTCATTTACTTTTAATTTGTTATTACGGAACCAATTTGAAACGTCTGATATTGTACTATTTACGGTTTCTTTGTTGCAAAGAATATTTGTATCATCCGCAAAGAGAACTGTTCTTCCGTTTCGAATCGCTAAGGGCATGTCATTTACGTATAATAGGAAGAGAATAGGGCCTAAAATCGATCCTTGCGGGACTCCACGTACAATTGGCAAAGAACCGGAAAGGTGTGTACATAAAGTTCTATCATTCCAGTAAGGTATTTCTACTCTCTGAGATCGTTGTTTAAGGTACGAACATAGCCAATCTAGAGCAATACCACGGATTCCATACGAAGGTAATTTTGAAAGTAAAATGTTATGATCAATGACGTCAAAAGCTTTTGAAAGATCTAAAAATATTCCAATAGTTGCTTCGTTTTGATCCAATGATGAGGCAACATCCTTAAGAAAAGAAAAAATGGCTGTTTCCGTAGATTTTGATTTCCGGAATATCTACTTCTCTTCTCAGAAAAATTATTCCTATGACTGCCACATGCACACAACTTTGAAATAATGACCTCTGTTTTTATTGTAAATAATGTTTTGCAATTATGTCACCCATAAGTTGTAGATGATTTCTGTATTGTAATAAATTCCATCTCCTAAACAAGTCAGGACGTTGTCTTCTGGATTTATGCAAGTTCAGAAGTTCATCAATTGATGCCACCTGAGGGAGAACATTCATGCTGACCAGACATCCTTTGAATGAAAGAGAACAGTATGCAATATCCTAAGTTGAAAGTTGGCTTTTTTGTGACAAGAATCACAAGGTAGCTTCTTGGTATAATTTGTATATTTTGAGTTATTTGATTTTCAAATTATATAGATATACAATGTATTAACTAGTACTTAATAAGACTAAAATAGTTTGTGTATTACAAAAGATGCACTATTTACACAATAAAATGTTCTATGTATAAATTCAATTAAAAATGAAAAGAATATTGTGGAAGAAATTGTGTTTCCATCCCGATATTATTGAGATTATCATTACACTTGTCTTCTAGTTTTTTTTCGCACTGCTTGTGAATGCATTGTGGTTGGTATAACACTACAGATAATGCCTTTACTCTTATTAAAATATGCAGCAAGTTCATTTACGTTGTCAATATTTTCTGTTCATGTAACTAAATATTGTGATGTATTGTGTGGTAATTCAACCATAATAATCTAGATACATTGTGATAATCACTGTTAATAAAAAAACATATTTATCACAGCTTTTTGGATTTTTTATCTCATAAAATTGCAGCCCCTGTCTTCCTGAATGCCAAACAACTGTGCTCTGACATGTTAACTAAGACAATAGTAGCTACAATAACATTTATAATAGACAATGGTAGCTATGATACAACATCACATAACTCTTTCCACTACAGTAATGCAATCACTTCATTGATCCCTGGTGAATCTACGGAAACTTATGTTTCATATCATTTGAAATATATAAAAGTAAATAAATAAATAAGGTTCTTTTTATTGGTGGGCATAAAAAAAATTAGGCAAAAAAACATTAGTTGAAATCTTGTGGTGCAAAGGTAAGAAAAAAACTAAATATCCACACCCTGGTTGTCCTGTTTATTAGTATGATGACATTACATTGTTGAGTGTTTAATATTTCAACAACTATTGCAATTTTTTTTAATTCACTGCCTCAATACTACATTAAAACTTTTCACAAATCCACAACAAAGATGTAAACTAACTAGAATCCAAAGAATTTCTGTTGTAAAAAGTTCTTTAAAATTAATATTGCAATTTCCTTGTAGACATAGAAGTGTCCTGTACATCCCACATTAAAATAGTCAATCGAAAAAGTAAATTTTAAATGCACTATAATTATAATGTACTGATCATAATTTAATTTCACTCCCTAGTATGTGGTAGGGCACTTAATGTATTCATTATGATTGAGCCTAACACCTTCAATATGATCAGAATGTTTTACCTGAAACATCAAATTTAAAGTTAATCATGAAATATTTTTAATAATATGGTGAATAGTAATTCTTCTCTTTATCTCATGGATAAACGTTAAAAATATTAACTAAAAGGAAAGTGGAAACAGTTGGGCTTAATCAAACATTACATGATAATGAATTCAAAAATTTAAACAATTCGTTTTTTTTCTCCAAATTAATATTTAATAAAACATTAAAGATGAATGTGTACAGATAGGTAAGTTTATCATTGGCAATAAGTAATACAACATAATCATCAATCAGGTAAATCATTATCAACAGTTGTGTAAAATAAGTAATCTGAATATTGCACAAGTTTAGCCCCTGCTGAACATTACAAACCCAAGATTACTTATTTCATTCAACTGTCCAGCAGCTAAATTCATATAATTTATTGTTACACATGTATAGCTGATTATTGCAGGCTAAACTTAATACAATTTGGGTGATGGTCTTTGTTATTTTGTTATCTTTTTATAAACGTTTGTGTGTCATGATTAGGTTAGCATACTGTCTGTTAATGTGCAATAATTTGATTATCATTCGAAATTACAATTCACACTTCGCAGTTGAAAATTCAGCTCGAAACTCTGATATTAACCAACTCTCATAAACCTCACAAATATTCCCACCACTACTTCTGTCAGAACCCATTTTTCGAATGCACCGCAGTCCAGCTGTTTGTCTGTCAAAGAGTATGTGTCTCAGAGAGATATGTCTGCTTGCGTTTCGTGCGCCGCCTCACTGTCCAATCAGAAAGCTCTAAAACAACTCTTATGCAAAGGTCTAGTACAAGATCAAAACATGCGGTCCGGAGAGGGTCTGGGGCGTTGTGGGCTGCGTTGTGGACTGCCGGGAGCGCACGGGTGCGTGGTCCGGCGGCTCGCGCACCTATGCCGAAGGGGAGGCGGACACACGATTTCCCATATGTTTCGCGGCATTCCTCTTTGGCTTGCAAAATGAAACACAGGTCCGTGACGTGACGCAGGGTGACTTAAGCGAACCACTAGCTGATTGGAGCAGCGCATGTTATAGGGACACAAGTTTGAGATCTCCCTTTTGGGAGGAGCTTAGTTTCGCGGGCTTCTTCCACCGCTGTTACAGTGCCACTTATCTTGACCTACTGCGTGCACGCGATTCGTCGCCCCCCCCCCCAGCAAGGTCACTGCAGCCTTCGCTGTGTGACATCATTGTCATTCTCAGAGGAACTGCTTCGTAAAGACACGATAATTTTGTCCACATCTGCGCCCGTCTGTTTTCATATATTCTTCTTCCATTTTCTTAACGCGTTCACAACACTTCTATTGATTTGGGCAATATTCAAAAAATAATATTCGGCATACGTTTCCTTTAATTCATAGAGAGGTACCAATGCTTTCTTTAATAACACGATTCTAAATGAAACTCCAAACTGATTCGATAGAATTGAGATCGGGATGGTAAGGAGGGAGCTTGATGTTCAGGTTATATTACATGTGAAAGGTTGCCCTACTGTTAGAAACAAATACACACAATATTACGCCTGTGAACTTCACTTGAAATTAGGCCTACGCTAAGACACGTCACACTGCATAGCACTCGAAGACGAAAGGATCAGGAATGAGAATCAGGGGCGATGCTTCTTATACATACGTTTCTTTTACTGAATCTTAATATATTAAGAATCAGCGTTTGTGCATAGACAGCTGAAACTGTTTTGATTTGGATAGCTGACACTTTTACTGATGCGTGTTGGGCCCAGGAACAGCAGCAGCCTGTCTGAGAATTGAATCCCCCTCCCCTCGCCTGGCGCGCAGAGCGAGTAAGAGAGCGATATTTTCAGGGGAAGTGAGCGGGTGGGAGTCACCCCTCCTCGCGCATGAGCAATCGAAGGGAGTTTTGTATCTTATCCCATTATAGAGCGCAGAGACGTGTCGCCGTATCTATTCTACGCGTGGTGGCACTGCGGAGAGCAGGGTCTTGTACGCGGTTTCCTGCGAAGGTTCATTGTGACTTTGCGGATTCTGGGAGAAAAACTAACTGAAGCCGTGCGTGTTCGTAAAGTTCTTTATGACACAAGCCTTGATGAAGTTCTTTACGAATCGTGCTAACTATATTTCATCAGTTTCAAGAAGCTTGATTTAAGCCAATATTTTAAAAATTAGCTAATTCTTCACTTATATTTAAATAAATTACCAATCTCCCTTGTTTTAAAAATTTCCCTGAAAGTGCAGAAAGGCTCTAGCCGGATAAGATTGTAGAAAGTGCCCCCGCCTGGAATAGAAAAGTGAATCTCTCCTGAGGATTGTGACCACGAAAAACATTTTTTTCACGGACTGTTAAATTCCTGCCCCCTCACATCCTCCGTAATAACGAAATACATGTTTTTTTTATTTTATTTTTTTCACTGACTCGGCCACATGCATTTTCATGGAAAATAATGGTTATTTATGTGAAATTTACTGAATTTTTCAAAAAATCATTTTTAAAGATTTATTTGCCGCGAAATTCTAGCTTTTAAGTTGATTTGAAAATTTTGGATTTTTTTTAAGAAAGTTGTTATTCCGCCGGGAGCACGAGAAAATTCTCAAATATTGCTCTAAAAATCAGCTATCTTCTGGAAATTGTTTCAGATTTTTATAATTGGTGCGCCATGTCTAAACAAATTAAATACATACTTTCGTCCCATTTGTCGTATTTTCATGTATATAGAACTGTATAGAGACAGGTAATTACAATATTATTTGTTTTGTAGTCACAATATTTGCAATATTAAAAGGCTGCGTGCGCACCAGGAACCACGCAAAAAAGACAGAAAAATATTGACTACGCTAGAGAAACCAGTTAAAAACACCTTACAGCAGATTAAGTGCTTTAAGAGTAAGATTAAGAGAACTACGAGTCTGAACACATTTTGCGTGACTGCTCCGACAAGACAAATGTCGGCAGGGTGCGCACGTGACGCACGGTTGGTGCCCGAACCCCGGAATCAGATGTGTGAACGAGTCCTCCTATATAGTGACTGGTGCAGACGAGCAGACGCAGCTAATCAGCCGAGTCGTGCGACTGAGATGCATCCTGCAGCATTTTGGGTCGTGTGGCATCGGGCACTAATGAATAAATGATTTCTAAAATATTAATGAGTAATGTTTAACAAAAGGTCGAATGTAAGAAACAAAGAAATAACATTCAAAATTGCGAATTCTAAGTTACGACGCATTCAGCTGTCTGAAGCGCAGTAAATTTGCAGCGGGCTACTATGTTTGACACAAAATTATAGAAAAACTACTCGTATTTTCAAAAAATCAAGCCTGACCTTATTTGAAGATGTAATTTTGATAAATACATTTCGATGAGAAAAAAATGCATTTTCACAATTATAGTAGTAAGAAGACGCTGAAAACGAAGCGCAGTGAATTCCGAGCGGGCTAATATGTTTATCAGAAAATTATAGAAGAACAACGCATATTTTCAAAAAATTCAACATCACCTTATTTGAAGATCTATTTTTGAGAGCGTATTTCATTTAAAAAAAAAAATGTATCTTCTAGTTGTAGAAAGATGCAAATTTTTGCAAAATTAGCATTTCAACGAACATGAAAAATGCACCATTCTCTTAAGCTTTCTCAGGTCCCAATTTAATCAAAATACGTTGTGCGGTTTTTAAGAAAACATGGTTCAAAGAAAATTAAAAGATTGTTTATGTTTGACATAAATGTCCGCAAAAAAAAAACTTATGTTTTTGAAAAATTGAACACGACCTTATTTGAATACCTGTTTTATATGAACACATTTCATTAATTGTATGAAATATTTATACATTTCATTTATGAACTTTCCATCCACGTGTTATTAATTTTTTCGTTAGCAGACCTCAGCCATAAGTTTTTCTGGCGAAATTTCGCCGTTTTCCGGCGCACGATAACATAACCTTCTCTTCATACGAAGTATTCGTAAGGCGAGAAAGTAAAAATATTTTACAGTTACATGTTAAAATGCACTTTGGGGGGTCTTTTTCTTTATATTTATTATAATATATTATCAATTATTACTGTTCTTAAGGACTCATTTAGAGGACTCATAACATAACTATTATTTAAAATTATCTTTCAATGAATGAACTTAACCCTCCAAGGACGAGTGTGACGTATACGTCACAGCGAACAAGTTGTGGCACGTCTAATTTCCTGTCTCTGCAAGTCGATATTTCTGTGCGTGTCAGGGCATTGTAGTCGCAGAAGGGTCTGGTTCGTCAGTTCATAGTGCGATCTTGTCCGAGGAAGGCGTTATAAGAGTTTTTGACGGTGTTTAAAAATTGTGATATATTTTCGATGGACCCAGATGTTAGGTAAGTTGAATTTATAGCTTATATTGTTAGCAATTCAATTTATGTCAATGGTTTATTTATCACAGATAGTATTAAAAGTAATTAATATGATTTAATTAATTTTATTATTGTTACGGGAAGGTGTGGAGGCGTGAAAATGTCAGTGTGACGTATACGTCACACTCGTCCTTCCCCGTAGCTTTTCACGCGTCTCCACATTTTCCACATTTTTTTTATTTTGTTCCATTTCAAAGTCGAAAATTGAAATGTTTATATACATTTTCATTTATCAGGAATAACGACCGTTTTAGAGACGGACTGACTGTCGCAGAGATAATTCAGTTGCTTGAAGAAGACATTCAAGGCATCGTTGGTAATGATAATGGTGATGATAATATAGAAGTAGAGGATATTTTTATTGCACCACCGCCCGCAAACGAGCTGACTGATGAAGACAGTGGTGATGAGGACACAGGAGGTCTACTGGACAATCTGTGTGGCAATCAATTGGTGAGTGAAGCCGAGGCAGTTTTGTCTAATGGAATTCGCATTGGAGGCCCGGTACACGATTTATCGGGGTATTCCGCAAAAAGGGAACGTGAGTGGATAGATGGAGATCTAGTTGATTCAATAAAAAAAGATGGGATATTTCCAGAAGACTATGCCGACAAATATAAAAATATGACACCCGTTCAAATTTTTGAAATCTTTATAGATGAAGAGGTGATTTCCCTTTTCCTTACGGAGACCAAGAAATATGCTTTGTCAAAAAATGAAAGTAATATGAATGTTACGGCAGAAGAGATAAAGGCTTTTCTGGGTGTACTGATCCTTTCTGGTTATAATGTTTTGCCAGGGAAAAAAAGTTACTGGGATACCAAGCCAGACATGAAGAATATATTAGTATCTGAATGTATGCGGAGGGACAGATTTTTATTCATAGCCAAATACTTTCATGTTGCTGATAATTCTGATATTGACAATAATGACAGATTATTCAAGCTCCGCCCACTCATGAATCTTCTCAAGAAACGTTTTATTGATAACGTTCTTGAATGTGAATTTCTTGATTATGACGAATCCATGGTGAAGTACTTTGGCCCACATCCTTGCAAGCAGTTCATTCGTGGTAAACCCATAAGGTTTGGGTACAAAATATGGTGTCTGAATACATTCTACGGGTATTTGATAAATTTTGAAGTCTATCAAGGGAAAAATACACCAGTGACAAACTCTGAATATGAAAAGATTTTTGGTAAAGCCACTGCTCCCTTGATTTCATTCTTAGATGAACTGCCAGATCATAAAAGAAGTTATCCTTATCATATAATTACAGACAACTTATTCACCAGCTTCAACCTTCTCAAGCATTTGAAAGAACGCGGATACTCAGGGACTGGAACCATTAGGAAAAACAGGATTCCTAAAGATTGCCTGTTACCATCGCATGAACAAATGATGAAGATGGATCGTGGGATATTTCGAAGCACAATAGAGAAAAATGATGGAATTCTTGTTGGGAAATGGATGGACAATAATGTGGTTGCTGTTGCATCAAATTCGCTCGGAGAATCTCCAATCAAGCATGTTAAGAGATATTCTTCGAAAGAAAAAAAAATATAAATGTCCCTCAACCAGCTATTATTACCACATACAACAGAAACATGGGTGGTACAGATCGAATGGATCAAGACATCAATCAGTACCGTATATCAATCAGAGGGAAGAAATGGTACTGGGCAATACTGACATGGCTTATAGATGCAGCTATAAATAATGCTTGGCTGATTTTCAAGAAGACTGGAAAAAATATCACTAAGCTGGAATTCAGAAGAGAGATTGCTATCACATACCTCACGAGATACAAAACACCTGTCAAATCTGTGGGTCCAACAGCTCTGTCGTCGAACAGGTCAACGCGAGTTTTAGACGACTTTCGCTATGACAGAGCTGACCATCTACTTGGGGAAGTTGAAAATAAAAAGAGAAGAAGGTGTGCTAATGATGGATGC
>JAHLJT010000631.1:6745665-6800163 GCA_031308135.1 Acheta domesticus
CTGGAGACAACCAAGGGTGAAACAGTTTACTGTTAATATAAGAGTTATTATTTATTTATATTATAAGCGTTACTTGTAACTGTTTAAAAATGTAGCCTCACTATCACATTTTGTTGAGCTATCCTTTGGTAGTTGTGGAAGAAGCAGAGGCAGGTGTATGGGTTATTATTTGCAAGTCAGTCTACAAATCAGGAGCAAAATTTCTAGTTTTCTAACATTGCTAACCTCTCTTTGTTGGTATTCGTCATTGAACCATTAATGGTTCAAGAGTGAAGAAGAGGTTCTGAAGCTCAACAAAATCAGCAGAGATTCTACTTTTCCCCTAATGATGACCTAGTTTTTATTATTCTTTGATGAAAATGAATCAAACCGGAAGTAACATCTACCTAAACATTTAATTGTTGTATGTTTAGGCACATGCTACTTCTGGTTTGGATTGGCAGATGTTACTTCTTGATTTAAATTACTTGAATTCCCCCCCCCCATAATTGAACATTTACTTCAATTTTTAACACTCTTATCCTCTCTATGTCTGTGACTTTGCTTTAATTTTTGTCATTTTGTATTTGCATGTTTTTGTCATTTTGTACACATTTTTTTTTTCTTTTTGTAAAGGGGTCATCCCGTTTATTAAATAAATAAACATTAATTTCAGTTTTTCACACTTTCAGCTCCACAGACTACGCTTTTCAGAAAACATTGACAACAAACTGATAAATTGTACAAATTATAAATTGCTTACCTCTTCTATTTTAATTAAAGATTCTGCTAAAATATTAATCTGGTCCATTATTACACCAAAAAAATAATGTGGCTTGTGCTACATCATGGAAATTCACTACGGAATAGAATAACACTAACTGACAACACGTGGGCGAAACTGCTTGCTCATGCTCAGTGCTCCCAAGATCAGCTGATCGGCTGGCCTCGGAAAGTACAGAATGACGTCTCAACGTTTGGCGGGAAAGTGTTGGGTGTCTCGTGTGCTTGCGTTTTCTATACTGCGATTTTTGTAGGAAGAGCTCTCAAGGCCACTCAAATCCCATCTTCGCGATGGAATATGTCACGGCATTTTGCGTCTTTTCTCGGTCTTGCCGGTAGAAGTCGCATGATCGCAAGCACTGCTTCAAACGGTCGCGATCGTGCGAAATCTAGCGGAACGACTGTGAATGATACGAAATGCCGTGACATATTCCATCGCGAAGATGGGATTTGAGTGGCCTTGAGAGCTCTTCCTACAAAAATCGCAGTATATAAGATTTATAGAGCATAGTTTTTGGTTGTTTTGTGTGTTTGCCGACGTTTGTTTATCTTGTAACATTTGTTACGGTCAATGATATTTGGATCCTTTCTGTTGTTTAGGTATTAGCAGCACATCTCGTTGACAAATTCGACTTATAGACTTATTCGACTCTACCAGGCATCAAGTCACTACCTTTTAATTTCGAAAGTGGTACGCACAGTGCCGGGGCGCATATAAGCAAACTGCACAACTGGTGCACATGTATTCGGCACCGGGCTTCCCTGATTGGCTAGCGGGCGAGGAGCGCGAAACCGCGTGAAATTCGTATCTCTTTCTACGCAGAGCAGAGCCACAGCGAGTGAGTGCACGACGCACGTGGACTCGGCTACTGTGTTCGTCAGAGAGTATATGGTGTTCGTAGGCAAAGCGATCGACTCTGCGTTTTTCTCTGACAGCTGTTATATTAGTCTTTACCATTATGGGAACTCTCTTAACAATCCAACGTGTTTTGTCAGTAAGTACCTAAACTTATATTTTGGTTTTCTATAAATGCAAACTAGGAAACTAAATCATATTTCTGGCCAAGCGAATTACAGCTATGAAATTCTAATGGATAATGAAGAAACTGTCATAAGAACTGCAATATGTTCGATTGAAGACATTTGGGTAGAAAAATATGCGAAGATCACCCAAACGAAATGGAATGTCAGATCATCAAAACCTTCAAGAAAATTATTTGTTTGTTCGTAAGTTAATAGAAATACATCTTATGTTTTAATTTTATTAAAGAGATAGTAAAATCTGTCCTTTCACTTTCAGAAAAGTGTGCCATCATAGTTCATACAGAAAAATATCGTAGTAGGGGCGAAAAATAGAAGACTTTCTAAATATTCTGGCTGTCCAGCTACATTGTTTGTAAAAATAAAACGTAACACTGCAGACACACGAAAAAAAAGATGCATTCATGAAGATACATAGGGTTGTATTTTTATATTTATTTTAAATTTGTTTACAGACGTCTTGATAGAGCTTCAAAACAAAACTTTGCCACACATAATGTTAGTGAGCACGTGAATATTAATTTAGAGTTATTATAGTTGCTCTAAAACTGATGTCCGCAATTCTCCAAGAAATTATGAAAGGATTAATTCATTAAAAATTCGGGCTATTTGTGACGGTCATTATTTGCATCGTCCCCTAGAGGAATTCAAATTAGTTTTTCGGAAACTTGGTTTGGTAGTTTATGCTAGGGTTTTTATTTCATGGCGCGTGAGCGCCAGTCTCCACGGTGGAACATATCACGGCATTTCTTGTCTTTCTCGGTCGTGCCTCTAGATGTCGCACCATCGCGACCATATCGAGCAGTGCTTGTGATCATGCGACATCTGGCGACACGACCGAGAAAGATGCGAAATGCCCTGAGATATTCCATCGTGAAGACCGGCCCTTTCTTTCCAAGAAATAAAAACCAAAGTATAGGCACACAGTATTCTCGGAATCAAACCACGTGTGCGAACAGATTTAAGCCCACTGTATTCGTAGAAAGTCTCCCCGTTAACGCGCAATCAGGCATTTCAGATTGCAAACATCCGGCGCATCAACTAACTCTTGGAGCTAATCAAAGAATGAAACAGTCAGTTCGACTGACCATTTATATATCCCGAACACCATTAACATTTTAAATTGCCAAATTTCGTAAGTACTAGCTTTCAATAGATTTTGTAGTTAGCATACCTTCTCTTTCTTGTATCGAATCTTAATTTTTAATTTATCGAATACACATAAATATTATACTTTTAAAATATTAAGCTATGTGACTGTTGCTTTTATCTGAGTTTTCTTGTATTTATTCCAATTTTATCACGTACTTTAACACGCATTCGTGACATGGCTACTGTTCGTTCTACTCTTTTTACTCTCTACACCCTCAAAGCCGACCTTCTGAAAGCCTTCACACACGTAAACAGTAATTTAGATAAACATATCCGAAGGCTGGAAGAGGTCGTTCTCTACAACGACGGTTGGGCACAAGTAGGCAACACTGCGAATTTTCCCAACCGTGCACCCGTGACTGCACATAAGACACAGACACCACATCCAGTCGCAATTCAAAACAGATTTAGTGTTTTAGATTATGAAACAGATTTTCCTCGCCTTCCTGATCCTCACAACCCTTCCCTTCCATCGACAAATACATGCACAAACCAACGGAAACAGGCTAGGAAGCGTGTCAAAACCAAAACACGTAAAGCTTCGCATCCTAGCCCACTTGAAAACAAAGCCATTCCTACTGAGCCTAAAAAACAGGTACTTATTTTAGCTGACAGCCATGGTCGCCATCTTTCCTCCATTCTCAGTAGGAAGTTACCCCCCCAACTACTCAATCTCGTCTATTTTTAAACCTAACGGGAGGTTTGCAGACGTGACTGCAGAGTTGGACACTCACACGAAGACAATGACCAATCAGGACACAGTCTTTATTATCGGAGGGCAGAATGACATTAATTTAGGCGGTAACTTTACACCTGAAAAACATGTAAACAAATTACAATGTGCCGCCCAAAATACTAACATTGTAGTCTCGACGCTGCCCTTCTGGTACAACAGGCCAACACTCTGCAGCGAGATTAAGCACGCAAACCAACAACTAAAACTGCAACTGAGAGAAACAGATGTAACACTTTTTGAAATGAATTTCCTCTCAGTAAAACACTTCACCCGGCACGGTCTCCACATGAACCTTGCTGGAAAACATGCAGTCGGTGAAAAGCTTGCACAATACATCATCAACTCCAGTCCTACGCAGCCTCCTGCCAAAAATCCATCCCTTTCACCTTCCTTACGTTCCCCACCCCCACCCTTATTCTGAACCCTCTTACCCCCTCCTGTGAACCTACTCCCGTTTCTTCCATTCCCACTACCAATGACGCCTCTATTTCCTCACAACCTGTGACTGCTGGGACACATTACAACCTTCGACCACGCACTCGAGGTAAAAATGGAGTAAATATATTGTGACGATACCGAATAGTTGATAGAAAAATTTGATTTAAAACACACGTCGTAGTAGCCTGTCGCGGGCCTACGCAGAACCCTGTTTCTTTTGTGCGGGCTATGTCGAGCCAATTCGCAATGCACACGTGCTGGAAGAGGTCCCCTCGCGCTTCTTTGTCCGGCGGGGGGGGGGGCAGTGGGTACAAGAAATATGACCCGATCGGCGCCTCTCTGGCGCCGCCACATCCCCAGGCGACCTGCGGCTCCTTCGACGTTAGAGAGAGAGGGTTGAGTGGAATTTTTCCATCGACTACGGCCAGAAAACGCTTCCGGACATTGGCCGAAATTAAACTGAGACGCAGTTGCCTTTTGCCAATAGAGAGGAACCTTTCAAAATTTAAACCAAAAATCATTCCAGAACTTTCGACGAAGGAGTAAGGAGAGGGGGTTACAGAGGCTTCGCGAGATGTGACCAAGTGAAAAATCAGGAGAGAAGAAGGGAGACGGTTTTGAGAGTAGGTTCGGGGAGGAGCGAGGAGCGCGCACCTCGGCGGTGCGTCGTTCGGGGAGCAAACGCCGCTGGCGTAGACACCTTCGCAGTGTGAGAGACAGTATTGTTCTAATTTTTTGGTGCGCTGTGTGTGATGCGGAGCGCGGAATTGCTCCTGACGGATGTTCGCTATCACGCGTGTGTTTTTTTTCAATTGTTAAAGGACTATTATAGTGACTAGCGCGCCGTTATTCACGTTAGGCGCAAAGCAATCTCGTTCGGTCGCCTGGAAGAGACTATCGCTGCTTGTGCGGTGCAACCTCGTGCCGCGCGCGAGTCAAAATTATTCAATTCGGCTTATGCCACTACGCCCGCGACCGCCCGCAGAGATATATTTCATACTGGAGTCTCCGTCCACCTCACCTCGCCGGCTGCGAGTGCGAAGGCCTGCCTCCCGCCCCCTGGCGAGGACCCTGCCTCGTCAGCTGTAACCCACTGCTGGCACGGTTTTCACCGCCGAAGAAAAAGGAGCTCTGGTGACGTCACACGAAGGTCGGGCATCGACCCTACGAAGTCTCCCAAAATACGGACTGTTGTCCCCTAGACTCTTGTGAACGGCCCGGATTACAGACCTGTGCCCTATCATAAGCGAGCCGCGCTGTGGCTTTTTTGTTGAAAAAGAAACTTCCTAAATTGTATTTTACTTCTTCCTCTGTAAATTGTATCTTAATTGTATTGTCTTCTAGCAAGTAAGAAAGTTATTTAAGTAAAAGGGGAATCTGGGAAAGAGGGGATAAATTCAAGCGGTTGTTTATTGGGAGTTGCGGGATAAATAAGAAAGAGGGGAGGGATGTCTTTGGGTTTAAGAGGGAAGAGTTATTAGTAATAGGATTTATTTTTATATTTCTTTTATTTTAGCTCATTACATTTTTTATTTTTTTTAAAAAAACTCAATGTATTTCATTTTGGTAACCAAGTAGCGTCCATCCATAGGCCCCCATTTCGGTAGATTTTAAGAACAGGGTTCGGCTCCTATTGACGCGCACGATTCGGTTCCGAACGAGTCACTCGCGGCGCCGCCACAGTGTGCACACGGCCACGTGGCCAACGCATTTTCGTGTGGAATCGTGACGCTACGCTACCCGTGTCCAAGTTGAGGACGAGGCTCGGGCCTTCGGCCCTCGCGTTAACATAAAACATCCTTGAGTCTGTCCAACGCATAATTACCAATGCATTTTATGCATTTAACATTATGCATGCAACGCATTTTATGCATTTAACCATTGTAATTCTCCATTACACATTCGCACCACACCGCACAATGCACAATGCAAGCAGTGCTCCCTGAGTGATTCGTTCTCGTGGTCCGCGCGAGTGAACCATGCGCAAGTGAACCGTGCGCCGTGAGCCGAACCCTGTCCTTAAAATCAGCCCCCATTTCTCGTGGAGAATCACTGCTCCTGAGCTAGCCCGGCAACTACCCAGGTGAGTGAAAGAAAGGGGGGGGGATCTCGATCGCCCGATCGAGCCCCGACGTCGCACGCGAGGGCCCGCGTGGCTTGACAATATAGCAACTACAGTCAGATGCAGCAGAAAAACATTCGTGTAGGTACTTGCAAAAAATAAAGATATTGCACCATAATGTTCAATCCCTTTCAAATAAAATTGAGTTTATCGAGGCAGCTCTACAGAGCGATTTAAATCAAATGGATGTTCTTTGCTTTACAGAACATTGGTTATCTCCTAATGAACTTAGCATTTTCCAAATTCCAAACTTTTACCTCGCAGGCTATTATTGTAGAAAAAGAGAATCTCATAAAAGTCCTGCATATGGAGGTTCTTGTATTTACGTTAAAATAATATTGATTCTATTCTATTAATGAGTATTCCGTTGAAAATGTTTTTGAAATTTCTGTTGTACATCTTCCTGTGCTAAAAATGATATTGCTTTGCATCTACAGGCCTTCAACAAAGAGAGCTGCAGATTACATTTTGTTCTTAGAAAAACTAGAGATAACACTAATCAAAGTCATCAATCGCTCTTTTGAATCCATTGTTGTATGTGGAGATTTTAACATTGATTTTCTGGTCGAATCTTGCGACAAAGAGCAGTTTCTTAACTTAATTAATTTCTTCAATTTAGATATTACAATAAAAGTACCTACACGGATCACAGTAAATTCAAAGAAGGCAATCGATCAAATTATAATTAACAAAACCACTACTCGACATGAAATTGAAACAAAAGATTTAGGATACAGTGACCACGATGCACAAATTCTTACCATTATACGAAATGCGAACAATGACACAATAAATAATACACGTATGAGTAGAGTGTTTTCTAAAAGTAAAATAAAATTATTCATTGATTACTTGCTGCAGGAGTCATGGGACGCGGTTTATAATACTATTGATACAAACGATAAATATTATTCTTTTTTAAAACGCTTTCATTTCATTTTAACACTTGCTTTCCTCTTCAGAAAAGAAAATTAATATTTCACGCAAAAACAATTCTTGGATAACACAAGAGATTAGAACATCATGTAAAAACAAACGAGTTCTTTCTTTCATTTCTAAGCATCATAACGTATCTCAAGATTTCCTCCTGTACTTTAAAAAATACAAATCATTGTTAAGGAAAGTCATAAGGCAGGCTAAAATCATGAAACACGATTGAACTCAAATAACAAAACAAAATCAATGTGCGATATAGTAAAAAATGCGACCAAACCAACTAGAAACCTTGTAGAGAATGTTGTTTTAAAAGATAACGATAGAGATGTGAACGATCCGGCAACAGTGGCTAGTATCTTTAACCAATACTTTTCGAGAATTACTGTCGATCTCACTAAGGGTTTTCAGCCACAAAATTCAACATCTGACGTTTCCCTAAAAATCTTAGACACTATGTTAGTTTCCGAAACCTCTTCCTTTGAAATTCTCAAAATAATCGGTAAATTAAAAAATAAATATTCGGCCGGTTTAGATGAATTTCCAGATTGTTTGTTAAAGACGTGCGCGCCAGCCATTATACACCCGTTAACTCACATATTTAATGCATCCTTATGCACCGGAATTTTTCCAGATATTTTTAAAACAGCTAAGATTAAGCCGCTCTTCAAAAAAGGCAACAAAAATGAAGTTCAAAATTATTGGCCAATTTCTCTTTTGTCAGTTCTTTCAAAAATATTAGAGAGACTTTTTTATGGGCGAATGGAAACCTTTCTCAATAAACACGACGCGTTTTAAAATTGCCAACATGGATTCCGGAAATCAAAATCGACGGGAACAGCCATTTTTTCTTTTCTTAAGGATGTTGCCTCATCATTGGATCAAAACGAAGCAACTATTGGAATATTTTTAGATCTTTCAAAAGCTTTTGACGTCATTGATCATAACATTTTACTTTCAAAATTACCTTCGTATGGAATCCGTGATATTGCTCTAGATTGGCTATGTTCGTACCTTAAACAACGATCTCAGAGAGTAGAAATACCTTACTGGAATGATAGAACTTTATGTACACACCTTTCCGCTTCTTTGCCAATTGCACGTGTAGTCCCGCAAGGATCGATTTTAGGCCCTATTCTCTTCCTATTATACGTAAATGACATGCCCTTAGCGATTCGAAACGGAAGAACAGTTCTCTTTGCGGATGATACAAATATTCTTTGCAACAAAGAAGCCGTAAATAGTACAATATCAGACGTTTCAAATTGGTTCCGTAATAACAAATTAAAAGTAAATGAAAAGAAAACTGTTTCAATGCAATTTTCCATATCAAATAAAAAATTCTGTACTCCATTGAAAATGAACGGTGTGCCATTGACTGACGTTAATGTAACAAAATTTTTAGGTCTATCAATTCAGTCAAACCTCAAATGGAATGCCCACTTAAATGAATTGAACACAAAATTAAGTTCATTATGCTACGCGTTCAGAATTCTTTCAAATTCCGTCAGCCTTCATACAGCTAGTTGTGTATATTTTGCCAATGTTCACTCCCGCCTGAGATATGGCATAATATTTTGGGGAAACACATCTTATAGCTCACAGACTTTCAGATTACAAAAAAGAATTGTACGAATAATAAGCAAATCCAACCACGTGATTCTTGTAAGTCACTCTTTATTAATCTAGGAATTTTACCATTACCTTATCTCCTGATTTACGAATCAGTAGTTTTTGTCAAAAATGACTTACTTAAGGGCGGGAATATATTTTCAGCAAACGCCGATGTCTATAAGTATAACACACGACGTAGTAATCATATTCACCAGGTGGCAGTATCAACAGCTCGCTACAAAAAATTCACATACAATTCGTGTGCATTACTCTACAACACTTTGCCAGAAGACATTAAATGATTAAATTCAATAGAAAAGTTTAAGTCCCAAGTAAAATCTTTTCTGCTGCATAACTGTTTCTATTCAATTCGAGACTATACCGAGCATCAAAAAGGAAAGTAGAATTAATTTTAACAATGATAGTTAATGTAATTATTTATCATTTGGACTGTATAATTCTAAAGAACCTGTAACAAGTATTGTACCACAGTTTCTGGGTTGATCCCCATCTCGATCAGGTTTTTCGTCCAGTTTCCCTGATCCTTGAGCAAATGCTGAGATGGTCCCTTGTTTTGCTTCTGGACATAAATGTAACTTCATTATTTGTGCACGTCTTCTGAATTTCAGAGGGAAATATAGTTATTCAAATTATCGTTTTTCATATTATAGCGGCAAAAAGTATTATTCTTTCATGAAGAACATGAGGGTTCAGGGCAGGAATTTATAGCTAATTTACCTTTGAAAATATATTTTATTATATAGGAGCGAATATTTTGTCAACAAAACTCGAAAAAATCCTCACTTTTCTGTATTCAAAATTCGACTAAAATATGGTTTAGGATAGAGACCACAGAATTATGAAAACGTGCACAAAATTAACTTCTCCCCATAGCTCGTCATACGCAGTTTTTAACTGTTTTTTGACGTAAATAAATAAATAAATAAATAAACATTTTAATATTACACCTTATATGGATTCTTACAAGGTATAATCAAAAACTTGAGAATGCTGTTAAATTACTGTAATTTACAATCTGTAATCACACTAATTTTAATGTTAAAAATTAAACCCAAGCCTAATAACCAATTAAAATAATTAATTTTTATTTTCAGATAGGATTGTGTGGGGTTATAACAGTAAAGAAAATTCATAACCACAATGTAAGACCTGCTGAAACGGCGGTTCCTGCCAGCTGATAAGGCTACAAGGGGAGCATTCCTTCAATATTTAAAAATGGGAATGAGTATTGCAGAATCATGCAAATATCTCCAGACCCTTCTTGAATATATTGAAGATATTTGTGAAGACAATTATGCCAGTGGTTGTACAAATTCAACTGAAAGAATTGTGTGCTACTGACAAGATCATACCTAGGGCCTAGGTCACACCAAAGTGAAGTTTCATAGTTAGTCATTGTGTGTCATATTTATATTATTGCCTTTTTGCTGTTTTTTTCTTTTTGGTTGTGTTTACTTTGTAATAATTAATTCATTTCAATAGTATGAAATACATGATGAATCTATTATAGTTGCCTCTTTTTATGCACATGTGGAGATTTTAATAATACACCTTATATGGATTATATACTAAATATTATATTATATTATATTATAATAATATATATTATAATATATATAATATATTATACTAAAAAGTATATATTATACTAAAAATATTATAAAAATGTCCTTAGTAAATGTGTTCAAATATATTTAGATGCTATCGAAAAATTAAAAAAATGAGTTATTGGCGAAAAACATTGAGAAATTTGAGTTCCTACAACCCTTTCTATTACAACCTATTTATTCTCCTGAAATAAATCAAATTTCCTTTAATAGAATTGTATAATAATATACAATATAATAATAATATACAAATGTTTACAAAATGTGAAGTGCAGTAGATATTTTAATAACATTTTCATTTTGCAACATAAGTTAATTTTAATTTAATTCTGTTCAAAATTGGAAATAATACTGAGAAAACTTTCGGTTTCTATTAATCCCTTCAGCCTCCTTTGTTTTTGCCACATATACCCTCCCCTCTAACTAAACATTTTTTTAATGGCGCATTACAAATGTTGATACATGAACAGAATAAAATCCTTGATTCGTCTGGGTCAATGAATAATTATAATAACATATGTTTATTAACAAAAATCTATGACGCCTCCTCCCCCCCAAAAAATTATCTGCTGGATCCGCCCCTGGTATAAATAGTAATAAAATGAAAAGCATTTGTGCAGTTTAAAAAGTGACAAAATAGCTCGTAAAACGAACCTACAACACGTAGTAAGAGAACGTAAACGAATTTCGCGCGGTTCCGCGCTCCTCGCCCGCTAGCCAATCCGGGAAGCCCGGTGCCGAATGCATGTGCAGTTTATGTGCTGCCGGGGCTTGGCATGGGCCAAGGAGGTTATAATACATGGAGGCGGCATGGCCGACCTTTCCCATTGCGGAAAATGAAGCCAGCCCCTTGCAAGCTCGGTTAGGCTACCCGCTTTGCAATTAGCCCCAAAAGCCTGAAGTCTACCATTCCACCCATGTATTTTATTTATTCATATTTTAATATTTCCGTAAGAAAGATGTTTTATATATAATTATTTGCAATTAACAGACAGAAATACTCAGATAATGAAGCAAAACTGACCTGGAAAATATATTAAACCTCCCCAAAATTCATTGTCAGAAGAAATATTTTTGAAAATGGTTTCATTAATTGTCTAAAGCTGATAAGAATTTAATTTATGTACATCTTAAAAAAAGGGGGGTAACACAGTCTGAGTACAACAGCTTTTAGAAGGTTCAACAAGCAAGGAGTTGTAACTAATGTCACATAAATTGATGTGAAAACTGCTAATCATGTTCCAAATTTGACATAAAGTAATGAAAATTGTAAATTTGGATGAGCCTGAATATTTAAAAATTCTGGATCGAAATGGTAACAAATTGCCTGAACAAACCCAATAATAAATTTACATTCCAATTGCCTTGCACAGAAGTATTTAAGGCTTTAATAATGGAACTGAGGAGAAATCTATGGACAAGAACAACATTTAAAATATGCTCAAATTTAGTTTTCCTGAAGCCAAATTAATTTGAACATGTTTTCAAAACAAATATTTTTCCAATGCAAATTCAATATTGTATTCAGAAAAACAAATATGTATAATTAATATAACCTTTCTTACAGGAACTCAAGGGGATTCAAGGAATTCAAAGAGGGAACACATTTAATTTTTTTTGTAATGAACCTTTTTTGTAAAAGGTAATCAGATAATACAAAATATTTTTTCAGATGTACAATTTTACTTATTTTAATGTTTACAATTGTGACATTACTATTAAATAACACAAAATAATTTTACAATGTAGGGGCGCGAATGTAAACAGTTTTAACACAAAAACTCTCATTCCCAGGCCAGGTAAAAAAGTGGGTAAATCTTGTTCTTATTTATAGTAAGTGACTTCCTTGGATAGTATAAAGGATGCTTGAAAGAACAGTGCAGGTCTCATTTTTGTTGAAATCCCTGATTTTTTGAAAATTTCATTAGATCCGAATTGTTTCTGAAGTCTTCCTACAATTCCAATATTGAAGATAGTTTTTTTGTTTGTTTGTTTTTTAATGAAATATGATATTTAAAGACAGATCTTGAAATAAGATCATGTACAATTTTATGAAAATATGAGTAGTCTGCAAAATTTTGCATAAAATATACAATATTTTTAAACAATTTTTTTCATAAAAATTACTGCACATTTTTCTTAAAATTTTCATGTTTATGAAAAGACTGCAAAAAACTAGAACAAAAAGCAAACAAAAATAATGCTAGTCTCCTTTCCAGCTCGCTTTCTGTATATATTTTAAAAATTGCCAATTTAGAAATAACGCGAGAACATAAATTCTGTTGTAGCACAACTAGCTTGTATTTATACTTGTCAGAGTAGATCAAAATCTTCACATTTAATTAGAACTTATTTTAATTGGTATAATTAATGTTTTCAATACAACTGATGACAGACTTACAGAAAGAAAAAGCAAAATCAAGTCGCTAATCAACAAAATAGTTACAGTGTGAAATTATTGATTTTTATTAACATTGATTCTCAATAATACTGCAGTATTTAATTTTCAAATTTTGTCAAGCATTGGTGGTGACTGCAGAGTCAACTGAGCATGCAACGTGTATGAGTAGGGCCCAGATGTTTATGACCTAAAAATGACGGAAATATGTAAGCATTTATGACCTAAAAAAATGTGAAAATATAACCGTAAATATGACTTAGAACATTTTTTAGGCATTTTCAAAACCTTCAAAATATTGCCGCTGTTTATATGAAATATACCTCCAAACAATTTATTTCACTGAGAAAAAATGTCCATTAAATGTTTTCTCCCAAGAATAAAAATAAATACCTCGCGGTACAGAGGAACGCAAAGCAATAAACAAAAAGAATGTAGCTAGCAAGCCGAGACGCACTCCAATGTTTTGGGCTACAAAACATGGCGGACACACCAGCGATTGGCTTCACTTTTGGGAGCCGATGTCGCCTCCATGTATTATAACCTCCTTGGCATGGGCACACTGGGCGATCACCCGGGGTCCCGCAAATGATGCAGTCCGATGATGGGACCGATGGGAAAAATTACTAAGAAACTGAAAAAGAAATTAGAACTCGGGAAAAACGTTATCGCATAAGTCTCGGTGCAGTAGTCTGATAATTCATAAAATTTTCAATTAATGTTTTACCTTAAATAGTTAATTATAGTAATTACTTGTACTGAAATTCATATTTATTATTTAATTATTTTACAAGTAATTTTATTAAACACAAAATTTTCTAGTGTTTTAAGTTCACCACGAAAATAGTATTATTTGATCCCTGAATACTTTTACTTAACAATATTATTTAAAATATATTTCCAAAACATTTTTCGATCTTATACATATTTTTATTGTTATTTATAAAATAAAATAACTCATTAGTTTCTTGATACCTCCCATTTTCATTTTTGATTTCATTTTTTGGTTAATCTCTAGAACATTCGAGTTTTTATATTTTTCCGAGGGGGGGCTATGTTTCAGCATTGCCGCGAGCCATAGTTGTCTAGCTGCGGCACGGGTTCGAAGTAAATATTATCATGACCTTAGTGATTGTGCGAAGGTGCTCCTTTATATCACGAGGGTAATTCAATACTTAAAGAGACAAATTGGTCTAGAGAAAAACAGTTGGTAGGACAAGTTTGGTAATTTTAGGACTTTAAGTTGACATCACTGGGATCAGCCCTGATCATCTGGAAGATCATCATTGTTGTGTTCATAACCTCAAAATTTAGTTGAACGATGGCGAGACCGCCTGAAAATTCCATATTGAACAATGTTCTGTGATTCTTTCTTTACTTGCTGAAGGTGAAAAAACAGCTAATATATACTCTAGAATGACTGAAGTGTATGATGAAAGTTGAATAAAGCGCAGGAATTTTTACAAGTGGGTAAAACGGTTCAAAACGGCCGAGACTCAGTGACTGACGAACATCGTTCTGGCCACATCAGGAGGAAAAGTCCTATAGACTGTGTTTTGGGACGCTGAAGGTGCGACTAATGACTATTGCTTACCCTTGAACAATACACCCGATCCTCTCTCCGTACGTAAGGCAAAAACAAAACAAAACGAAACAAAAAATCTGAAAGTTCTAAATTTCATGTGAGATTGCACAATAATAATCAGTTCTTTTTCATTAAACAGCATCAAGTAAATTTATTCATTAAAGTTGCATTGCTGTTTGTTAAATCATCTTTTACCTAGTTATAATACTGAAATTCGTATACACTTTGGTCATGACCACATATAATTTTAAATAAATAGTTCGTACAAACTGTACTATGAGCTCTCTTCCTTGACGGGGTGGATGGCGCCTCGCAGGATTCTCCCGACGTCTTCTAGCGACACCGTCCGGACTGTAACGTTCGCGGTGGTGAATTAAAAACACAGATTTATTTTAACAGAGATGTTTATTTATGTTACACTATTACACTAAAATACTTGATTTATTTACAGGTTGGCTTCACAGTCCTTGTGTTCTTGAATTCGTTATTTATTTATACACGGCACAGTCCTCTTGATTATTTATTTTCACTGTTCTCTTCTCATGCACTGCTGCACAGTCCGATGCACTCACCGCTGTCCGATGCACTGATTACAGTCCACTGCGCTGACCACAATTCACGGCTCCGACGACAGTTCACGGCGCCGACCACAGTTCACAGCTCCGACCACAGTTCACGGCTCCGACCACAGTTCACAGCTCCGACCACAGTTCACGGCTCCGACCACAGTTCACGGTGCCGACCACAGTTCACAGCGCAGACCACAATCCAGTACACTGCCGTCCACAGCGATGCACACACACAAACTTCACAGCTCGGCTTCCTGACTAGACCTGACTGACTGACTGACTCCGGCCGCCGACAGCGACGCATTTATACCTGGCCGGCGCCCGCCTGGATCCTTCTGGAACTCGCGGCACACTTCTTGGCTACCCGCGAATACCCCGGAATCGTCCAGTTCAGGGGTCGGCGGCAGATGATGCAATCCGCGCAGCGGATTCCGGCAGATGACGCAATATTCGTTACAGGACGGTGACGGACGCGTCCGTCACCTCGACCCAACCTCAGGCCGTCCAGTTACCTAACTCCATTTACTTCTCTCTTACGTCTTCTCACTTGTGGAACATCACTATTAACAAAAATGACTTCTTTATAAGCATACACCTTATTGCTTGCGTCTCGGACGGACGCTTTTTCGTGAACAATTTTCTCTCACGGAATTCGTTCTACTATTGTCACTGTGATATGTCAATGTCCAAGTTTCTAATAAAATATTTCTAAGTTCCACTCTCGGCACTGTGGAATTATTTCAAAGTCCGAATTCCAAGTAAAATATTTCTAAGTCCTGCCATCATCACTTGCACCTCACAAATTCACAAGCGATCCGTTCACCACCAAGTCTGCAGCACGAATCAATTTTATATTCGTCTGCTCAACCCTCGAAACATCACCTTCATTGTTTCACCAACTTTTTCGAAACATCCGTTGACGTCACCTTTCCTGTCCTATTATGAAACCAATCATCTTGTGGTAACTATGGTGTATCTTCGCGTTACTACGGTGTCGTACAGCATATTACACCTTAGCAGCCCACATGTCAGAATGTTATTTATGTTGCTGCGTTGTCGAACTGCATATTGCACCTTAACGACCCACCTGTCAAAATGTTATTTACGTTGCTATGGTGTCGTATTACGCGTTTATGCCTCAGAAACTCCAAGTCTATTGGTAATATCTTCATATTTAGTTCTTTATTTACTCTGCGTATTTTGTATATCATACTATGAAATATTTGGATTTGCGAACCCGTTGATTGGATGTGAAAAGTGCAAACTTAAAGATTTTGAGTCCTTGTGGTAGTCGAGTTGAAGAGACTCCCTTAAGGGCTCTATATTTTTTTTACAAAGTGTTGGCTTTTTGAATATATATGTTGGAAAGTATTAATTATATTCGAGAGAAATATTACTTACATTGAACTTTAATAATCTTTACATAAAACTAATAATTTTGTACACCGTGGCTCTAACTGAACAGACTTGTGGTATTAATTTAATTTATACGTTAAATCATGTATAAATTATCTTTATTCTTATATATTGTAACCCAACCCTTCTCTTGCCTCGGGCGTTTGCTTTGGTCTTTGGAAACGGGTACGTGGTTTTCATAAGAGATACACATACACATGGATAAATTTAACAAAAGAACATTTAATGGCCAGATTGATGAAACATGATGGATGAAGTACATTAAGTTATTACATGAATTTCTTGCGGCTGAATTACTTTTTATCTTAAATTCTCTTACTGGCATGATTAAACATGATAACAAAAATTGCAAATTAAGCTATCCCGCTTTTATAGATGCCGACGCTAAAGGCGTCTGTACCTCTCTGTCCTGTTCAGATCTTCTATTGTTGGAAGTCCTTCCGCATTATCGCAGTAACAATGTTGATATTACCATGTTTTGGTGGTGTTCCGGAAGGGAAGCACTGCCAGCTGGCGGCGGTCTCGGGCAGACGGATGAAAGGCGCCTCGCCCGTCACTGCGGTCAAGGTCGGCCACGTCCCAGTAGCCCCCGGCCCGTCTCGGCCGCATCAGGATCGTCCCCCAGCGGTGATTATGCACCAGGCACCGACAAAAGACGGTGGATTAGCTCCGACCCCGGCTCGGCAGCTCGCAAATGGCCCAAGCGAATGGTGCAGGTGCATACGGCTGATTACGTATGACGGCGTGCGATCGCGGATACGGCCGGTCATTTGCGCTTCCAGAAACGCGAGAGAAATTTTCCTCTGTGCGCGCGAGCGACTCGCTAATCATCCCGAATTACTGCATGATGCACATGCCGGGTGGCAAAGTTCGTGATCGGCTATGGCTCTGATCACAATTAGTTAAACTTAGTTTCACGCAAGAACTAATGCGAAAACCTACATCAATATCTCGACAAAGTTCTATCTGAAGTATATCTGAGTCTTTCCGAAATGTTACGAAAGAATTGGCGTCTCTCATCGATAGTAGTTCATTCCGAAGTCTACGAGAGAAACTGACGTCTCTCCTCGATGATAGATCTCTAAGAAGTGATTTTTACTCA
Source organism: Acheta domesticus (assembly GCA_031308135.1). Lineage (NCBI taxonomy): Eukaryota > Metazoa > Arthropoda > Insecta > Orthoptera > Gryllidae > Acheta > Acheta domesticus. The sequence continues at coordinate 6,763,162 of JAHLJT010000631.1, forward strand.
GTTCTAACGACCTAACGAGAGCTCCGGTACCCCTCTCTTGTTTCTGTAGGTTCGTCCTGATTGCAGGAAATCAAATTTTGGTGGAACGGCGGTGCATAGTTCCGGCCAATGCCTTGCCTTCTCGCGATCGAAAATTTCTGTTGCAACTTTTGGCAGTTGAAGTCGCGAGGCATTACAGGGATAACATATGTGGCGAAGTTTGTTAGGTTGTAAAACATCGAGTGGGTGTCATGTCAATTCCGGCGCTTTGACGAGGGCGCCGCGTGAGACGGACAATGCGCTGCCTCTTGTCCTCTCCCCGGGTTGCGGCGGGCGTCGGTCGACCCGAAGACGGTGGCCTTTCAGAAACGCCTCGGCAGGGGGAGGTAGGGTCGTAAAACCCGACCGCGCGCCCGCTCCGAAAGCGACCCGGCACGGCCGGCGCGGGGGCAGGGCCGCGCCCCCTCAATCGCTTCTCCTCCGATCGAATCAAATTCTGATAAAATTAATTTAATATCACTGATACTCCGTTCGCGGCAGGTCGTACTGTTACTATATATATATTGAAACGAGTCGTGGATTTGACTCTACACAATATTTATTAGTAAAAGGGGACAGGGACTCTTCCCCGGGAATGGGCTCTGGAGTCAATCATGTTCATCAATGGAAACATACGGGTAAACATGAATTTTTATTGCTCGAATAATTACAATACAAAATTGGTGATTCTTGTTGCTCACAAAAACATCTACTTTGTCATTTCCCTATTTTAAATCACATCCCATTTGTCAACTCTTTATTATCCTGAAACCTCACTCATTTGTTATAATTCCCACATCTGTGGGGCCTCGACTAAAGATCACTGTCCCCTGCCGACTAGTCACCCTCCCTTCCAATATTCTTCCGGCCGTTTTTACTCACAGTACTTCCGTCCCCGGGCCGCGCCGCTTCGCGTTCGCCCCTCCGCCGACGGGGCGATGCTTCGCGCCGCGCCGTCCGTGCTCGTGCCTCTTCGGGTCGCAGGATGCCGACGTGGGGAGGGGGCCCGTTCCGCCACCCGCCTTCGATGCTCTTCCGCCGTTCCCTGCACGACGCTGACTGCCGATATCTTATTGTCCACTGCCGTTGTAACGGACCTACCGTGCGTCGCCCTCTAATGCTTCTCGCCTCTGCCGTCCGTAATAAGTATTTCCTTCTCCGTTTAACAACTGGTCCTCTACATTTACTCGATGCTATCCTGGTGCCCGCCCGCGTACGTTACTTTGTCAATGCCGATTTCACAACTTTCAACATATTCCAATAATTAATCTCGCTCACTCCGTTGTTCCCGCCTGTTCTCGAAGCTACATATACCAAACATTAGCGGGTTAACTGCCGCACGGGAATCCACATGCAGCCGCTCCTCCACACTCGCCCACGTGAATGTCTTTACGCGTCGATACTGTCTTTTATTCACTTAAGTAATACCACCATTTTAGTTCACTTCATGCCTTTTCCCACCATCTTGTCCTTCCCGATGCCTATCCTCCACGATGGTTTCAGATTTCACTACTGTCCGTGTTCTTTCTTCCACACACCACATGACCGTCCGTTTCATTCCTCCGCCATCGCTCCACTGCCGGTCCGTCCCGTGATTCCGTCGCCTTCAGTTCTCCACACTGAATCGACTCCGGCACCCGACTCCGTCGGCGCGCCGGCCGCTACCGCGCAGTTCAAACGTTCTTCATTCTCAGGAACGCATTGTTATCATTGTAATGATAACAATTCGTTTCAATATATGTATATATATATATATATATATATATATATACACGAGGGTTGTACCAAAAGTAAGGTTCCCATATTTTTTACAAATAGAAAACATTATTTATTGTCATTAATTTATACATAATGGAAAAGCTTACACTGTTGTCTATTTTTTAACATAAACTCCATTTTTTCGACGATGCTCCAGCTTTTGTATTCATAAGTCGAAGAAGTCTCCCGCCAATCCGTTGAGGAAGCGTGTTACCTCCGCTCGGATTTCGTCGTCGCTTTTGAAGCGTTCGCCATCTAAGTGTTCCTTTAGCTTAGGAAAAGGTGATAATCGCTGGGGGGTAAGTCCGGCCTGTACGGGGGATGGGGCATAACGGTCCACCCAAATTTCTTCAAAAGCTCTTGTGTTGGACGAGCGACGTGGGGTCGAGTGTTGTCGTGAAGAAGCTGTTGGAAAACAAGCTCGGTTTATCTATTTACGTATTACTGTAGCTTTGACCCAATAAATACAAGGGGTTTTTGTGAGGAGATATTCCGTTTTATTCCAGACAGAAAATCATTACAACTTAGTTACGATCAACAACCCTCCTTTTGTTTCTCCACTGCATAACACATGAACGTGACACACTAAACCTATGATATATGTTTACCAACAGAAGCACTACTTCCTCCGTTAGTCGTCCTCTCCGGCGATTCTGGATTGCTCCTTCTGGATTGCGGTAACTTCCGGGCGTGGAGAAACCGTATTACTGCTCGAAGCTCGTACTTGGCGGGAGCGGCAATCAACACTTCCATCTCTGACGGCTGCCACGCGAACACTGAGCGACGTAGCGAACCGCGGACGGGCTATCTCGAGTGGGGGAACCACTGTGCATGGCACTGTTGTCGGATTTAGCCTAGCACCTTCCTTCAAGGCTATAGCTCATTGGGAACCTTACTTTTGGTACAACCCTCGAATATGTAAAGTGGATGTTGGTTTATACATAAGAGCTAAACTCCGATACCGTTGTAGCAATCTCCATGAAAGTTGGCACGTCTATGTGTATTTTCACCCAGAAGGTTTACTTGCTGTTAATTCTGTTGTAACTCCACTACAAGACGCTGTCCCTGAGGGAAGGAAGGATAGACAATGAGAAAGGAAGATGGGAGCTGAAAGAGAGAGATGAAGGGCAGAACAACGTCTACCGTGTTTTCCCAGTAATAAATATACGGTTGTATAAAAATATAAAATAAATGTTACAATGTTTTATTCTCTTACTTGAAAACAATATTTTTGAAATTTTCTGGACTGAATTCAAATCTGAGGATTCAATTTCAATATTAAGCCATATGCCTAAAAGTCTTAATCTACGCGCGCACTGTGTTGTTACGGATGGAACAGGGCGGAAGGCAGTTTTTCGCTACGGAGTAGAGAGAAAGTTATATAAAACTGCGCCAAAAAAACAGCGAATTTTCGGCAGGAAAACTCTTATTGCAGGGCCCTGGTAACGAAAAAGTGGATAAATCCAGTTGCTAAATTTAGAACAAAAATCCTCTAACACATGGTTAAGCCTTGATACCGAAAAAATGAATGACGCCAAAATATCTGTCCGTCTCTGAACGCTAGTGGCTAAACCGTTCAGCCTATTTTTTTGAAAATTGATATTTCTCAAACAATCTGGCTGATATCCCGGCCCCTTGAATTTGAAGCGGATTTTTACTTTCCCGTATACGTACGTATATACGGAGTAATATACATAGTATAGGGAAACTTATGTAATGCTGCGGAAAATCGATTTCGAGATTTCAATGGGAATACACGTTTTGGGGATTCCCTGATACCGAAAAGTGGTTATTTTCAAAACGTCCGTCCGTCAGTCAGTGAACAACACTAGCGCAATGTGCCTAAACTATACGTACGATTTTTTCCAAAATGGATATTGCACGGTCGAACTGGTTGCACTCAAGGCGCCGCAATTTTTAAAAACATTCTTCAAAATTTGGGGGTACTTAATATGACGCCATCCGGACACTTTCGAAATTTTCTCAAGAACGGCTCCAGTTTTCTCCTTTAAATTTCTTGTGAGAATAGAGTAAAATACACTTATTAAGGTGGCGTAGGTCAGATTTACACGGTTAACTTTGAATCTTCGAAATTTCCAAAATTTTGAATTTTGTTCAGCGTTTTCCTACAACAACGAAATTGAAGATAAAGATGTTTCCTCCAAATAAAATTTCTTCTCCAAAGTGAGTGATTTCATTAACGTCAGGTACATTTTTTGAAAATTTGAGTAGTTTTGGCTCAATTTTGCGTGCAATAAGTGCAATTAAAAACTAGTGGTACTACAGAATGGCATAGACTTTCCCGTATTAGTTTTCTATTTCCTTGGGTTTTCGCTAGCTATATTGAATTGCCACACTCTCTTTCTTGTCAGCTGCCATCTATCACCGCCAATAGTACATTTTTTTGTATACCAGTATTATAAACAACCCTTTTACATTAACAAAATCGTTCATAGTATGGCATATTATTGCACGAACCATTAAGTCATCGCTATTTCTGCACGATATATGAGCCATCACTGACGTAATAGTCACGGCCCCTATATATTATCGAGTTTAAAGAAGGCAGTGGTACCATATAAATAGATTGCAGTGTTCGCAGTAAAATCAAATGCGTTATGAAAAAACTTCCTTTTAAAAAATTGGATTGCAGCTGCATTTGCCATGATTGCAAAACAAAAACGTTTTTTGTGCTTAACATGTAAGGGTCTTAAGGAAATGTATTTTTTGCAGACCTCAAAATAATTAAATTCTTCACTGGATACGATAGTAAATATTCCGGGCTTGTCATTTTTTGTTCACTATCAAAACAGAACCTTCTTTCACATCGTTGATGCACAAAGTGTACAATTCGACACGTCTACAAGCACCAAATATGCCAAAAATAGCAACAACCTGAAAATCATACCAGTTATTAATACAATACACCAGTTAATAAATAAAACTTAACTATTATTGCCACTGTCATTATTATACCTTCATTAAAGAAAAGTTTCATCATCAGCTTTTGTAAGAAGTGTGTTTACATCTTGTTGGGAAAATACCATTGCCTTTATAGGTTGATATCCCACATTTGCATGTTTCATAAGTAAACTTACTTTGTGAAAAGTTCCAATATCAATATTCTCTTTGATCTTTAGCATTTCCTTTAATTTGGAATAAGTACACCATAGTGTCGACGCTTTACATGCTGTGGACTTAATGTTTAAAGAAGCATGCATTAAATTAACAAACGTCTTTATTCTAGCATGTGCATTATACTTACTTAACCAAACTGCTCCGATAGATACGAAAGAAAAGCAGCTTTGCATAATAAATTTGCATATTTTTTATCCATAAATTTCCTTAACTCTGCTTTTGCAGCTTCTTCCACAATTTATCTTGGCAAATCCATTATGTTTGAATCACGACTTTCAAACTAATTGCCATATGTAAACAAATTTGTCGCTTAGGTAGCATTCATGAAAAAACATGAATTTGAGATCTACTACAACTACGAATTACAACTTAACACAATTAATTTCGCTCCCTTAAATCCTTATAATACTGTTATATAAAAATAGTGTATGCAACTCGTTTATACTGTTAATTATTTGCACTCTTAAGAGGATATTACAGAACTCACTTCCAACGTTGTTCATTCGGTAATATCTTCTTATTCGTGTAAAAAAAGGACAACGTTATAAACTAATTGCATAATATGCTATTGTCATTTTCTTAATATTTCGGTTTCGTATTGGTAGAACGGAAATATTAATTTTAGAATATTAAAGAACACAAAAACCTAGTTATAAATGGCAATTTTCTTTTAAAAATGATGTGCCGTTCAAGAGAAAATGGCGTTTTAGCGCTACTAAAAATGCGAAATTTGAAGCTCATTTTCACAGAAAATGATTGAGTTTTCAAAATACTTTATTTGAAGTTATTTGAAGCACTTACACTCACAAATATAATAATGTTTACAAATTGCTGGTAATGTGCATATTAAAGATGTGAGAGATCTTTCAAAAAAATTACAATTATGTAATTTTTGAAAAAAACAAAAAAATAACTCAAAATTAACTTTACGTTATACTAAAGAGTCTAATTATCACTATCTGTTACAAAAGTTTCAAGAAAAAATTTGCAGCCATATACGAGAAAATGGCGTTTGAGCATTTCTGAAAATGCCGAAATTTGAGCTACTTTTCACAGAAAATGGTAGTGTTTTCGAGAAACTTTACTTGACATTATTTAAAGCATATATACTCGTAAATATAATAATGTGAAAAAAATCGCCGATAATGTAAATATTAACGACGTGAGAGACAAGTAAAAAATTTACATTTTTATAATTTTTGAAAAAACCAACTGATAGACCAAAATGGCTTTTATGTCATTGATAGAGTACATTCAACACTATCCCTACCAAAAGTTTAAAAAAATTGGGGCCGTTTTTTAGGAAATTTTGTTTTTGTCATTTTTTAAAATTGTACATATTACACGCAATATTGCACGAAAACTACCAAAATTTTGAGAAACATTTTCATGACCTGTATGAAAGAACTCAATATGAAGAACAAATTTTATTTGAAGAAAAAATCTCTATCTTCAATTTTGTAGTTGGAGAAAGACGCCGAAAAAAAGTCAAACTTTCACAATTTTCGAAAACTCAGAGCTGTACGTGAAAATCGGACCTATGCCATGTTAAAAAGTGTATTTTACTCTATTCATACAAGAAATTTAAAGAAAACATTTGGAGCTGTTTTTGAGAAAATTTTGAAAATCCCCGGGGGGCTTCACGTAAAGTACCCTCAAATTTTGAAGAATCTTTTTCAAAATCTCAAAGATTTGACTAGAACCAGATCGACTGGGGAATATCCATTTTGGAAGAAATCGTACGTATGGTTTAGGCGCTAGCAGTGTTCACAGACGGACAGACAGACAGACGGATGTTTTCCTTTCAATTGGGTTTTCGGTATCAAGGACCTAGAAAACAGGGTTTCTGGCTACACCACGTGTTAGGGGATTTTTTTTCTTAATTTAGCAAGTGGTTTTATCCCCTTATTCATTTTCACGGCCCGGCAATGAATTTTTTTCCGCCGAAAATTGGCCATTTTTTCGCGCAGTATTACATAATTTTCCTTATACTACGTATATCACTCCGTATATACTTACGTACACGGGAAAGTAAAAATTACAAAACAAGATTTTCTCAAAAAACGGCACCAAATTTATCTTTTAACTTTTGATAGGGATAGTGCCTAATGTAGTCTATGAGATGACATAAACTTCCTGTTGCTCTTCTTGCTCTTTCGTTTTGGACATCTAGGAACCACGCTTGATGCCATAAACTTCATGTTGCTCTATTCTTTTTTTTTCAAAAATTACAAAAATGAAATTTTGTTGACTTGTCTCTGACGTCGTTAATATTGACACTCGCGGCGATTTGTGTTTATTGTCATATTTAGGAGTACACGTGTTTTAAATAATGTCAAGTAAGGATTCTCGAAAACTCAACAGTTTTCTGTGAAAACTTGCTCAAAATTCCGCATTTTCAGAAACGTTCAAATGTCATTTTCTCATAAATTGCTCTAAATTTTTTCTTCAAAAATTTCGAACGGATAATGCTAATTGTACTCTTTAATATGACCTAAAGTACAATTTGGGGCATTTTTTATTTTTGCGAAAATTTCATAAATGTAATTTTTTTGAAAGGCCTCTTACACCGTAATGTACACATTACCAGCGATTTGTAAACACTGTTGTATTTGTGAGTTTAAGTGCTTGAAATGAGTTTAGAAAACTCAAAAATTTTCTCTGAAAAAGCTTCAAATTTCGCATTTTTAGTAGTGCTTAAAACCATTTTCTTAAAAACAGCTCGACACTTTTCGAAGAAAATTGCCGTTTATAACGAAGTTTTACTGTTCTTTAATACTCGAAAATTAACCTTTCCTTTCTACCATTAAGAAACCGAAAAATTAAGAAAAAGGTTAAAAAAATGTACTTTGGGCGGCGTTAGATGGCAGCTGGCACGAGTATGTGGCAATTTCGAATAACTAGCCCAGACCCAAGGAAATAGAAAACTAATACGGGAACGTCTGTGCCATTCTGTAGCACCACGAGATGACATAAACATCAGTTTTCTCTATTCTTTGTTGTTTTTTTTTTTCAAAAATTAAAATGTGTTTTTTTTACTTGTCTCTCACGTCGTTAATATTTACATTAGCTGCTATTTGTTCATATGGGTATATATGCTTTAAATAATGTCGTATAAAGTTTCTCGAAAACTCAACTTTTTTCTGTGAAAACCAGCTCAAAATTCTTATTTTTCTGAAACTTTCAAACGCCATTTTCTCATAAATGGCTCCAAATTGTTTCTTTAAACTTTTCAAACGGATAGTGCAAATTGTACCTTTTAATATGACTTAAAGTTCAGTTTGGGGTCCTTTTTGCTTCTTCAAAAATTACACAAATGTAATTTTTTGGATAGATTTCTCACACTGTTAATATGTACATCTCCATCAATTTGTAAACCCTATTGTATTTGTGAGTTAAATAGTTTCAAATGACTTCTAAAGAAGGTTTTCGAAGTCACAAAAAATTCCTGTTAAAAAGAGCTTCAATTTTCGCATTTGCAGTAGCGCTTCAACACAATTTTCTTAAAGATGGCTCGAAATTTTTCAAAGAAAATCGCCATTTAGGACAGGGTTTCACTGTTCTTTAATATTCGTAAAAAAATATTTCCGTTTTACTATTAGGAAACAGAAAAATTAAGAAAATGTTCCTTGGGGGGCTATAGATGACAGCTGGCAAGAGTATATGGAAGTCCAAATAGCTAACCGAGACCAAAGGAAATAGAAAAGTTATACGGGAAAGTCTGAGCCATTCTGTAGCACAGCTGGTTCATGTTTTGCGTAGAACACCAAATTTCACAATGACATAAAAAATAGAGGTAATTTTATCTTTTATTTCATATAGGATTGTTAATTGCGAAAAATGAATAGCTTTTGGTATTTTTGAAAAAACTGAAGAGGCGTGTTTTTTATACATTTTTTATTTAAAAAACATGTTTCCGGGCAAAATGTTTGTTGGTAAACCTGGTATTCGTGTTCATCGACCCCCCAAAAAAATCAGGAACCAAATTTAAAACTACACCAAAACTCCGCTATTTGCCCTTTTTGAGCTCCATTTGGCTGGACCTTGTAGACCAGAACGGGGCACAACAGACTTTCTGAGTCAGATTGGCTCCTCGCTCCGTCTTGAATTGTGCGTGGCTTCAAAATTAAAGAAAAGAAACAAACACACTGCTTTCATTTTTAATAGCAGAAGAAGAAAATGAGGCAAAGAGTCGAAAAAAGCCCAGATTCCCTTCTAAACAGAACGAGGGGGAATGTAATGCTTCCCACCCCTTTCAAAGAATTATATAACACTGTAAATTCGCCCCGAATTATGGACGCAATAATTTGGGTGGCTAGCTCAGTAACGTGTTCACAGACGTACTCGTGACATTACCATACTTACGCTCAGGGTTCTCTTTCTGGTACCGTGGGCTGAAAAATACCTCTTATACAAGATTCCAGTTGATAATTCTTATATTTACGAGCATATATAAAATGAAAAGGATGGGTTTATGAACTATTCCTATTCCAATTCATAACAACAATAGTATTCCTCTGTAACAGCGACATTAAGTGTCGACCGCGTTCTTTATTTGATCTCTTTTCAAAATTGTTTAATTTACTTTTTCCCAAATTCCTTTATTAATTCTTTTGAGATGGCCATCAACTAATTTGGATGCCAATTTCTTTCTTAACCTTAAATTTACAACATTCTTGAGCTTTGAACAATGATACCTGTGACCAGTGGCGTAGCCTGAGTTTTGGCTTAGGGTATGTACCTCAAAAAATGAGAAAATAATTTAAAACTTTAATTATAATTTAAATATTTTTCATTCTTCAGTACCATTTCTGTAAGTTCACGACCTAGCAAAATATAAATGTGTGTCCTCATACTTTGATAATAAGAGCACTATCAAACCCAATGATTTTCAAAATTGTCCAATTCATATGATTTCGAGCCCAGTAGAATTGGCATAATTTATAAAATGGAAAACAATGATCTATAATAAAAATATAATAGGAAAGAGAAAATCAATCAATTTACAGACACGTAATGAAAAACAGATGACAGTTGTCTTTTGCTGCTTATATCCAGTATGGCGGAGAAAAAGGAGGCTTTAGAAATTTCATTTTTAATTTCATGGGACATAACCGTGCTCACATTTGAAATCCAATGAATCTGAATTCCTTGGTGAGATTGCACGAAACACTGAAGTTTTCATATCATCCTTGTCAGTTTTATATTTCATTATTTCACTTATATATTCCATGAAATTTTCTCTATTTGATGATCCCCTATGTTCATTATGGCTAGAAAATGCAAGCCCTTGTCTCCCGAAAAAGCATACAGCTCGAATGAAGTTGGACAGAATTTCCCTATTTTCCCTTATATCACCGTTGTGTTTATTTCCAATGTCTTTGGTTGTATTGCTCAACATAGCCTGTGTTGGCTGTTTAAATAAAATTCTATCGTCTCATATTTTTTTCAAATATTTTTAACAGCTTCTCATGTGCTATAATTTGTCCACGGCACAAAAATACGACTCCATAATTATGTAGGTATTCGTTCTTTGGATCGCGTGGTGCTCGCCATTCCAGGGCACAGATGTGGATTGCACAGTCACATACCCTAGTGCATTCAACCAGCACAATCCCTAATCTAAATTGGCTACAAATATATAGTTGCTAAATACATTAAAATAAGGTAATAAAACTTAAATAAAACGACAATGTTCATTAATTAACCTCGTTCTCTTACAAACATCGAAGAGAACAATGAAGTTTTGTAAAACGACAACTTTTTCATAGGCACCCGGGATGTAATGGGTCAGTGTGCATCTGATTCTCCGCGCAGGCTAGGAGGTATTTCAGACTGATTCTTTCATCCTTGTGAAGAATCGAATTCTCAACGGCGCAATGTTTGAAATATAATGGAATATTTTGTAGTAGAAAAAGAAATAACAAATGGACAATTTACAATCATTTTAAAATAAAATAGCTGATATTTTCAGGGTATGTAACACATCATCCACATCCATGGACGCTACGCCCCTGCCTGTGACGGATTTTATGTTATTTCTGTTATGTTGACAAGCTGTGCTGCACTCTTGGCCGTCGTCTGCTGCGACCATTTACCATAAATTACCATTTTCGTGTAGGCTGCAAAATCCATTTCTGCTCCATCCACACATAAAAATTACGTAATTTAGATATTACCATTAACCGTTCATGTCGCGTCTGAACATCGTTACTTCCGATCTCGTCACCCTAACATCTCACATCTGCCAATAACTGAAAAAATCTCACGTCTCAGCCTCCAGCTCACGATCCGTACCTTATCGTGATCATACCACTTCTGCTAATAATTTTTATAAATCTACATCTCTTTTGTTTTCACTCGTCTGTTTTTTTTCCTTTTCTTCCCATTCTTGGTTTGGATATTCAACCCCCTTGTTACTTGTCAAAACAAGTCAACGACTGTCATTTCTTTTCATAACAATGTCCCTGTATACTTGCATTATTCTAATATAATATTAACTAAATAATAAAATTTCTCCCGTTCTCTGTATAAACTCGTTCCCTATTGCCGCATCTTTATTAATTTCATCAATTCTATTTACGAAGTAAACGAAAATGTCGGAATTGTTCCGATGTACTTCAGAATAAAAGGGGAATTTCAAGTATTATGTCCCGACCAGGTGACAAATGAAAAATTATCTCAGTAGGAGTTTAGTACGACTCACGACAAATTTGAAGCTAACTTGGTTATTTTAAAAAATATACTATAAAATAAATATTTTGGAAAATATTGTAATTTTATACAATTACATTTAAGTGAGGGATGGAATCATGATTTCATTCCTTTATTTAGAAAAGAAAATAATCAGCATGGATAAATCACAGTAATTTATACGAGATACATACCAATAATTTACATTAATTAATGAGCTAATGAACCGTTACAAATTATAGCATAATTTGTGCTTTAAATGACACCATATAAAGTTTCTTGAAAACTCAAGTTTTCTGTGAAAATGAGCTCAAAATTCTGCATTTTGAGGAATGTTTGAACATATTTTCTCAAAAAACTGCTCCAAATTTTTCTTCAGAGATTATGTTTGGACTGTTAATTGCAGTTTAACATGGCACAGCATTAATCTTACTGCATTCTATTCTAATCTTTTTTTCTTTACTTCAAAAACTACAGAAACGTAATTGTTTTGAAGTATCTCTCACTCCGTTAATATGCTTGTTTCTAGTAATTTGTATACATTATTGAATTTGTGATGTATTTATAATATATCTAATTTTTATATCTGAAACATCTTTTAACTTTTTTGGGGAAGGAGTGATATGTATGAAGGTCTTAGGAAACATTCAACATTTTTGTAATGGTTTAATTTTCCTTTTCTTTTATACGGCTTATGTTTCTCCCGAATACGTATGGGGCATTGTTTCATCCCAGAAAACAGAGAAATATTAATAGGAAATATTCCCAATCCAGCATTAAAGAAACAGTGGGCTTCAAAGTCCGGAAGCCATGAAACACACAGCCACTTCAATAATCCGGAGCGTCCTGAGTTCCATATTAGAGTTTTTAAATAGATGTATGGTACCATTCCAGAATATTGTTGAATTTTGTTTGGATTATTATGCTTATTGAAATGTCCTTCAACTTTAAAACGTTTGTTAACAATACTATGGTAATAAGGCACACAAACATTTTCAAATAGTTCATATTATACTTTAATAGCACCTCATAAGATTACAAAATTTTACAGAGAAAACTTGTATGAAACAAAAAACACATGTACGATACACATTTATTTATCTGCAGGACCATCAGGTTTTATTGCCTCAATCATTGGAGGGTTATTGAAGAGCAAAAAACTGAAGGAAGGATTTTCCACATCACTGTCATGAATGATACTATTTCTCTGCAGAATGCTCACATCACCTCGTATGTTATTCTTAATACTTGTATCACTTAACTGAATTTCTCCAACCCTGAAAAATTAAACACAGTAATCCTTAACTATTCACAGAATAAGAAAAATACAATTTTCAAGGAAACTTACCCATTCAGAAGACCAGCCGAGCCAACTTCACTTACTCCAGGTGAAGCTTTCCTACTAATTTCAACTTTAATACCAAATTCAAGGCATTCTGAAATTTCACACTTCATTAAATTTATTTTTGCATCATCCTGTAACTGTAAAACAAAAATATCTGTAAGAGTGAACTTTACAGCAATTTCTTAAAAAGTTGTTTGAGAAATTATAGCTCTGATTTCACAAAATGTCCTTTATGTATTTTGAGTCTAAAACAGAATTTTAAAGGATAGATTTCTATTAAAAATTCAACTAATTTCAGAGTGAACTAATAACTTTCTTTTAATAATGCAAAGCACGATAAAGTTATTTATAATGTACAACATTGGCTAGCAAAAATGTATTAGTTAGATTCAATCAAGAAATGCAGCATAATCAAAGACATTCAATAAGTGAAAAACAACTCTCAATCTCTATACTGTTACAACACTTTTATAGCTGTAATGGAATCAACAACTAAACAACTTGGGTGTCTAATCAGAGAAGTATTTCCTCATTTACCTTCATACCAACAAGACAATTCTGAATCTTGCAAGCGGTGAGAGAGGTTTCTCCTTTGGAATAAACCACAAGAGCTGCTCCCAAACCAGAAAAAAAACAGTCCTGGGCTACAACACATCCACCATGCAACACAAGCAGTCCACTATTCGCCCTATTCTTCTGCCCTACAATACGACAGTTGCGTAGATGGAGTGTTGAATTACGAACAAGAATAGCAATCTGTGTTTCCTGTATGTCAATGGTTAAGTTTTCCAAAATAATAATGCCACCACTACAATCTAACAGGATATTTCCAGCATTATGTGGTTTCAAAACCGTTGATTCAGGAAGTCCAACACCTGTCAATAGAAAAAAACAACAGAAAACTAATTTTAATATAAAAAATAAAACCAAAAGCTAATATTATTTATGAAATGTACTTCTTCCCCATGTATTAACATGTTTTTTTCTCTCCATGTTTTTATGTTAATAAATAAAATCTACTTCTAGATATGAGAACAAAACCAAAAATTAAACTTTCTAATCTCAAGAAACTCATTAGTACAATACAGAATGAAGTTGAAAAACACAAATTTTCTAAATAAGGGCAAAGGCAAAGAGAAACCAGATACCAGTATTCTAAGTGAACATTACAGTGTATATTAGAGATGCCAATTTCTGGGAACTGTTTGGATGATAATGTTGGTCTTCAGAACCCACATGATCATGTTGAGTGAAAATGCTTAGTGCTCTTTGAAGTGGACTAGCCCTAGAAAGAAAGACTAACTGCAGTCAGATGCTGCTGTTAAGAGAAATGGTTTCGAATGGCACAGATCATGAAGGTTACTTACTTACAAATCATTAACACCGAGCTATGAGATTTCCACTCACTCACAAAAACACACTAGCGTATTAAGAATTGAGTTGATTATTTCTGAATGGATAGAACTTAAATTGTTCAAGGAGAAAAAAATCAACATCACTTCATTTTGACACACAGATTTAAAGACTTATTGCTCTTGTGTTTTGATACACAACTTCACTAATTTCAACTATAACTAGTAATTTGTTGAAAGATTTTCTCAAATTACCTAGCATTATTATGAATTGTAGAGGTTTTTGTCCTGCCAAAGTTCAAATGAATGAGAATGAGACTTGGAGTGATATTCCACTTCAAGTTGAACTCGAATTGACTGATGTTTTGAGACACATCAATTAGTCCCATCCCATTAGTCTAATTAGTCCATACCTAGTGTCAAAAATCCATTAACATTGAGACTCGAACCAGGATCTCCCAATCAGGATCATTGTAGATAGTGGCAATGCTGTCTCTGAGCCAAACTCAGCTGGTTTTGAGCACGAACCACAGCAGTGCTCATTGACCCTTATATGCCCAGTATTGTGTTTTCGCAACAAAGCATACTTTTAACTTTCAACTGTCTGTATGGGGCAACATACATTCTATGCTAGGTGCTTCAATTTAAAGGTTTGGAGAACAAATTGGTAAAGTGTGTTAGTCATTATTTGTGTAATTGTTGCTTCAGGGTTAATTGTATTATTCGTGATTTTGAAGACAGAGGGAAAAAGACACCATCCAAGTGAAAAAAGGTAATACTGTCTGAATGTAATGAGATATATTTTATTAGCTGAATGATTTATGTGTATTATTCTCCATTTTAAACATGAGAATATTGTTAGTTGCTCACATCTACAGTTATACGGAAATCATTGGTCTTGCATTATGAATGTTGCGAAAACGCAACACTGGGCATATATAACTCCATTACCTGTAGCAACATTTTTTTTTTCTTCAAGAAGCTTACTACTGACGAAATTTTGAGCTATTCTGGAAGAGAATTTGAAGGCATATGAAAATTCTGATAATTTTGTTATATTTTTTTGCTCTTCCTGATGTTAGGATAGGGGACAGATGAAGGTTGATTGAGATCTCAAAAGCTACATACAACAATTTGACAGGTAAACAGCATATTGCAGAAGGGAACTGATGATAAAGAACAGTGAATATATAGAAATATCAGTTGGCAGATTGATTTCAAATCATTGGTGCATCAGCTTGTCACAAAATGAAAATGAAGGGAAAAAAACAAATCAATGATTATGGTTGTAGAAAATGGAAAGATGATCTTCCAAATAAAACCCAAATGAATGAAGCAAATGGAAATGAGTCAATAACGTTGAGATGCTACTCCAAAAAAATCACAAAGTGATTCAATTTTTGTAGCATACTATTTGGGAGAAAAAGCCTTGTTGCGACGAAGCAATGATCACTACAGATGATATGGTCTGAAACACAACAAGGGCCATTTTGCTTTGGTTTGGTTTGGATTTTGAGATTTGATTAATTGATTGTTAGTGATTCAGAGCTCGTGAACGGCTACAGTCATTTGTCCCAAAAGTGTAGGGCATGTTTTTTCTTGGAATGTGGTGATCTTCACCACTGGATGGCGAAATCCGGCACTGGATGGCAATGTAGTAAGCTAGAGTGGGTTTCCTCAACCAGATATCTCCCACTAGGGGGGCACCGCCCCAACCGAGAACAACAAATTTCCGAATGGTGTCCTGACATGTGCTGTGGTGTAGTGTTAGTGTAATTGTATGCATGTACGGGGTGAGGATCAGACAAGGGAGGGGAAGGAAAGATAGCAAGCGATCTGTGCCCTGTTAGGGTACTGCTCCAGCATTTGCTTGGTGTTGATTAGAGAAACCAAGGAAAACTACTGATCAGAGCAGCCAGCCGCTAGAATTCTCCTCCAGACATCAACTGAATCTGACCTACCTAACATCGAAAATACTGCCACCATCGGACTCGAACCTAGGACCTCCTGGTCAGAGGCATTGTTTGTTTATGATAACTTAAGTTTTATACTATTTAATAATGTTTATTGCTTATTTCTTTTGACACAATAAGGATTCTGCTACGAAGTGCAACGTGTTTATTTGCTACAGCAGTCACCTTATCAAATAAGTGTAAAAGTGGTTGTGTCTGCTCAGTTTTCCATTTTCGCAACATTAAATTTTTGAACAATAGAAATGCTGGTGACTTGTATTTTTTGTTACCCTACACATTTATAATCATTATAGTATCATGTTCTGTAAATATGAAATATAACAGCAACAAAAAAAGTTCTAAGCATATATGGGTTAAAGATCCAAGAAATAAAAGAAAACTACACAGAGGAAAACAGTGTTTCTTTAGTCCATTCCTTCTGAAAAAAATGCCTTTCCATCCATTCAGAATGCAGATGGCATATGAAGGATATTACACGAAATTAATGTACCTCTAATAGCACCTCCTTTCTCCAGGCTGCCTAGGCCCAGGAGACCATGACATCCTTCAGACAGCAGTAACACATCCCCTTGCACTGCCTGGTTCAGGCTCTCTTGCAGTTGGAAAGATGACCTGGGCACAGTGACACAGTTACACATGAGCCAAAAAACAAAACCATACTTAAATGTATGACTTACTTTACAAGTTCTTCAGCTTTTACGTAGGACTTTGCTTCATTCAAAAATGCAATATAAGAATTCAGAGGGCCCCCAGACCAAATCATGTAGGTTACTTTCTGATGACTACTGCTTTCGATTTTTTCAGAATTCTTGCGGCATTGCTTCCATACCAGAAGAGATCTGTTAGAAGTAGTAAAATGTTACAAGATTGTTCAGAAATTTGGGGCATGGCCACAAATCATTTTAGAACAATGAATCAAAAACAAAACAAACAACAATAACAACCTTTTATAAGGATCTTCATACATTTCAAATTTACTTTTTATTTGGTCTTTGCAATAATGCAAATCCATTAGGTCACACATTACTGTTTCATCATTCATATCATCCTCTATTTTATCTTCCAGTTCACTTATCTTTGTTTTGTATTCGCCGACCTTCTGATATTAAGTACTGTATTTGTAAAACCATTTCAGCTAAAATACTGCCATTTTGCATGTCAAAAAACCTACAAATAGAGAAATCACAATTTAGATTTTTTTTTTTTTTAAATCAAAAAGCTGATTGTATCAAACAATTACATACAATTTAAGACGAGATTCTAGGTGCTGATGAACCCAATTCTGATTGTCATCATCATCAATATCCCATGGCATCCAAAGATGGTTATAAAAAACCTTTAAACAGAAGAAGAAATGTATGAGCACAGCATTCGACTTGGTTTCAACTAGGATCGATACAGCAAAAGCAGTAGTCAAATTTACGTAAATGACATTTATTTACAACTTTAAGAGCATGTATTTATTTATTTTCTGATACAATGCAGTCATGAAACACAATGTTGACTGGAATCTTGATGTAACTTGATTGCAGAAAAGTGTAAAAATGACTCAGATGACTTATTATTGTAAAAACTATTCTGAAATGAAAGGGATTAGACATATTTACATTTATTTGTTAGTATAATGTAAAAATGAGAAAAATATTAAAGACAACACATTGTATTTTATCACCTCTGTCAGTATATTTGAATGCAGTTACTAAAGTAGAAATAAATTAAACGAATCAACGGTTTGTATATTTTATATTACCATTTGCAAAAACGAATAACAAAAATGATGATGGATCAAGTCAAAGTGATCAAAAGCAATCTATTATTTATATATTAGTCAATTTCCAATCTCAACACAATTAATTATTTCCAAATGGATTTGATTTGATTTCTTGAATTAATTTTAAATGGTCATCTAGTAGTACATTACAACAAGTCTATAACATGCATGACATGCAGCCTCTTCTCCTTCGTTTTTGGTTTCTTATTGAAATTCAGCTTCTTGCAAGAGCACAATGGAATAGATTTATAGATTGGTAAACAAAACCTCTATCATTCACAATTCTACTGCTCCTTCAATATTGAAGCTAAAGATATATTTCTTAAGGCAATCTATTTCTTAATATTAGATATTAAAATCATAGCATGTACCCCTTTTTCAAAATTTTAGTCGTTTTATTTCTTCTTCTTAGTGATGCTCAACATTATTTGCTAATTGTTTTGGCCTGTTGAACAATGGCCTTCCATTCCTTTCTATTGTTCACATTCATGGTCCAGTCTTTATTTTCATTGTCATGAGATCATTTATGACATATTTTCACCTTGTCTTCAGTCTTCCTTTAATTCTGGTTGCAATAGGGTTCCATCTGATGACTTTCTTTACTAGCCTATCATCATTTATTCTGTAGACATGTCCCATCCAACTTAATCTTAACAATTTGATATGATTAACAATATTTTTGTGTTTTATTATGTTATCCAATTCGGTATTATACTTTATTCTCCAAACATCATTTGGTTGTTCAACTGCTCCAAAAATCTTCCTTAAATTTTTTCTTAAAAAATAATTAGCCTTTGAATGTCAGCTTCTCTGAGGACCCATGTTTCTACTGCGTATGTGACTACCAGCTGTATTACTGCCTTAAAGTCTTAACTTTGCACTTATAAACATCAATTTACTTCTTAAGAATGCTTGACTGGCACAGTAAGATTTATTACTAGTTACTACTTACTTTACTATTACTATTACTTTCTTTAATTTCTTCTTCTATATGATTATGATTATCCACACTACACTCGAATTATTTATATGAACTAACTTCTTGAAACTAAGATTATCAATACTAATATTAGTAGTTTTTACACTTTATTTAAACCTATGCCAATGACAGAATGCTAACATTCTCTCTGATAGTTAAAGTGTTTCATAGGCCAGAGAGTACAAAGTGGTATTATAACCATTACCAATTATACGAGATAGTATGTGCACCACAAGATCCTGCTGAAGTGCCAATATATAATCTATTATACTTCCCTCCTTGTTCCACATTGTTCTTCTATGATTATTTCTTCTGCTAATCATTAGCCTTTCTCTTATTTATTTTAATATTAATGTTTTGAATAGATGCAAAAGCATATAAGCTTGGAAGGACAATCTAATGCAGAATTTTCAACAAAGATGTGCTGAAGTTCAAAGACATTCAATAAATAAATACACAAAAATCATCCTCTCTCTTTTTTTTCTCCTCCCCATCTCCTCTCTCTTTTCAATTTCATAAAAGGTTCTGCTTCCTCAAGAGTGAATATATATTGTGAATCTCCTCTTTATACTGATAAGAAAACAAAAAATTAATATCAATATAACAAATAATTAATAAGACACAAGAAAGAAAATAACCAATTATTATTTTTTCTCTCTCTGTAATACAGGTTTTCCCAGACACTGTTTATCTGCTTTCTATTTACATATCAAACAAGACATTTCTCTGCAGGGTGCATACACTTTTCAATTCCAAACATAAATTTCTCTTCTCTCTCTCTTTTTCCTTTACAAGGGTTGGGAGCCATGGCCCATTCTCAAACTCAGATCTGTTCTGTCCACCTTATTCTAGGTCTATCCACATCTTTGTAGCCATTAGGTATATACAAGAGAGCTATCTTTGGTAGCTATTTGGCTCCATCCTGTTTACAGCACTGGAACTATTTCTGTTGGTATTTTTTAAGGTTCCTATACCACCCTATCAATATTTAACCATGACCTTGTCTTTGGAACTCTGTCCCTCAAAGTTAGATCCAATAGAGCTCTTAAGAAATTCATTTGGGATGCTTCTAATATCTCCTTTGGTCTTTTTTAACAGTGCCCATGTTTCACTTGTAATGCGGAGGGTGGAGTGAGATACCACCTTGTGTAATCCCGTCTCATCGTGTGAAGTCTTCCAGGTCTTCACTTCCATTGGTAACCAAGGCATTCTGAAGCTGACTGTAACACACAATTCCCTAGGTTCTTCCAATCAGATTTTGTATCACCTGAGAGTAGTTTCAGATAATAAACCACTTATTTTCATAAAGCCTCTTTTACTGATTTTCTCCAACAGCTGGACTTTCAGTTTCTTCAAAGGGATCTCTCTTTCTCTCTTATTTTTGTATAACTATAAGGAAGGTGAAAACTACTTTGAACTAGGAAATGGTCAGAACCAATTTCTGGACCTCTGAACACTCTAGTATCTGCGATAAGCAATCTGTTTGCTGTTTATAATCACATAATCTCAAAATGCTTCAATACCTTGAATGCTCCATGTATATTTACGGATGTCTTTATGTGTGTAATAGGTGTTAGTTATTTTACGTTTATTAAAAGTACAGAAATCTATTAGTTTTTTACCATTAGCATTAAGAGTAATTCCACAGAAAGTTCCAATAACTTCATTCACTGAATGCCAGAGTTACTACTCTGGTATTCATATCTCTTGGTATAATTGTATAGTCAGAGGCCCCTGCAGTGTTTGGGCTTTGTTGCAATGCCTTATAAAAGGTTTCTCTTTCTTTTTTCTTCACTTCCACTAGGAAGTAAGTTCATATAATATTCACGTAAGATCTGCCAGTCCTCATATCCATGCATAAGATATTATATTGTTCTCATTTTTATACACTAATATCTTCACCCCTGATGCAGCCCTCTTCTCTTGAAGTACCAATTAGATTAGAATATATTCTCCCAACTCACCCCTTTACTCTTCTTTTTTGTTTCTGATAAAACTACTATTTCTATTTACTTTTTCTTAAGTTGGGTCACTAGTTCTACTATTTTGTCCTTTGACTTCAAACAACTAACTTCTAATAAGTTTAAAATCATAAAAACCGTTGTTCTTGTCATTGTCATCAACATTTGGTGCAGCCCAGTTTCTTTTCTGAGACATACAATTTCATTTTTCAAATGTTAAATTAGATTTCTCCAACTGCTCATATCACGTGACATGGGACAATTCATTTCAGTTAAAAATCACACAAACAAACATTACAAATACAATTGTCTAACATCTACATACATGTGCACCAATGCAAATATGAGAACAAAAACTACAATCATACACAGTACTAAAAACAAATAACCCTATATTCTAAATAGAATACAACAAAAGAACAGAATCTTATATACGCAATATAAAACTACCTAACAAAACAGTACGTAAACATACATGATATCAACATTTTTCAAGTGTAGATTTAATCATCAACTCTTAAAAACATTGCAGAGGCAACTGTTACTTATATATACCTAAACAAATAGATAACAGGGGCTTCTCAGCATTCAATGAAGTTGAAAATAGTCAGTGAGGTTTAAGTCTAAAAATAGTGAGTTAGGAAAAAATGTATATTTCTGTTCAAATGTTTATATGAAGAAAAATTAATTATTGATTTTTTCATTATTAATACTAAATACTGAAGAAAATAGCTTTTATAATTATATTAATTCTAACATGAGTTTAGAGGTGGAAATCAAAGTAAAACGAGGTCTGAGCAACGAAAGCAGACCCATTCGTTACGTATGAGAGATTACTGGGCTAACAAGGCCAAAAAGTGTTGATTCCACCTGGTCTTAAGTGACCTGCGAAGAAGAAGAAGAAGAAGAAGAAGGAGGAGGGGAAGAAGAAGAAGGAGAAGGAGAAGAAAAAAGAGATGACGACAAACAAATATTAAATGTTCATATGTGAGAGGGTTAGTTCCAAACTCAACAATCTTTACTTTCTACTGAAACGTAGTTATTGGTTCTAGGTCAAGCTTGGCATTTGTCAATGTTTGTCCCTTATAGCTTCATGAAAAGTTTTAATTTCAATAAGAATATTTCAAAAATGGGTTGTTTAAAACTTCACAACTTTCTAAACTATCAATTATAGAAACCAAATTGTTACCACCAAAATGCTGAGTAATAAAATATTCATAATAGTACAGAAAACAATAATACAAATATTAATGAACTAAAATAAACAATTATACAAAGAAACACTCTCAATTTTTAAGTAGAGCTTTTGTTAACAGGTACCTATTTATTTACAGAATAAAACAATCGTCCAGCAAGAAATTTATAACCATTACTTTAAAGCATCTTGGAATTATAGTTTACTGATGAAGTATAGACATAATAGATAATAGACAGAACTTTGCCTAAGTGCCCCGCAGTGCATGTCCAAATCCTATTTTGACTAGTTTCTCTTCTCATGTTTGCACATCACTGACATTGTTTTGTGGTTTTGAAGTCTAAGAGTTTCATTTGTACAATACTTACATATATAAATAAGCAAGGTAGTGGTGGAATCTTAAGAGGTTTCAAGTATGATTTACAACTTGTAGTGCCAAAACTGTTTTATAGTATTCTTTTCACCTTTTTCTGAATAATAATTTTTTTGGGACAAGGTTGTGTTACCTTACAATATAATTTCAGAAGTTACTAGGGGTGAAAATAAGCAAAATACAAATAAGGATTTCTTTAGTCACATATTTTCAGGCTCTAATAGTGAAACAGACCTCATGGAATTTTCTGCATTTTAAACTGAAGGAAAATTTCCAGATCTACACTATGTTCTAAAACACTGTTGGATTTTTCAGAAATTATCACATCACAAAGCCTTGTGTGATACACATGCACACATAAAGGACACGGGACCTACATCAATGCATTTTAAAGAGAGCCGAGATTTGAATCTACAATATTTTTCACAAATAGTAAACAATCTAACATCCTCAGCTGTACAAGTAGGTTATTTGGAGAGCTGAAGTATGGCATAGTGTACAGCAGTCGAATGAAATACTCATCTGCGCGTACACATATTCTCAAAATTAACGTGAGGCTCTAACTGCAAATGCGCAGAAGATAAATATTGCTGTATTAGATCACAGATTACAGTAACAGTACAGATTACTGTTCTGTTTACAGATTACTATAACATTAAGCTGTGTTTTTAATCCTTATTCGAGTATAGTAAAATAATCTAGCAAGAGAGTTTGCAAATGAAAAAAGGGTATTTGTAATTCTTTTCAAGTGGCACAGGTTATTGCTTACTGGTACCAGAAAATTTCAGAGGATTCAGAAGGCAAGGTGAAGCTAACCTGGCAAAGGAAGGTTGTATCAAAGTCACATAGGCACTATTACACTTCCAAGTATCTGGTATTACAGAGATTTCTTGACAGAATGACCACAAAGTAGTATATCAATGGGTGATGATAGAAGTGTTCTCAAAGTGGATGTGAGACACAGAGATTACACGTTAAAAATACACTGTTTTTGTGATCATAGGTTTTGAGTAATTATTCTTTGTAGAGAGTAATATTAATTATATTAGTTAAAGACTGCCTTTTTAATGATTATAATTCTTAAGTAGGTCCAGTTGGGAAAGATTGTTCAATAAAAATATATTAATATTGTGTCTGCCTAAAAATTACTGGACCTACATTAGAATTTTGAGTAATTATTACTTGCTTATTTATTACTTAATTTAATGAATGCTTTCCATTTCATATTCAAGCAAGTAGGGGTATTGCCATTATAAATAAAAGTTCGTTGAAAAATGTGATTTACACACTCTTCGGGAAAAAAAGAAAGAAAGAAATAATACACTAAGAAAGAAATTATTGCAATTATCATTCTAAACGAAATATTTTTGAAAATGGATAAGCATTTTAAAGCAGAATGTAAAAAACTCCAAAAACAAACACTACAAACCACCAAGTAATTTCATCTTATACATTATTTAGTTTTTCATTTCAATCCTCATCATTCAATATAATGGATGGTGGATTATTTAGAATGGTTTTGAAGGTAACGGAAATATTTCATTTGATGTTAATATTGTAATGTACATGAATACAAATAGTATTCCTTCTAAGAAAATTGAGAATTGGATACAAGAGACTCATAAAGAATAATAAAATTGATCCTGTAATTAAACAGATTATTAGTGTTTGAAAAATAATTAGTAAAGCAAGATTGCTAAGGGATGAATTATTATGAGAAGGTGATGATTACACAGGTCTACAAAATGAAACTTGCTGAAATTATCAGAAATATAAGCATAATTTTCTAAACCAGTTCTAAATAACATACAGATTACAGTTTTGCATTCAGATTTGCACCATCACCCACCATTTGTTACAATAGCAAATTCATTAATTATACTAAAAATCAGCCATATTCCATTTCCTTATAAATGGTGTCAGTAAAGTTAACTCAGAAATGTGATTAACTTCCACATCTCCTGTGAACAGGGTCTTCTCTGTATAACATCCAACAAAAATCTGTTAATGTGGAGTTAATAAACCTTGGTAGCATTGCTACTTTGTTCTGTTTTGGTGGAAACGCTCACCATGTTCATCACTAACGTCACCAAGGTTCTCAGGGAAGAAATCTAAATGAGTGTAGAAAGTGCAACTTAAGTGACATTCTAGAACCCAGTATTTGCATGTACTCGAATGTTTCTTGATTCCATTAAAAAAATCTGAAGGTTTTTTTCTCTCTAGGAAATGTTCAAATCCCATTGAAAATTAGTTCAGGCATCTTGTTATTCTGGAGTCATTGCTTGTGTGAACACTTCTATCTTTTAAAATCTCTTAGAGTAGGGAAGATTCCTTCCTTCATCTTTGCTGCTCTGATTTTTGCCAGAGATACAGGAACGCTTCACAGTTTGCCTTACCCATCATCTTTTCCACACAATTAATCCAAGCTTTATAGGAAGAGGAAGGAGAAATATCATGTGGGGATCAATGAGAGGAACATTGAGAACATTATGTTTTCCAGGCTCAAAAGGAACTCTTTGTTCCAGTCACCAAATGAAAACCATCCTATCTCAGAAACTATTCATGTTAGAAAAAATTAGAACGCACATATGGAATCAAAGCGTGACATTAAGTAAATCTCACATTCTTTTCCAATGATTTTTCATTGTTGATTAGATAAGTCTTTATTTTGGGGGGAAAATTCACATGTTTGCGAAATTAAAACCATCTTATCACAAAAATGATACATGATAGAGAAATTGTAAGTACATATTTGGTATCAAGGTGTGATACACCATAAATAACACATAGTTCTATTTCTGATATTTTCATTGTTGATCTGCATTTAAATACTATTAATATGAATATAGAGACAAAGATGTCAGAGAATAGTTTAAATAACATGTTAATTTTTAGAATTAATGATGGATAAATAGTCTTTCTCTGAAGTTTTAAAAGAATCTTAATTTTGGTTCACAACACCAATATTTTTTTAATTATTAAAACTTTAAAGTATGTATTTTTTGTTTAGTAATGGTGATGTTATGTTATTTGAATTTATTGTTCTATTCGAAAAATTTATTGTTTTGTCGAGTATGAAGTATAAGTTATTATTTACTTTTTTGGGGTTGATTTATTTATTGGGCAGTATGCAATATGAGTTGTTTTTTTTTTCTCTTTGATTTACTTCATGTTCATGGATAGTGGAAGTTCTTTGGAATTGGAAATATTAATGTCTATGGTACACTCCCATGTAAATTACTATATTTTATATTTTGTAGAGTTACGAATTTAAAGTTTGTTTTTATATTAATGTACATGATCTCATTTCGTGTACAGATTATTTTTATGAAAAGTTCAGTTAATATTTGTTCTGGTAACATTTATTTACATATTATCCGTTAATTTCAATGGAAGTATTGAAGGGTTAACGCTCTCCAGGACTAGCTCACCTGAAAGCGGTTTTCAATTTTGAGCCACCCCACTAGTTAAGTGGGAGGCCTTACCCAACGCTGGGATCAATGGCTTTTTTATTATTATTATTATTATTATTATTGAAGGGTTGAGCTATATTTGGGGTTTCAATTTGTTGTCATATGACTTGATTTTATTATGATTTTGAATTAATGGCTTGATAATTAAGGCAAGTTTCAATTTATAATTAGTATTTGATTTTGAAAATGCAGACTATAAGTCCACTTTTACATTGTTAATTTAATAAATGGAAATATAGTGTAGTATTAGAAACAAAATAATGAAAAAAATAAAAGGAAACAAAAATTTACTAACATACACAATAATTTATTTGTTATTATGATTATTTTCTTCATATCGATGTTGATATGTGCTCCTTCTAGACTTCATACACTTTTTTATTTATTATTTTTTGAAGGGTACATTAATTCCTATATTGTTGCTGATTTTGGGATGGAGGTATCATCTGTTTTGTGTTAAAAATATTGGTAAAGACATTTTTCAATATGAATGGTTACATGCAGTCATACACTAGAGAAAGGAGAAATTTCAGCCAATGCAGGGCAAGAATTCAGACCTAACAATCCATCAATAAAATTATTCAAAACAATCTCTTTTTTCATTACCACCACATAAGTGTTAATTGCTGCAGACATTCTATTTCAGAAACCTTCTATAATATTGCTGATAACTACACAAGTTACGTATGCTAAGGATCAGTCACTTTTATCTTACTACTATTCTCTTCACCACATCATACATCATTCTTTCTTTCCACCATGTGGTTCAGGTGAATGCTCATTTTCAAATGTGACTGGCAAATGTGACTTTCTCAGTATAATTTCTATATTTCAATTTGTGCGTTTTCCAGATTTTCCATTTTTTCAGAAATCTGTTACCAAGCATCATGTACTTTCTCAAAATATTTAAACACAGAATAGCAAGGCAAACAAGAAGTGAAAATTTTGATTTTAAGTATTCAAAACACAATTTCTGAGTAACCATCTTCACTGTTTGCTGTGAGTAAATGAGAAAATATTCCTTGAATTTGAGTCCCCTAAAATGTAGGAAGTTTGAGATATTGCCGAAAATTCTCCTGGACCCAGGTCAGAAAGTTACTATGTTCACAGTATTCCAGATGTTCGGAAACCTAACCATTTTAGCGTCATGGCATTTAAAGAGTAAAACAACTTTTTAACGGGCCGTCATTGTTAATATATCATGCAATAATTTCAGTCTAATTATGGGTTCATAGGCCTTTCAATTCTCTTTTACGTTACAAAAAAACTTAAATTCTTTAAACCAACAAAAAATTTACCGTAATTTATCAATAAAATCAGCAGTTCTTTAATGTAAAGCTCATCATTTATTTGATGCACAGTAGGGTATAAATCAACCAAAAACACATTCTGCTGCTCAGGGATGTTTTTTTCAATGCCATTGATAACAGTAACCTCTGCAGAGAGATCTTTCACATCCACAGCATCAACCTAAAAGAAATATTAATTATTCAATTTATATAGCATCAAAAATATTTTCACTATAACACCATTGACAATTCAGATATCAAAACGTACCAAAATATTAACAAGTGCAGGTCCTATTATTCCTAGCTCCACACGTTTACTAGCTGGAATTTTCCAAAGCGCTTTCCAACCAATTGGCTCCAATACAACTTCTGCAATATAGCTCCATTCTGATCTCATCTGTGAGGATGGTAAAATTTTATCTGTGCAGAGTAAACTTCTATATTCTTCTAATCTCTGTTTACACGTTTTTCAAAAGTTATAATATCTGTATCGGTCTCCATCACAATTAAACTTTAGTTTCGTTGGTTCAATAATTAAAATTAAGAAATTTTGGTTTTGAAATTCTCTACAAATGACGTACAGAACTTAAAACATATGAAAGTTCAAAAGCACGCACCCGAAAATAATGACTGATTATACACACAATCTACGTTTAAAAACGGTTTTTGAATCGCGTAGAATCGTGCAACTGTCCCACTATCCGATCCCGATTGAAATGTCTAATTGAAACTGCTAAACTGCTAGTTGTCAAATGTCAAGATGTCATTTCCCGCCTTTATTAAGTTATGAACATCCACTGTATAACCATAGAATAAAGATGTACATCCTTAGTCTATGGTATATATAACGATACATCGAAAGATCTTACAGTCCAGAGAGTATATAACAGTATGTTACAGTCTCTGTGAATTTTACTTGGGTTTTTATTTCTTGGCGCGTAGGATTTTATCTTCAGGATGGAACATCTTATTAGGTATTTCGCGTCGTTCATAGTCGTGCCGCCAAGAATCGCATATCGCGGTTGTATCGAGCAGTGCTGGCGATCATACGCGAAATACCGTGAGATATTCCATTCCCTCCCGTGCCAAGAAATAAAAACCCAAGTATAATACGCGCACTTTTTCTTGATACTCCACAGCGGGGGGTGCGAGGGGAGGCGGGTTCTGTCTACGTCACGGCAGTGCAGTGCTGTCAACGTCCACAGAACACTCAGCGTAAAAGCGCGCCTTGGACTAGATAGCAATGAGAAACAATGCAAGGTTTTTTTTAAATTCTGAAAAAATAATGAATAATTGTAGAAATTATTGAGTAACAATAAGGAGCGCAGTTCGCGCAGAGGTCGTTAGAAAGAGAGAGCGAAAACTGAGAAGTCCGAATTGTAAAGGAAGAAGGTGAGCAGCACTGCAAACTGAGCTGTGACGTTCCGAGTGGAGCTCGTATTTTCTACCGGGCCGTGCTGAGCCGCGCCGAGAGAGGACTAGGGAGCTCGAGGATCAAGAAAAAGTGTGAGCATAGTATATTTGCATAGTCTGCAAGCATGGTGGAAATAACACTACAATTATACAGTCTGCAAGAAGGAGACGCAACTCCGGTAGTGGTGGCATGTACGAAAATCGTCTGCAGCTTTTAATTTTTGTTAATTAATTTCTGTTATAGATTGTAAAGAAGTAACTGAATTCAAACAGATATCATGCGACTCTGACATTGAATGTTCAATCGTAGAAATTCCAAATCTAAACATCTTCCTCATAAGCATCTACTGAGCTCTTAATGGAGATCTTCATATATTCTTAAAAAACTTAGAAATAATCTTGGATAAATGATCAAAGCGAGCACATTACTCAATCATTATCTGTGGTGATATAAACATAAACTTCTTATTTACAGCTTACAACACTCATGAAAAGGACAGAAATAAACTAATAAACTTAGTACGCTCCTATAATCTTGATGCAGTAATTGACCCACCAACCAGGCAATCCAAGAACATGTAAACAGCAACAGATCAAATCTTCTTAGACAAAACAAAACACACATACACAATCACCACTAATGATAAGGGGCTCAGTGACCATAATGAACAAATACTCACTCTTCAAATAAATTCCACCTCAATAATTACTTTTATTGATTACTATTACCCAGTAAAGGAGACTAGGAAGTTTAATGCAAAAATCTTGAACAAATTCATCATGATGTTAACTAATGAATCATGGTCAGGGATATATGAAATATCTGACATTAATCTTAAGTTCAACACCTTCTTTAATACAATCAAACATTATTTCAACATCTCACGTCCACTACAGTATCTCAAAACAAACAATACACAAAACAGTAAAACATGGAAAACCAAAGGTATTAAAATTTCTTATGAAAGAAAAAGAGAGCTTCATACACTCACAAAACAACATTCTTGCAATAAACAAAGAGTCAGCTACAGTATGGCAATACTCAGCCATACTTAAAAAAGTTATAATAAAGGCCAAACAACTGTCAAATGATGAGTACATAAAAAATCTAAAAATAAAACAAAAGGCATGTGGAACGTTGTAAAAAAACCTTAACAGCAAATGACAAAACAACACAAAATATTGAACTAGTTTATGAACACGAAAGAATAACAAACCCTAATAAAACAGCCCATATATTCAATAACATTTCTCTGAAATAGCTGGCAAACTTCTGCAAACAAGCACACCAAACAATACATCTCAACAACCTCCACCTTTCTTTAAAAACTCGATTTCTAGTATGTATATCACAGAAACAACAGAAAAGGAAATACTTCAAATTATAAATAAAATGCAAAATAAACAATCTGCTGGGATAGACAACATTCCAGACTCCTCAATAAAAAAAATTGCTCCATACATCATCAAACCACTAACATATTTATACAACCAATCACTAACTCGAGGGCTCCTTCCCAAACATATTCAAAACTGCAGTAATTAAACCTATTCACAAGAAAGGTAACAAACAAGATGTAATGAATTATAGACCAATTTCAGTCTTGTCAGGATTTTCAAAAATATTAGAAAAACTCTTCTATGAAAGATTAAAAACCTACCTGATACACTGTAACATTATCACTGACTCACAACATGGATTCAGGGAAAATCGATCAACTGAAACTGCTATATTCGCCTTTATAAATGAAATCCTAATGGCACTAGAAAGAAAGAAATTCCTGTTGGTCTTTTCCTTGACCTGTCAAAAGCTTTTGACACAAAAAAATCTCTCTCCTCTCTCTCTCTCTCTCTCTCTCTCTCTCTCTCTCTCTCTCATATATATATATATATATATATATATATATATATATATATATATATATATATATATAAAATTCTCGTGTCACAGTTTTAGTTACCATACTCCGAAACGGCTTGACAGATTTTGATGAAATTTTATATGTATATTCAGTAGGTCTGAGAATAGGTTGTTATCTATTTTTATACCCCTTAGTGATAAGGGTGGTCCACTCCAATTCTTTTTAATTTTCGCACTAAACGTTTTAGGCAACCCGCTACACACGGTAGGTATTTCACACTGCGGTGTTTCACCCGCTACACGGTGTTTCTCTCAGTGCAGAATCTGCTATTAAATGTGAATAACACGGAGAGAGACGGGTGAAAGAGAGAGAGACGGAGAAAGAGAGAGAAACGGAGAAAGAGAGAGAGACGGAGAAAGAGAGAGAGACGGGGAAAGAGAGAAAGACGGAAAAAGAGAGAGACGGAGAAAGAGAGAGGGTCGGGGAAAGAGAGCCGGGGAAAGAGAGAGAGGGAAGGAGAAAGTGAGATATAGGGGCAGAACGTCTGCCGGGCTCAACTAGAAACATGTTTGTCTCCGCGATACATTGTTGCTTTAGGTTTGAGGAGTCTTAAGCATATTAGAGACTAATATATCATTAACACTATAATTAGCAGGAAAAAAAGGACAGCAATTACTATTACTACTATAGGTAGATATGACTAGGAACTTTGTTTTAATAATTTGTGATGTTTGTTGCTGCAAATTGTTTAATTAGCCTTAGTTAATTAATGTTGAAGTTGATATTAAATTCTCTAATGTACAAAATGGGGAACAGATTCATTGTTGAACAGTTAAACATGTGTACATGCATTTTATAACAATTTTTTAAATGATTGTTCTTTAGAGAAGATTTATTTATTATCGTTAATTATTTGCTCCTGCCGTCTTTTAATATATAGATTTTCGTTTTACTGCCATTTAGTGCAACAATAGGTAAAGAAAACCCTGATTGATTTATATGATATAATGATGTAATTATCACTTGATCAGTATCCCCGCAAGGCGTCTACCGGCGTCACTTCGGACCAGTGTTGCCAGATGTACCGCATTTCCGCATTTTATACCGCATTATTAACACCTAATCCGCATTCAGTGATGAGGATGCCAAAAATATCTGCACTTCCATGATAGTGGTTTAAAATACATATTTTTCATTTCCTCAGTTATTACAACGATTGTTAGATGTCTCGCTAACTATGGTTGACAAAGTTTGAATGTTCAAAATGCTGTCTCTCTCTATTCGATTAAAATAGAAAGCAATAAAACACCAATCATCTACCAATCATTAGGACTTTATCCAATTGCCGTATTCGAAAATTGATGACCAAGCAACAAGGTGTTGTCGTGAGCTCCGTCCTTTATTGTCTTACTGTTAGAGATTCAGAGAACAAATAGGTGACAACATGTTGGTTAGTCGTTTTCGAATACGCCAAATAAGAATACGGATCGTCGTTCAGATTCTTACTGCGTTTATTCAAGCCAGAGAAATGATGCACTGCACGGGATATTGAAATTAAAAATGTTGAAATTACGTTACTCGGCTTCATATTAAACTGAGATTAAAAATAAATTGAAAGTACATTTATAACAAAAATACTGATATTTATATATTTAATTTCTTGGGTGAATCGAGAATATTATATATAGTGAGAACAAACATAAAACAAATATAGTGAGACAATATCGCATTTATTTAATTAATAAAACGGAATTCTATGTCGATATATGAATTATGATGTTTCCCCTATTTTTAAATTGTATTAGTAAATCTGCATTCATTAGAAGAAATCCGCATTTTCGAACTTAAAACTTCGCAATCGGAAGTTTCACATCTGGCAACATTGCTTCTGACCCAATAAGCAGAACGGAGTAGGGATGAGATCTCTCACACAATAAGCCGTTTCTCACTTACTACAATTTTCGGCCATTATTTTTATTGTTTGGGCGTTAATCGTAATTTTACAATTATCATTTTTCCATTTCGGTGTAATTTTTAAATAATTTATGATTAATTTGCAGGGCTGTAATGAAAAACGTTGTCAAAGCCATCATTTTAAACGGCAAATTTCGAGGTGAGAATATATTACTGCCACGGATCCCTATTGTACCCATAGATGTGCCAATTCAGTTTAACGTCTTCAATTTCCGTTAAGATTGGCATTTGCGATGACTATTAATAAGTCTCAAGGCCAAACGATGTCTATTTGTGGCTTATTTTTGAGCACACTATGTTTTTCACACGGTCAATTATATGGGCATGCTCTCGAGTGGGCAAACCATCCAGTTTATTTGTGTTAGCTAAAGATGGGATAACAAAAAATATTATACACTCTATTGCGTTGAAGGATTGATATGTTTTTTAGTAAAATTATTATATTTAGCAATGTATATCATTTCAAAAAATAAATTACAATAAATTAAAAATATATGTTCGGTATTGTGTTATTTTTATATTCCATCATCGTTCACAGCGCTCCATCTCTCTTCAACTCATGTACTGTTGTATCTCAGAAACACATACTTTTCTTAAAAGAAGATTTATTACTTGAACAATCTTGGCCCACTCGGCCACCATGTACAAATGCCACAATACACTCTAAGGAAACGTTCTGCCATCTGACTGACTACGCAGCGCGCTCTTCTCTCTGTCGAGATCTGCCGCCGGCGCCCTTTTATGTCAGCCAGCTCCCGCGTAAGGCTTTCCGCGGCTCCTCCTAATTGGCTGGCTCGATGGTGCGCGAAGTCCAAGGAGTAGTCATTGCTGTTCTGAGCGCGCTTTTTGGCGCGTTCGGCGAAACTCGGTGCTCCTGCTGCCGACGCTCTGTGCTGTGTGCTGCACGCCGCGGCGCTCTTTGCCGCGGCAATTTCGAATTACCGGCCATATACTACACCCTCCCCACCCAAATGCAACGAATAGCGGAACGCTCCATTCGTTGCTCAGGGGACAGTCACTGTAACAAACTCATAAGACATAAGAAACTTATCGCAGTTATACGTGGACATTACGGCACTTGCGTTTTATAATCACACTATATCTCCTCATGGTATAAATGAAAGTTCCTAATTTCTCTGGCATTTTACCTTGTTATTTTACAAATATACAAAAACAGCTCTTCGCTAAACGAACATTAACACAAAACAATCAACCCGAACACAAACTCTTGACGCTAACAAATTTCAAGCTACCATCTGTGCTTTTGAACCAGTTACATGAGAAAAAAATAAAACAATTAACTTTGATTCACCATGCTTAAATCAATTAATACAACTCTATTAATCTTTCACCAATTACTTTTGGCTTCACCACATTTACTTGACACACTTTCGTCAAAAATGAATGCACTCAACAATTTCTTTTGTCACATAATACATTTAAATTAAACTTTAACAAATGTGAAACAGAACCATAATGCACCCCATAACTGGAAAATCTGTAAGCTTTTTTTCTTAAACTTTCTTTAAGATAGTATTCTAAGCATACTCTTTTCCCCCTTTCTAGCTGAACACTTTGCGAAAATTAATTTCCGGGTGCCATTTCCACTGGATACTTGAATTGTTATACCACGTTTCATTTACCGCATTTTGCCCTAGCATTACTACTGTTTCCTGCTGTCCAACCCATGCATAACTTTATAATGTGCACTTGACCCTCTCTTCCGTATGTTTTTGCGTCTGGTAGACCTGTCACTATTGCTCTTGACGCACCGCTCTCGAAACACACGCGCTACCTGGCCCCGTAACTTTGCTTGCTGCGTAGCACTTTAGTCACTTTTCGTCACCCCATTTTCGGACTTAACTTCACTAACTACGGGCATCATGTCACATTGTTTTCCACTGCCCACTACACTGGCATTCTCGAATCTTGCTTAACCAATTAAGTCCCAACGTTGCGTAAACGCAACATTTAATACATATATTTTTTAATAAAATGATTCGATACAAATTTGTTCTGTAGCACTTTCACACTAAGAATAAATATTATTGTTTCAGTTTTTGTTGTATTCATTCATATTCTAACGTAAATCTGCTTTTGCTGAATTTTCAAACTTGGAGATTTTATAAAGGAGTGTGTCATCAATATTCAATTATTAATTTAATTATTACAGAATTTTCTTTTTTACAATATATTACTCGACAATCTTCCTTGAACCCTCTATTATCATTTTAGAATATTTATTATGAAGATAAGTTCATACATTGCTTATTATTGATCAATTACAATAATGTTGCGTTTACGCAACTTTGGGATTAGCGGGGTATATGGTCTTAGCATGATAGAACAAATGCAGTTCCATTGTAAGCTTTGAGGAACAGACACCTCACTACCGTATCATATTTCCGTCTCTGATATAATATTTCTTCTTGTAAATACCTTATCTTGCATTGTTGCATCTCGTTCATCTGTGCTCAGTACACATTTCGCTTTCTGTAACGTTACACGGTACAGATTTACTGCTCGAACAAAATTTGCAATTCATTTTTTGCTACTGGCACGATTCGCGAGAACCGTACTGCAAAATGTCCATTAGAATCAACTCAACAATGAAGAAAAAGGAAAAAGCCTTTATGATTTTGCTTTCGAAGAAGAGTCGAAGTAATGATGGTTAGGTGGAATGACAAGTCCATTGTTACAGTTGCTATCAACAATGGCACCATTCAGCCCTTGGCAAATGCCAAAAAATACAACAGGAAAGAGAAGAAGTCTGTTTCTGTCCCACAGCCCAACGTAATTGCGAAGTACAATAAATATATGGGGGGGCGTTGATTTACATGATAACGCCATTGCAAATTGCAGAATTCGGATGAGAAGCAAAAAATGGTGGTGGCCTCTATTTACAACTTGATTGACTGTGCAATAGTAAAACTCATGGAAATTATACAATATTTCAATGAAGATAAAATGTCGCAGCTAGAATTTCGTTCTCATTTGGCCATGATCCTAATTAAATCAGAGGAATGTGCGAAAGGAAGTGATCACAATAATGAGACAATTAATCCCCTGGAGCTTGAAAAATCACATTAAGGTCGACCTCACACAATTCCCTTCCTAACGAAGTACGGTACGATGACGTAGGTCACGTGATTATAGAAGAAGAAAATAAGATCAGAAGGTGCAGAATGTGCAAAAGCACAACAATTTTCAAGCGTATAAAGTGCAATGTACATCTGCATTCAACCTGTTTTCAGTCGTTTCATGACAAGAACTGATATACCTTGCGTATACGCAACATTTCGTTGTACAATAACTAAGAGTTAGAAAAATTTGTAAACGGTTTTTTATGCTTTCTACTGTAATTTTTGATTAAATACAAAATATTATTTAAAAAATATTATTTCAATGCTTGGTCCTTAATGGGTTAAACGCAAAGTCTTGCCTCATTTCCTGTGAATCGTTTGCTGACGCCTGCCATATTTCTAACCGATTTCCCAGCGCTCCACTAGCTGAATAACTCTCCCTAACACGGTGTTTTCTACTTTCACCTCATTCTTAAGCTCATTAGCCAGTTTCGTGCCTAATTCAACCTGATCTACCTCTATGTACCCACGATCGTCTTGCACTACACACTTATATGGTATATTTCTACACTTTTTACCATGTCGTCATAGTTCACTCCTAGCATTTACCATCAAAAGCTCTCGCTTGCTCGTTGTCATTAGACTTGCCCTTGTGGTCACTTCCTATGGTCCCGACTTGAGCTGCTGCCTCGGCCGCTTGCTGCCTGCCCTGTTGCACCGGCTCACCCGCGCCCCGCGGCCTCCTGCCGGACGGCGCTGCGTTACCTGCCCGGCTGATCTCAGGGGCGATTGCCCCGCTACCTGGTGTCTTGACCTCGCCAGCCTCGCTATCTGGCCGTGCCTGCCGCTGCGTGTCCATGACCTGAAACTCCGATTCTAGCACTACCTTGCCTTTTACCAGTTTCCCTCCTAAATTTTCACTAAGCCCGTCATCTTGTGACCTAAATTTACTACTTATTCCGCTAGCTCCTGCCACGCGTTTCTTGCTAGAACTAGTTTACATTATCTTGCCGTGTCCTTTGGTTTCAACTCACTGTAAATCTTAGTGCTCAATCTGTGCTGACCGCCTATTATACTACCGCTACCACTTACGCCACACATTTTCCGATATATTTTAATCCCTTTCCATAGGTCTCTGACGTAATCACCAAGTTCTTACAGAATAACTCCACTTCCTTGCTGCTATTACACGTATCCGTACTTTTGCTAAGACTATAGCTTGTGCAGTTCCTACCTCGCTTTGAGCACATTTCCCTCTTGCTTTGCACCACAGTGAACTCCATTACCCTTCGTGGCTCCCTTTGTCGTCGCTCACTCGACCTCTGCGCCGAGCTCGATGTTTTCCAGAATGC